>JARYHS010011408.1:225192789-225212984 GCA_031002005.1 Vandiemenella viatica | reverse complement strand
CGAAAAAAATGCCAACAAAATTAAGGGGCACATTAAGATTTTTACCGGAAAAATATCTACCCAAAATAAACTCGACCACTAACAAGTTTACCATGAACATCAGAACCATTCAACACTAGCAAAATGTAGAAAATGCTGGGCCATCACTTGTTTCAGAATCGTGTGAAGTTGTACCAACAATTTTATCTTGCGGTCAGCATGATCTTCCACTTCGCGGGAAAGTCGATGAGGGTTGTGTTTTCACCGATGAGCTACGTTTTCGAATTGACTCTTTTAAAAAAAATCATTTAGCGTCGGAAGCAAAAAACGCCTTGTACATGTCACATTAGATACTAAGTGATTTTTTGGTGATGTTCTGAAAAGCAAACTAATTGAGGTTGTAAAGCATGCTTCGAATTTTTTGGTGTTAGCTGATGAGACTGCGAATATTAGTGGTACAGGGCAATTATGGATTAGCTTTTGCTATTTAAAGGTAGTAAAAATCCAAAAATTGTGAAGATTTCTTGCGATACATGACGCGAAAACCATTTCAGAAAATGTTATTCACTTTCTAGATTTTCTTTGATTGAAATAAACTTGTTGGTCGAGGATACGTCGGCTGTGCTGTAATGGCTAGTCATGTAGGCGATGTTCAGAAAATTAAGTATCGTAGAGCCCTATTATTCCACTGTGCAAGCTAAACATTGAATCTTATCATCAATGATCTGAACGATGTCAGTTAAGTGAGAAATGCTGTTGGGACAACAAAGGACATCATTTGTTTAGAGAGAGTATACTGCTGCAGCGAAATAAAATTCCAAATATACCTCTCTTCTTTGAATAGAAAAGTACAAGACTATAAGGAAATTTTCAACAAACTTTATTAAAATTGTACGAGTTTTAGAAGAACTTTCGCACAAACTCGATAGCGAAAACCAAAGTATATCAGCTCCACACGATTGCGTCAACTCAAACATACATTGTGACATTATTAGTGTTGGCTGCATATTCCGCCAAACTTGAGCTCGTGTGCATCCAATTACAAGTAAATATTAATATAAAAACAATACACAATCACGTAAATAAATTATCACCGTTATAATGTCACGATGGTGTTCGTTGTTATTTTCGAGAAAGCTAGAAAAATTTGGGAAGAAGTGAATATCAATTTTAAACGTCCAACAGATCAAATCAATCCTCTGAAAATACAGAAGAATTCTCCAGAATATCTATTTTCATCCCATATTTAGACTCAATCATTTCTTCTACTCATAAAAAATCATTTTCGTTTTTACAGCTACACCCAGAAAATATAAGAAAATGAGAAAACCTACATTTTTAGCCATGGCAGAAAATATACAAAATCTTTATGGATGTTTTCTACAGAATTTTTTCCGAGCCATCAGGTGGTACGAGATGTTCAAGACAGATGAAGTGAGTGATGCGGCCTTGAATGAATCCGTTATTGAATACGCAGATTTGATTGCTCAGACCGCTCCGTTTTTTTTCCAGCGGTATGCAAGGCCATCAGGATTGGCCTAACTATTCCGGCGACAGCAGGTAGCATTGAGCGGTTATTTAGTAGTACGGTACGTAGGACAACACTGATTTTATTGATAAGATATATATATATAACCCGCTAAATTTGCTCTGTCTTCTGGTATAAATTTCTAGTTTATATCTCTTTTAGTTTAAATTTCGATTTTTCTCTTAATTAAAAATGGTACCTAATTACTCGATTTTATATTTAAAACTTGCTAGAAGGTGCTGATTATGGCTGGTGATAAACGATCAGCTGTAACTTTACGCGTTTCCATGTTATTTCAAATTTTCAGTTTCAAGCCCTCTGATCGCATGGTTGAAAGACAACAAATCGAAATAACTCAAACTAATTTTTTCCGGGTATAATAAATACACTTTAAAATGATTCTTATGATGGAAATGAAAGCAAGAAAATCCTTTCAGGTTAAAAAACTACTTTAACTGATGTACTAAAACAACGTTGAAATCGAACTATAAAGTATGTACCTACTGGAAATAGCTAGTAGGAATGCTTTTGGCTAGCTTGTACGAGGGTGAGTCAAATGAAAACCTTAAATATTTTTTTAAATATTATTTATTGTGCAGAAGTGATACAAAGCTGTATCGCTTTTCAACATAATCTCCCCCACGCTCAATGCAAGTCCTCCAGCGCTTACAAAGTGCATAAATTCCTTTAGAAAAAAATTATTTTGGTAGTCCGCGCAATCACTCATGCAACGCGTGGCGTACCTCTTCATCAGAACGGAACTTCTTTCCTCCCATTGCTTCTTTGAGTGGTCCAAACATATGGAAATCACTTGGGGCAAGGTCTGGTGAGTATGGTGGATGAGGAAGACACTCAAAATGCAGGTCTGTGATTGTTGCAACAGTAACGATTTTTGCAAGGAAGCCATCACCTTCTCGTTCAAAGCGCCGAAGAAGTTCTTCACAGGCATCAACACGTCGTTCTCTCATTTCAGGAGTCAGCTGCCGTGGCACCCATCTTGCAGACACTTTGTGAAACTGGATCACATCATGTACAGTGTGGTGTGCTGAACCGTGACTAATCTTTAAACGTGCTGCAATGTCATTCAGTGTCACTCGGCGGTTTTCCATCACTTTGGCTTCAACTGCTGCAATGTTCTGTGGAGTCACAACTCGTTGTGCCTGACCAGGACGAGGAGCATCTTTCACTGAAGTCACACCATTTGCGATCTTCCTACTCCATTCGTAGACTTGCTGCTGTGACAAACATGCATCACCGTACTGAACCTTCATTCTTCGAAGAATATCAATAGGTTTCACACCTTCACTACTCAAAAACCGAATAACAGAACGCTGTTCTTCCCTGGTGCAAGTCTCAAGTGGGGCAGCCATCTTTATACTCATACTGCGACGGTATTTGTGCATCTGCACTATGCTGCCACCTACAGGCCATTCTGCACGCTGCTTGTAGCACGCTTACCAACTTACAGAATAACGGCGCGAAATTTCGATTTTTTATTACAAATTTAAGGTTTTCATTTGACTCACCCTCGTAGATACGTTACAAAGAGAAGGATTAGGTAAGGTGACAAATCGTTCTCCTTTACTGGACCGAGGAGACTACCCCTTGCCCGACTCAAGCTGCCCCTCCCCCACAAGACCAAAATCTGATCAAGCCATGCCCCCCCCCCCCCTCTCAAGTCCGATCAACCAAAATCTTGGCTCCACCCTTGTTTAAGTACAATTCACGTTTCATTAACTCAATTTTATACCACCTTTTTTCCAACACAAGTGTAAAATAATTTAACTATAGATTTAGTAAAGTTTTATCACTTTTGTTATTAAAATTTTGGTTTTAATTATTAATTTTATTTATTGATAATGTGCTTGCATCATTCGTGGAACTATATATTTTATTTTTAATTTCATTTAGGGGTGGAAGAAAGAGGAAATGCCATTTCAATGATTAATTGAAAAAGGAATTTCCATTCCTCATTTCAAAGAGACACCATTGTTTCCTGCAATATTGTGGACATGTGAGAAATCAAGATTGAATGTTGATGCTCCAGCAGCAGCACTTATCGTAAAATTCAATATGCAGGATATTTCTTGCTCCAGAAAGTTGGCTAAAACCGGAAATAAGTTCCGCCGAAATTTTTAAAGATAGCATGAATGTTTTTCGTAAAGACAGATTACATTCTCATGGAGGTGGGGTATTTATAGCTGTGAGTAAATCTCTCCCATGTAATGAAATAGAAGTCGATACGATCTGTGAAATCATATTGATTAAACTCAAAGTTGCTGGATCAAAACTCATCATAGGCGCCTTCTACCGTCCACCCGATTCCGACATAGCTATCGCCGAGGAGTTAAGAAATAATGTAAACAGTATAGCTAGCCGATTTCAGGATCATGGTATGATTCTAGGAGGCGACTTCAATCTGCCTTATATTGACTGGCGTAATTACGTTCACATTACAGGTAGCAGAGATAAGGCAGCTTCTGAAGTAATTCTCGAATTGTTCTCAAATAATCATCTCGAGCAGCTAGTTAATGAACCTACGCGGTGTCATAACGGTAGCGAAAATATTTTAGATCTGCTGGTTACCAACAGGCCAGAATTATTCACCGAAATTTCAACGACCACAGGTATAAGCGATCACAAAGCGGTAATTGCAACTATCAGACTAATGACCAAGCGAAAAAGGAGAAAACGGCGGATTGTATACAAATTCAGTAAGGCCTCTAAGGAGTGTTTTAGAACCTACCTGAGGAATAATTACCATAACTTCAAGTCAAAAAATGACACCGTTGAAGAGATGTGGCATCGATTTATACGAATAGTCAGGGAAGGTATGAATATACATATACCGAAGCGGATAATAAATGGGGAGGATGATCCACCGTGGTACACATGCGTAGTCAAAAGATTACTCAAAAAACAAAGGAGGATACACGCACGCTCAAGAAGGAAGAGGTGTCGCAGTGATTTAGAAACCTTAGCTGAGTTAAGAGGACGTATTAAGAATGTAATGCGTGAGGCGTTCAACGATTTTCATTCCAACTCTCTCTCTAAGAGTCTCACAGAAAACCCAAAGAAATTCTGGTCGTATGTACGAAAAGTCAATTGTACTAATAGCAATATACCAGCACTAATTCGTGAAAGTTCAGAGGTTAATGAAAGCCGCGATAAAGCTAACGTACTAAATACTGTATTCAAAAATTCATTTACTGATGAAAATAAGGATAGTGTTCCCGTTTTCCCACTCCGTGTCGAGTTGGTGATGGAATCATTATGGATAGATACTGCAGGTATCATAAAGCAATTAGAGCTCCTGAAGTGGGGGAAAGCACCGGGCTCAGATGGAATTCCAGTAAGAAATCGGCCCATTTCTGTCTGATATATTCAGTAAATCATTAGAAGAGCGAAAAGTACCTTCAGACTGGAAAATTGCGCAAGTAACTCCGATTTTCAAGAAAGGTGATCGAAGTGATCCTGGAAATTATCGTCCAATATCTATAACATCTGTTTATAGTAGAGTTATGGAGCATATTATATGCTCGAAAATTATGAAATTTCTAGACGATAATAATTTGCTTACAACAAATCAACACGGATTTCGGAAGAAAAGATCATGTGAAACACAGCTGGCCCTATTTACACACGACGTAATGAAAGTTATCGATGCAGGTTCACAAGTAGATGCAATTTTTTTAGATTTTCAGAAAGCCTTTGACTCTGTGCCACACAACCGCCTTTTAGCGAAGCTACGAGCGTACGGTATATCGGATCAGCTTTGTGAATGGATAAAGGATTTTCTAACTGGTCGGTCGCAGTATGTCGTCGTTGAAGGAGAAAGTTCTTCTAGTCTAGATGTTACATCGGGGGTACCTCAAGGAAGTGTAATAGGACCAATCTTTTTTTAATTTTTATAAACGATCTCGGAGACAAAGTGAAAAGCCTTTTTAGATTGTTTGCTGATGATGCAGTTATTTATAGGGAAGTAAGGAATTTGGCCGATTGCTTAGAAATTCAGCGTGATCTGGATATTATTTTGGCATGGTGCACTGAGTGGCAACTTACGCTAAATTGTAAAAAGTGCAAGACAATGAGCATAACTAACAAAAAGAATCCAATTGTTCAGAAATACGAGTTAAACAATTCAGTTATTGATATGGTCGATTCTATGAAATATTTGGGAGTAACAGTACAAAGGAACATGAAATGGGACTTACACATTAATTCGTTGGTAGGTAGAGCTAATTCTAGGCTGCGATTCATAGGTCGAATATTGAAAAATTGTAATGAACAAACAAGGAGATAGCATACAAATCTCTTGTGCGTCCACATTTGGACTATTGTTGTGCCATTTGGGATCCGTTTCGTAAGGGATTGATCGAAAGTATAGAGAAAGTACAGAGAAGAGCCGCTCGATTCGTTACCGCTTGCTACAGTCCTTATGAAAGCGTCACAGAACTGATTAGTAGACTAGGCTGGGAGTCTCTGGTAGATAGACGACGCACGTTTCGTTTAAACTTATTGGTAAACATGCGTACTCCCACTTTCACTCACGAGTGTAGTGAAATACTTCGTCCACCAACCTATTTGAGCCGGAATGACAGGATAGATAAGATTAGAGAAATAAGGTGCCGCAATGATTCTTATATGAATTCTTTTTTCCCTCGTACCATTAGGGATTGGAATGCACAACAAAGAGATTAGCTTTGGTGCTGAGCACCCTCTGCCACCCACAATTTTGTGAATTGCAGAGTATATATGTAGATGTAGATGTAGAAAATTTCAAATATATTGTTAGAAAATGATATATTGACAGATTAATTCAATGGAAAAATACTTGTTTAATTAAAAGTGATGTAAGCATAATTATTGTATTTTTGTTTGAATTAATAAAATGTTTCATTTATATAGGTTGTATTTATTTCTCACATTTTTTGGCCTCCTTTTCATTGTAAAAAAAATTGATAACCTTAGATATGGAAACCTTATCCTACTGCCTGTACAATGTGTCCTGGCCACTTGAGTTTGAAATCAAATGTTATAAAAAGGTATTTAATTTCAAGTGGTCAGTGAGCTATTCTTCCCCCACCTTATAATTATAAACAATCTTTAGTTTCTTATCTGCGTACCTAAAGGGGCATGTACACGAGCATCTTTTTCTGGCAACATTCTGGCATTTATTGCCCGGCAACATATCCGGCAATAGATGCTTAATATATGGCCCAGCAATGTGTGGCTCCACTATTGCCGGGCATTTGATGCTCTATATTATTGCTCAACATTTCCCGTTTACATGCACTGTGTGCTCGGCAATCAACATCATGGCTGAGGACGAAGTAATTGTGGCTGCTGCCTACGTTATCTTGCAAAATGAAAGAAGAAAGAAAATGGAATCAGTCTGAAAATAAAAAAAGCTGAATCTGCCTACTATATGACTCAGTTTTTTATTTAACTGACTATAATTTCACGCTTTTATACAGGTATGAGCAAAGAGACAGACAGACTCTGAGACTCATTATACCTTCTGAATGAGAAGCATTTTACCGTAATTTGGTACCAGATGTGCCTATATTTTTGTCATTTATTTCAACAGATAGATAGATAGATATGTTCACTTTGATCCCATGTGAGAATTATCGCGGGGATGTGGAACAGTACATACACTTATTTTTAATGTCAACATTACTATATAATTGATAATATTATTATATATTGACAAGTTAGCTACAACCCATTAGTATAACCAATATCTCCTGTAATCTACACATACAATCCCGAGTTAATTAATACTTATTATGTTGGACAGTGTATAGGCCTACATTGTTACCAGCATCTAATAACCAGTTATTTTCTTACCAACCAGCTACCATGATAAGTTTCACTGTAATTTGCGACTACATATTATATCATGTTAGTTGCTATTTATGTGAAACAGTACACACACCTATTAACAATATCAATTATATTACCAACAACTCATAAGCTGTCAATTACTTAAAAACCTGATAATTTTTTACAGCAGTTTTTGAGTGCATGTTATGCCATATTAGTTACTATATATGAGTGAAATTTTGTAAAAAGTGTAATTACTTCATTTGTCAAAAGTTTCAACAGAAAGAGAGAGAGAAAAAAAAAACATCATTTTAGTAATTGTGGACAACTTTTGTCACCTTCCCCTTCCATACACCATATATACTATTTTATCAGTCATTCTTAGTTACCAAATTCCAAGAAGAAAATTCTGTCACAGAGTAAAATGGGTTCTGAAGCAGAAACTCTTTCAGTTTGGACTTAAAGTAGTTGGGTCTTTGTAGATAACATTTAATTTCTGTTGGTAAGACATTGAATAAGGACGCTCCAGTAAATATTAACCCTTTCTGTACAATTGACAGATTTGTAATCCTTGTGAATATTATATTTATTCCTAGCATTATGGCTATGTATGTCAGCATTAAGATTGAAGTGTTCAGGATCTTCCACTACAAATGATAGTACGGAGTATACATACTGTGCTGGCATTGTTAGTACACCCAGGTTTTTAAATAGATTTCTGCACTATGTCTCTGGGCTTGCTCCACAAATAGTTCTTATAGCACGCTTCTGCAATTTAAATACCCTCTGTGCTTGTAACGAGTTTCCCCAGAATGAGATGCCATATGTGGGCAGGGAATAAAAATATACTAACTTTCTGGTTTCTATATTAGATATTCTAGTGATATCCTCAGCGAAAATGTTTTCAGAATTCAGTTTTTTAAGAAGTTGTTTCCATTTCAATTTGTTGTCTATATATACACTCAGGAATTTTGTGAAACTGCTTTCACTGATTGCTTTTCCTTCTGATATCACATTATAGCTGTCCCTTGTTTTTATTTTTTGTAACAAACTGAAGTAACTGTGTCTTTTCTACATTAAGTATTAGTTTGTTGGCATTAAACCACCTGTTAATTTTACTTTGTACATTTGAAGGAAGTAAAAGGCTTTTATTGATTTTACGTGGTTACACGTATATAACAATTGAAGCGAGCTGTGCTAAACATATATGTAAACAATTTAACATGCAAATGATTTTTTTAAAAAATAATGAAACTTCAGTAGTACCGTATTCCAGCAGTGTGAAAGAATATTCGCTAATCACAATAACTTCCTTATTCGAAACCAGTAAAAATAAAATAGAAGAGAATACGATAGCAATAGATTTGTTGTTTTATACATTCTCAGTTGAATCTTGGTCAACTGACACCTCAGTCATTCGGTTGGCATTGTTCTGGCTATCTTGACTGTCCATCACTGCGAGATGACTGCATTGAATGCAAACCATGTTGAAAGCACTTGCTTACCACCTGTGCTACCACTTTTGTTTTCTTTAACTTGCTCTTGGCGTATGTTCTCAAACTTTTAAATTTTTTGTATTCTTCATCATTGGAAATATCAAACTTTGTGGCAATGTAGCTCCAACTGTCTTTCTTCTTTTCTCAGCCTTTGTAAATGGATGCTTCAACTTCCCACAACTCTGGGTGTAAGTATATTTCATTTATAAAATTTAAGGTCTTTTCGGTTGTCCAGATATTCATTTCGACACGGATTTTATCAAAAAAACTGGCAAAAAACACGTGCAAGGCACCTATGCGCATCAGAATCGAACACACGAAGAGAAGTTGCCGTGAATGTTCGGCCGGCGAGCGGTATCACCGTCAACATGCCAGCCACACTGGACATCACACAGAAATACCGACAACAATGGGGACGTATTTCCTGGAAAATCGGCTGCATTTCCCGGCCACAAGTCCATATTGCCGCAACATTGCGGCCACTCAGACGTAATACTTGCCGGCAACACATTGCCGTAAAAATGATGCTCGTGTAGACGCCCCTTACACTTCTTTGCATTTATTTTCATCACCTGTAGATCTACCCAGCTACATATCCTGTCCAGATCACCATGTAGCTGTTCACATTGTTCTAAAATTTTGATCCTATTATAGGCTTATAACATTATGTCATCTGCAAACAACCTAACTTCTGACAGTAAACCATCAACAAAATTATTCACTAGAATATCGAATTTCAATGATCCCAAAACACTAACTTGTGGCACTCCCATTTTCATTTCCACTTCTTTTGATACTGCATTTCCTACCCTGACTTTTTGATTTCTACCTTTTAAAAATTCTTATACTTTTCATATACTCCAACAGTTTTTACCTTATTTACCACCATCTTATGGCTCACTCTGTTAAAGGTCTTTGAAAGATCTAGTGCAGATCTATCCATTTAGCCTCCCTTGCCAATTTTGTGTGAAATATCTTTCATAGAGCCTACTGAGATTCACATGAAAATCCATGTCTGAAACCAAGTTGTCAACTTGAAAACCACTTTCCTTCTTCACATACATTCCTGATGTTGCATATCAATCTCTCCATTAATTTATGTACGGTACCACTGATGGCCTGTAATTTTCGACCCTTACTTTGTGGATCAGTACTACTATTACAATTTCCTAGTCCTCTGCTAAGCACCAAGAATCTAGACTCAATCTAAGATGTCTCAAGATAGTCACATCCTGCTACCTTAAGACATCTGTTGTAATATTATTTGCAACAGCACCTTTATGATTTTTCAGCTTTAATAGGTTCAAATTTTTTTAGTCTGCTCATTTCTAATAGTGTAGGGAAGCTTGTTCGCCGATTTACATGCCCCTATTCATGAATCATTGTCCCCAATGGTCTCACTAAACCAGTCACTTAAAAATCTAGCCTTTAAATCCTCATTAACTTTTCCATCCTTACCTGTAATTCACTCAACACCCTCTCTTCCCATTAGTTCTCTAACATAGCCACAGAAATTTTTAGATGAATTCGTCAGCGGTCCCTCTGCACCAGTAATGTTCTTCATCAACCCATCTTGTTTGCTATTATTAATTCCTAGTTTTAAATATTCCCTACTGCCTTGCTGTCTCATAATTCTGTTATGTTCTCACAAAGCTCTTTAATGCCTCACTTCCTATTATAGTACATTATGTTCTGTACTTCTCTTTATTTTGCATTTTGAAATAAATATTTCTTCATAGTTTTTAATATTTCTTTGAATTCTTCCCACTTTGTCTCCACTATACTTGTATCAACCTTATATTTGCTGAAGCTTTTCCTGAAATATCTCTTCAGTCTCATAATTGAGGTCTTTTAATAATTGTACCTATTTTCTCCTTCAATTTGGGCCACTAGTATCCATCATAAATGCTTCATGATCACTTACTCCTTCAGTCACTTGACACCCCACAAGGATATCATCAAACATTATTAGGAACATGTCCAACATTTTTTATCCCCTTGTATTCTGCCCTACTACCTGTGTAAAGCTCCTTCCCTTATTAAGGTATTTGAAAATCTCTGTAATCTTATTTCCTACCCAATTTACAATTGGTAAATTTAAATACCTACCAATAATGACCATTCTAATCTCACTTCTGATCTCAGAGTATGAATTTCACTTCTCCCCAAGAACCTCATCTTTATCATTCATTCTTCCACTACGCGTAAGCAGCCAACACCTGATTTTTTTATTAACCCAGAAATCTACACCAAATAAAAACCAGCAAACTGTAGTCTTTGCTAACCAGTATGAATACCCCTCCACCAATTGCTTCTCTCTCTCTGTAATCATTCGGAAAAACCCTTCATATCTAGCATTTCTTCTTTTAACCAAGACTCTACCCCTATAATTACTTGTGGTTTGCGTAATCTATTAAGTTTGTATATTCTATTACTTTGTTCATTATACTTCTTCAGTTCACCAATAACACATTTGTTATAGCCTTTGTGATACTTTCAGCATTAACCTTCTATTTCCCAGGTCTGTCCCGGTCAGTTGTTGTTTAACAACTGACGAGGACACAGAACTGTTTTCTCTATTATCTCATCATGGATCTAAAAATCAGTATCCCTTTGATCATTTATCTCCATCCCCCCACCAACAGCCCCTAACCTAAAAAAGGCACAGTCCTGGCGCTAGCATAACTGGAAGCAGGCTGCTTATTACAGCTTTAGCTAACTACTCAGAAATTACCCCCACACCCCTTCTACTAAGGTGTAGGCCATGCCTTGTGAAACCCCTCCTGTCAATGGTGTCCACAGGCACAACTACCAAGACAAAAATAATGCCTTTCTTAAGTAGAATCTCTGTTTCTAATTTAACGCGCCTTACAGTGCAGATCAAGTGTGTAATTTCTCTATTTGTTGGATGGTTGTGGTGGCTGGGCTGTACTTTGATTAAACTCATTTTCTTAATGTTTTCTTATGACTTACGAAGCATCTCTTCTTTCTTGTATCTTCAGCTGTTCTTCTGGTTACTGACACCTAAATTTTGGTTAAATGGGGTTGGAGAATCAAATGGGTTTCTTATGCTCTAGCTGAATGAAATACTGAAGCCACTACTAGTCCATGTTTATTGCAACATATTTAATGGTTCAGTTACAAGTAAAAATACAACATAATTGTGAGAAAAGGCTAGGTTTGTGCAATAGAAAACATTCTAAGGAAGATAGTTGAATGAGAATAGGTGGGTACTGGTGACGATTGATTGATAGACAATCTGACGCACTGCTTGCCGATTCCAAAGATCAGATACAAGTGAGAAAAATTACTAGCTGTTCGCTACAAGGTGAACTCAGCGCTGTAAGCAATTTCAGCCATGCATCAGCATAATTGCTGATGTAAAAGATGGCAGTCGAACCAGCATTGTATTGCATGCACACCACCAAACCTTAGACTTTGTGACGCTAAATAAATAATCTGAAATATTTAAAAATATGTCCTCTACAACTGTCACTGGTCATGAAGACTAAGGACCCTCATTAGTTCAATCCTGGTATGTTGTGGCTTCTTCATCACCTTCCTCAGGGCACTCTCCTTTCCATAACTCACAATTCTATCAATACTATTCAATGCACCTCCCATTATCACTACTCTATCATCCTTAGTGAAACTCTACAAGTTGAAACTATAGCTTCCATTATCTGACCTAATATTGCACACAGTTTCCTTAATGGAATTCACCGAAACATTCATTTCACCATGGATTTTGAAGAAAATGGCTGTCTTTCTTTCTTCTATATCCTTATCACGAGAACTATGGATGGAATTTTAACATATAATGTGTACCACAAATCAACACACACAGACTGCTATTTAGATGCCAGCATCTCCCATCACCCTGTTCAGAAGACTACAGTGTTATATACTTTGGTACATAAAGCAAGAAAAAAATTTATGATGCAAAAAGCTTGCAGGCTTGAACAACTCTGAAAAATCTTCCAGCAGAGTTATCTAAAGATCAAGCAGAAAGGGCACTTCGAACAAAAGAAAAAACACCATCAGAGCAAGGAGACTGCTCTAAGGCTTTGGTCCTGTATACAGGAGATTGTTCTGTAAAGATAGGTATAATATTGGCTCGCCACAAGTATCTTCCTCCCACCTGCGAAAATTTGGGATTGGCGTTGACCCGTGCAGGACAACGGGGTTTAAGGGTTCTGGGGGTTTACAGCATACCCTATACATACATTGGGCAGACGATCTGCACCATTGAGACCTGCTACACTGAATACAAGTGCAACCTTTGCCCATTGCAACTAGATAAGTCTGCAGTCACAGAGCACATCATTGGCCATAATACAAACTTTGCAAATGTGAAGGTGGTGGTGCAGACCCCATATTTTTGGGAGTAAATCATCAAAGAAACTATTGAAAAAAGACTCAATGAAAACCCCATTAACAGGACTCTTTGTGAGAACTTTCAATCCTCAAACAGGAGCACAGTAAGTTTAAGGTCGAAAGTGGTAAAGCATTATCTGTAAACCCAGGAAGATTGCAATTCATTTACACCCCAACAAAATCTCCGTTATTCTATATCCTCTGTTACCTGTCATACTGTTGCACTTATACCCTAAGCCTAATTGATCCTGCAGAGGACCTACACCTCTCTAATGGCAACTACACTGAAGAGCCAAAGAAACTAGTATAGGCATGCGTATGCAAACACAGAGATATGTAAACACGGTGCTGCAGTTGTCAACACCTATATAAGACAACAGGTGTCTGGCGCAGTGTTGCGTCCTGTTGTGCAACAGAGAGCTGAGCTGAAAAGACTCCAAAACTGAAACAAGTGGGTATCGATTTTTACAATTCGGGAACTCGGGATAGGAAGAGTTCAGGAGAAATAAATTGAAGAACACAAGAGGTTATGATGAACACACTTGTGACCCACGAAGCCGACAAACTCTCACTGAGAATACTCAGAAATTACGAGAGGTACCTATTCCCAGGAGTACTGAACCAACTAGTAGCAGTTCTCTCTACCAAAGATCCATAAAACTTGAAGAGCCTAACAGTAACAACGGCGACTACAGTAGCAGAATACACGTTGTCTTCTCCGCTGCGCTGTTTGCTTGCTGGCTCACTCGCTGACTCTCGAAGACCGAAGACCTCTGAGAAGTAGTCTGGAGAATGCCCCCTCCCACTGAGGCGGGCTCTTTTTTTATAGCAGCGCGCGTGACGCACTCCGCTGCCCCGCGCGTCCTTCTAGAAGCTTACACCCGTATCTCGTTACCCACGCGCCACGCAGCTCTCTTTCTGATGCAACCACACGTTCACTGTTGGCTTTCCTTGCTACCAATTGCACCATATTAACACTTGCGCGTACTAACACTCAGGCGTTACTTTTATTACTTCGTAACACCTCCCCCCCTTGGGGAAAATTTTGCAATCTCTCTTGAGAGTGCAAAATTTTTAAGTTCTATGTCGGCTATGTGAGTCTCCTTTTTATTACTTTCTCATCACAAACTACAATGGTTCACATTTTATTGCATTACATATCTTTTAACTTGTCTTTTATTATTTACCAAAATTTCTTTTACTTATAATACCCTGAAAGAGAAAACTTCAATTATAATACATCATTTTCTTTATAATAAGTATTTCTTCTACAACACATTATTTTTCTTAATCTTAAAAATCTTCTTTTTCAATGCTCTAATTATTTTCTTTTACATTACCTTCTTTTTCTAATTTGAGAATTTTTCTCTCAGCTTACTACTTTTTATTTCTTATAATATCTTTTCCTTCTTACTTTAATTTTTCACACAATACTTTCTCATAGTATGTTATTTTTGTTGACTTTAAAAGTCTTTTTAACACTACCTTTTTCTCCTTAAAACTTTTCTTTAGTACTACACTCTCTTATAAAGTGAAGCCTATTTTAAAAATACATCATTCTTATATTTTTTTTACAAATTCTTTTCATGTAACAGAATACAATCTTATATCTCTACAAACATAATCACTGTGACCATATCAGTTCATCTTAGCGCTTATCCGCTTTATAGTAAAACATTACTGGTGCACTTGGTTCATACTTAACACTCTTTTCCGGTGTTAGTATTCGCTCACTAAGCACCGCACCTTCTGCTTCAGTCACATACCTATTCCTTACAGGACCAAAAGTAATCTGCTCACTTTCGTCACTGTTCATTTCAGCAGGATGATACCTAACTATAGCAGTGTCAGGGTACTGGTTTACAATTTTATTCTTTACACATATTCTGGGGCAGCAGTCATCACCCATTGTTTTACGGAAGAATTTAAAACAATCCTTACAACATTTGCAATATCTGCATATGCAGCATACTACTATTATCATAACTATTCCTGCTCCAAAATAACTCCATATGGGTATCGAATCTAATGAAAACATATTGAACACAGTCCTTTGCTGGTACGCTATTGCGTCCTCTAGCTCATCTAACTTATGTCCCGCGGCTTTAAGGTCATCTAACTGACGGACCACTGGTTCGATTGGCAAATAAAGAGGGATTTCGGTTATATTTTTCTTTTTCTTGTCTATTAGACAGCAATCTACCTCCATATTTAAGTTTGGGACTATATCATTAATCAAGTGCCATCGATCTAATGATATGTTCGGATTGAATTAGTACTTGTGCACCGTAACCCTTGCATTTACTCAGAAACTTAAGTTTCCCTGTACCATTAATTACTACATCTGTGGGCTTACTGTCATTACATAATACTGTGAGCCCTTCTCCCTTTGGTGCTACAAATAACCATTCATTTCCTCTAATCTGTGTCCATACGCTTTCATTCAATACAATAAACTTTTGGATGCAGTCATCGGGGATTTTAGTTACTAGGTTGAAGCATTCTAGCTTCACAAACCTTCATGGTCATAAGTTGAAAGCAGCACAAATGTTTGTTTACACACACTATGAATAGCCTCCAGCTTTTTACACTCCAATTGATCACCATTTATTTTAACATATCGCCTTTTGGCGTCGTCCATTAACAAGAATTCTTTTTCCGGAGCTATATATGTAAACAACCGTTTCTGGTGGCTTACCTCAACTGGTAGAGGCCATAATTTATAAATATTATAAGTTTCACTGTCCACTAGTGGAATATTTAGCACATAACTTAGAATGTTTCCCGAGATGAAGACATCCAGGTCGACCACCTTCAGTAACTGATACCCTCCGGCTTCCGTCAGTTTTATTGGCAATCTTTTGTCTTTAATCTCGTCTTTTATTAGCTCTAGGTATTTAACAACTTGTTCTGGACTAACTAAATGAGGTTGAAGAATGCCTTTTTGTGCATTTACTATGGCAGTAATGATTACATCATATTCCTTCTCTAATTCACTGAAGATTGTTGTCAACTGTATTAACTGTTCATTCAACGTTACCCATATACCGAGTCTATTTATTCTCTTATCCGTACTAGTTTCATATTGATGTATGTGTTCATTTAGTTTGAAGTATTCCGGATGTAATTACCCGTTCATTTCTCTCTATTGAATCGACAGTATGATTGAAACTAGTCAACGTTGCCCTTACAATAGTGACTTGCTCCTTTGACAACTTCAATAATTCCTTCTGTTCCTGCTCTAATAGATTTATTTTTGATTTGAAATATGATGCATCATCTTCATCTAACGTCCCAAACAAGACTTTACTTATTTCTCCAACAAAATTTAGGATTCCTCTCTTTCGTCTACTCTGCTCATGTTTAGCTAGCTGCCCAATTAGGCGTTGAGAGGTTTCTATCCTACTTATATAATAATCTACCGCCCGCTTCATAGTTTTACATTCTGCAACACTTGTGTTTATTTCTTTAAGCCTTTGCTGACAATAGTCTACTGCTTTCAACGCTGCATCCTGCGTAGCTTCAAACTTATGTTTTAAGTCATCTAAATTAAAATAACTCACTACTTTCCAAGTGACCGTATACAAACTCACTGTTCCCTTATGATCGTAGTATAGACCTGGTGATGACCGAAACTTCGTTATTTCTAAATCCTGCTGTTCCATTGCCGATGTACCACCTATCATCAAGACGATCACTGCTATCATCCAAGCTGTTGCCATCTTTCCTGCAATTCAGAAGAATTCTTTTAGCCTATTGGCATGTACTTTTGTAAATTTATTTCTCTTTAATTCTATCACAACGTTTGGTCCCTTAGTTTCCACTACCGTATAAGGGCCTCTCCATTGACTGTCCAACTTCTTTGAACGACCCCTTCGTACACTCTCATCATGCAATAATACTCTATCCCCTGGCTTAAAGACTACCGGTTTTTGCGTTCTGTCATAGTTTTCTTTACTTTTCTCTTTTGCTTGTGCTGTCGCTTCTCGCGCACACTGATGCATAGCCCGTAACCTTTCCTTTAGTTCAATTACATAGTCATCATAGTTATATACTACTTCCTCCGGTTTCTTTTGTAATATTCCCTGGTAAATTACATATTCGACCAAAGAATAATTCATGCGGCGTATATCCTGTGGCACTATGCGGTGTTGTATTGAAAACAAATACTGCATACGGGATCCAGGTATCCCAATTGGTTTGCTCCCTATTTACGTAATGACGAAGCATTTCTGTTAGTGTACGGTGCGTTCGTTCCAAAGCCCCATTACTTTGTGGGTGATAACTAGTGGTGTGGATTTTCTCTATTCGTAATAATCTACACACTCGCTTCATTACGTCGCCCACAAGATTACTACCCAAATCGCTTAGCAAAATTGACGGTATTCCGTACCTTAAAATTATTCTTTCTACTAACACCCTTGCCACTGTGTTGGCATCTTGTTGCTCTATCGGTTCTGCCACTAAGAACTTCGTCAGAGCATCTTGAAATGTAAGTATATACCTGTTTCTATTTTCTGTCTGCGGTAATGGGCCTACGATATCTATATCGCATCTTTCAAACACATGCTCAGGTGTCCTTGTAATTTCCATTGGCATTTTCGTTTTGATCTGGGTAATCTTATTCTTCTGACAACTTTCGCATTGACGGATATACTTCTCAATATCGGCCTTCATTCCTTCCCAACTACGGTATTTCTTAATTCTCGCATAAGTCCTGCCTATGCCCTGATGCATACCTAGCGGGGTTTCATGATATTGCTTTAGGATCTTCATCTTCTCTTCCTGTGTAAGTCCTACCTCTTCTTCCTTATCAGCTGATACACTCTCAGCTGTCTCTATATTATCATTTTCCTCCGCTTCCTTTACGGTTCTTATTCGCTGAAAGAGCATCTGCTACTTGATTTCTCTTTCCGCTCTTGTACACGATTTCGTAATCGTACTCTTCAAGCTTTAAGCGGAACTTCATTAGTCTCGACGACGGATCCGTAATGCTGTTTACCCACATCAACGGTTTATGGTCTGTGCATACCGTAAATTTCCTACCGAATAAATATGGCCTAAATTGCTTTACTGCCCAACAAATGGCCAACATTTCCCGCTCTATCGTACTGTAATTCTTCTCTGCCTTATTCAAGGTTCTAGACACGTACGCTACAGGCAAATCCTTGCCAATTTCGCCTTGACTTAACACGGCGCCAATTGCGTCTTGACTTGCGTCTGAGGTTACAATAAATCGTTTTGTAAAGTCAGGATACTGTAATATGGGAGGATATAACAATTTTTCCTTCAATTGTTGAAACGCCTCTTCCTGCTTTGTTCCCCATGTATATGCGACTCCTTTCTTTAACAGCTCATACAATGGCTTAGCAATTTTACTGTAATTGCTTATGAATCGCCTATAGTACCCACTTAAGCCCAAGAATGCCTTCAACTGGGTAGTATTAGTTGGTTGGGGATAACGTTCTACGGCTTCTACCTTTTTCTGATCGGGTTTCAACCCCTCCTCCGTAAGTACATGTCCCAAAAATGTAACCTCCTTGCGCAAAAACTCACACTTATCTACTTGTAGTTTGAGATTATACTTTCGCAATCTTTCAAAGACATCCTCTAGCCTAGCATTATGCTCCTCAAGCGTTGGCCCAAAAATTATGACGTCATCTAGGTAGATGAATACTTTCTCACCCTGTAGTCCTGTCAATACAGAATTCATCAATTTTTGGAAGGTATTTGGTGCCGTCTTTAATCCCATTGGCATTCTTTTGAATTCATAATGTCCATAGGGAGTACTAAAAGCCGTCATTTCCTGATCTTTTTCGTCTATCAGCACCTGAAGTCCTGTCAATACAGAATTCATCAATTTTTGGAAGGTATTTGGTGCCGTCTTTAATCCCATTGGCATTCTTTTGAATTCATAATGTCCATAGGGAGTACTAAAAGCCGTCATTTCCTGATCTTTTTCGTCTATCAGCACCTGATAATATCCCTTAGCTAGGTCGAGGGTTGTGAAATACTTCGCTTTACCTAGTCCGTCTAGTATTTCATCGATCCTGGGTAACGGAAACACATTATTTACCGTCAGATCATTTAATCGCCTATAATCGATTACTACGCGCCACTTTTGCTTGCCACTTGCATCCATTTTCTTTGGATAATTAATACAGGCGAATTCCACGCACTATCACTTGGTATTACAATATCATCTTCTAATAATTTTTCTATTTCGGCTTGCAAAATTTCCTTCTGCGCCTCGGGTATCCGGTAGGGCCTCAACCGAACTATTTTTCCTTCCGCCTCTGGAAGAAGCTTGATTTCATGCTTGACAGCCTCAGTATAACCCAAGTGATCTCCTGGCAAATGAAATACATCGTTATACGCTGCGCATATACCTAATAAAGCCTCTTTTTCCTCTTTGTTTAAATGTTCTACGCGGAGATTTTCTTTCAACTTACTTAAACGCGACTTTACCTCTGGTCGCACTTTTCTAATACGTCTTACGTATGCTTTTTCAAATTCAGGCACTTCTTCAGCTGTTATAAGGGGATTCTTTATTTTAACTTTCTTTTCTGTAGTATTAAGCATACTTGTAATACACATTCCATTTTTTACTGATACTAACGCTTCGGGCACATATATTCCTGGTTGTATCTCTTGCTTCGGGATGATCGCTTCTGATGCATTCCTTAAGGTAATCCTTACCTTTACAATATTTTCTTCGCGCGGGCCTACTGTTACCTCATAGTGTTGTGCACCCCTGGCTCCTCCACTACTGTTACCACCACGTTGCACCACTTCTGCGTAAGTGGGCTTCCCACGGCCTCTCGCAACCATATTTGATTTGCTTGCCGTTAATTGCGCAACTCCCGTTGCCAACGAATCGATGCGTCTCGCTTTCGATTCAACATACCGCCTTTCTACGGGGCTTACCGTCTTCGAGTCACCCAGTGCCCTCGGAATCCTTCCGTCACGTCTCACAATTCCTTTAG
>JARYHS010011408.1:224610852-225191789 GCA_031002005.1 Vandiemenella viatica | reverse complement strand
AGCTCCCTGGATTCGTCACACAAGTGATAATGTTCTAAGCTGTAGCTTACTGCAGTAACATGTTTAGATGTTACAGACCACCCAGATCCCGCTGGACATAGATGGCACATAGCCTGATAAATTTCTCTGGATTCTCTACTGAGCACCATTTTCACCCTATAATCCATATTATTTGCAGTTGCAGCCGAACACAAAGCTTCAATGAAGATAATCTCATTCGGCACACATCTCATTAAACCAATCTTCGGGAAATTAGTTCACTGCCTCCGGAAGCACTACCTCAAATTGAAATAATGTTTTATTGAGGTTTGGGAGTTGTTCTATCCTCTGTAACCTGTAAATGCAACGCAAAACTTAAAAACAAAAACAGGAATAAAAGACTTTGGCCTAAAATCAGACATTTATAGATTTTTAAAAATGATTTCAAGCGGTTCAAGAAGCGAGTAGAGAAAAACCGACAAGAGGGCTAAGCCATATTTCAAGAGGGTCTAGCCATATTTCAAACAAATTTCTACATTTTACATACGTTTAACGGCTTCACATATAGATTTTATGAAATAATATGCATTTTGGAACGTGTGTAGTAAATTATTCGCTTTGATCTTGTGAATTGTCACCTGCTAATCAGTTCTTGTTTCGTGCACTTCACAGATTACGTGCTCCGTCTTGAAGGAGTAACTCTTTCAGCGTTAAATTCTTATAACCGCACTCCACCACACACAAAAACAGAGACAATGAAAACAAACACATAATGTAATGGCGCTGCAACTCAGTAGCATGGACGATTCCTTCCTCCATGCTCAATACCAAACAGAGACAATACCAAAGGAGTTACACGTATCGTCATTGCTACGTCACTTCCGCGTGGCGAGGGAGTGGGAGGCGCGTGGCGAGGGAGTGGGAGGATTCTCGCACGGCTTGGGTGTACCCACAGACGCTTCATGTGGGAGATTTCCTATAAATGTTATCGTTGGAAACTCTGACAGACCGCGTGGACTGGACTGTGAAGTTCTTGAATCAGTAAACTTTATGGAACAGTGACGTTAAGCGAGAACATCTCTTACTATTTGTGATTGACGCTGTGCCGTACATGGTAAAGGCTGGAAAGGTCTTAAAATGTTGTATCCTTAGATGGTGCATTTAACTTGTCTCGCTCATGGATTACATAGGGTTGCCGAGGAAGTAAGACTAAATTTCCCTGATGTTGATAGGTTAATATCAAATGAAAAAAGATTTTTGTCAAAGCCCCAATGAGAGTGGCAAAATTTAAAGAACACGCATCTTCCGTCCGTCTTCCACCTAGAGGTGGGCGCCGCGCCGGCGTCACGCCGCAGTTTCTCAGTGGCGCGCCGCCGCCACCCTTTGCTTCGCGGCGTGTCCTTGAGAAAAACTTCATAAAACGACAAATTAAAATTTTTCGTTAAATTGAGTGAATAAGTAAGCGTTAAAATGACTGAATTAGCTAAAACTAATATTACTAAACTTTCTGTAACAATGTTATATGACTCTCTATGCCTTGAGCATTTTTTCCGGCCCGCGAGATTCATCACACTTTTACAAATTATATTTATTTTATGATGGCAAAAGCAATGTTTAAGAAAACCATATATTCAAAAATTAACTGTCGAAATTATGAGAAAAAAATTAACTTTGATTTAAAATAATATTCTTGAGAATATATAATTTTTTATGCGGTCTGCGGAGTAACGATGCTTTTGCAACGTGGTCCGCAAGATCATTTGGGTTGGCCACCCCATGTCTAAGCCAAACTACTGTTTGTTGGAAATATTTCGGAAGTTTTGTGATAGAAGAATCAAAAAAGAAGAAAATCGTGAATTCGGATAAAGTCTATTGCTTAGCTAGTTTAAATGCGGTAAAAACAGTGAAGTATTTAACACTTAGTACTCAATGTTTGATGGAAATAGAGACAGGAGACAAAATAGAAGGCATGATAAGAGAGACAGGGGAACAGTTTCGAACTGAATGAAAGAATACTGCCATTGATGTAGAAGAAAACGTGCGAAGAGCAGTTCGTTGGCTAATATGGAGCATCATCTGTGTCTTGATAATTTACTCCATAATCTAGTGACAGTGGAGGCGGTAAACATAGTTCCAGAAATTGAAATGCTCGTAAAAATAATGCAAGAAGAGTGTCAAGAGAGAGAGAGAGATATCCCTTGCCACAGCTAGAAGTCGATGCCGAAAAGACAGAAAAAGAGTTCGTGGATTCTCTTGATAACGTCTTTCAATACCTAGAAAATTATGAGACCGTCCTATTTTGGAAAATGATTAGATGGAACCAGTGCACATAGAAAGATTGGATGGAGTAATGAAGAGAGCTCGCTATTCGTATCAGGATCAGCAAATATTATATACATTCCTTCTATCAAAACTGCAAGCCAAACTCGTTGGAAAACCAACTCGCTGGCACAAATTTCCTGAGATGCTAGAAAGTTTAATCCACGTATGCAACTGTGACCTTGTAAGGCACCTGTTGGTTTAGTGATTAATTAATGTCCTGGTGGTACTACTCGACACGGCGTATATTTCAGTTCTTAATTAATGTTCTTAGATTACAGGTTTGATACCGTCCGGTCGCCAGTGGGGATTCCACACTAATACTAATATTTATAGTCACTCACAAGATTAATCACGTAAACATTCAGCAGTGCAGTTACCAACAAAATAAGTAGGGATTGCCAACACATAAATCACTACAAAAGTTTACATTCAGAACACACATTTATTGTCTGGATAGCAAAAGAAATACGTCGCCGAAGTAACCACCAGTTACAATGACTCGTGTTATCGAAACTTCTTTCCAAAGCGTGCAGGATTCGAACCGAGTAGGTACACATAATATGCGGTGCCTCTATCACAATAATTTATCCGGAACACTGTTCTTGTTCTAATCCACTGACACTCCAAATACTTCTTCAAACACCGTACCAGATAGTTGAACAGTTATGAGCACTTTTCAGTAATCGTCCTCGCGGCATCTTTCTTAACAGTCGACCACTTTCGACATTCGCTTCACACGTTCCCGCCGCAAACTATACTCCTCTGCCATCTTGCTTTCACAGTCAAAGATAATCTCTCACAGACACTACTCTCGAATCGCGTCAGTTCGATTGCATCGTTACAACCTAGTAAACAAGATGTTTAGAAAGACTGGACAAGATGAGATAAAGATTAATCAAAGTGGGTCGAATTTTTTTAGACATAAAGAATCTAGTAAAGCAGTTGAGGTCACGTCGTATCAAAGATATGTACAATGAATGTGACTTCTGTTCCGTTCCGAAATAATTGACAGCCTGAATTCTGTCTTAGACGACAAATTATTATGTTTCAGCTTAATCACAACATGTTGGCAGAAATTAACAACGATTCGCTGCCACAAGAACGGTCGTAGCAGTATCGTAGTATTATCGTTTCATGGGTCTCAAAGAAGTAGATTACATATTTGAAGTCAATACAAGAGACCAGTACTTCCTTTCTTGCCTCATAAATATCAAGGAAGTAATCAGTGACCCTAGATGTCCTAGAAACAGGTTACTTCTACAAAATCCACCAATGATACGTCGTTGCTGCAAGAACTATCGATGAAACAGTGTAAATGTCGATAATGATTATCTGATCGATAAAGATTGTTGCAGATATTTTTTAGTTTCATCCGATCCTAATGATGGAAATCTTTTGAGTTACTTGAACACCTTAAAAAAATATTTTCCTCAGTTTTCTGCCTTTGCAAAGACTTTTCTTTTTGTGCTTGCAGAAGAGTATTTTCTGTGACTAGGTTAGTGATTTACGCGAAAAGGTCTAGGCTAAGCTCAGTTCGCCCAAATAAAATTATCTTTATAAATGATAACTGCAAAGATTGCAAAATTTTGAATATATAAGTGAAACGTTACTTATGTTTTCTTTTTGATACTAAGCAATGATATCATTAAACCTATATATAAAATAGTCACGCCCGCCACCGGCTGAAAATGTTCAGCGCGTCTTTCTGCGTAAATATGGTCAGACCTACCCTTAACTCGTTTGTCTGGATGTAGATGTGCAGTTCATTTCCTCCACTAATTGTGTGTGTGAGTTTTCTACCTCTGTGGGAGTTCTATCTTGGTGCTAGTTGAAGAGTCGAGCTCGCTGTGGGCATGGTAATGTGCGTGTGTGATTCCTCTGTGGATTTGAGTCTAAAATTATGGTTATAGAATTATACTCACCATTGATGTGTGCTTCTAACCATTGTTTCAGGGCTAAGGCATTCTCCCATTTCACTGTGCTGCTTACAGTTTATTGCTCTTTGTGGTGGCATACGAAGTGTGTTTCTCACGTTTTACACTATATGCAATTCGGGGTAAAAATCATTTAATGGAGAGGGTGCTGAGGGGTGTTCCAGAGAAGCGAAGGACTTGGGGTACAAACCCACAGTCAGACCATTGCTTGCATATTGTGGTGTAGTATGGAGTCCACATTTTTTGCAGTGTGCAAAGGAGGACAGCTAGATTTATTAGTGTAAAACATTCAACAAGTGACATAATAAAGGAGCTAGGCTGGATGTCACTGAAAGGTAGGAAGAGTGGTTGGGGGCTGTATATGACGTATAATGATGTTAGAATGGATATTGGTAGAATAATTCTGGGTGGTGTCTGGAGCCTAAGTTGACCATGACCACAATCTGGCACTAGACTTTAGGTTATGAGACCTGAGTGGATAAAAATACCCAAACACCCACTTTCATAAAGGAGTGACCTAACAAGTTATGACAGTTCAAGTGTGTGTGCTATCTTCGGCGTAATAGATCTAGTGTCTGTACCTATGGTGACGTTTTGGATACTTGTCAATGTGTGGAGATCTGCTACGAAAATGTGGGTTATGATGTCTGTTTGATGACCATGAAATTATCAGTTAGCTAAGGGCAATATGATAAATTTATCGTGTGCGCTGTGTTTTTCCATACCTTTTTCTGTGAATGAATTTTTAAATTAAGTATTTGTCGCGGCTATCTTGACTTCCCAGTCTACCGTGTATTATTACTGGCATATTGCTGTCGTTACACATGTGAAATTTCAACGACCATCGAAAATTCTAGTATTTCCAGCATATTAGGCCTTTTTTTAGGACTTTGCGCCTCGTCGATACCATCTTCATTAGTAGTGAGAACGGATGTTGGGCAAGGAACGGTTAGGAATTCGACCATGGGACTTTTCAAGGCCTCTTTTCCCTGCATTCGTCTGGAGTGATTTCAGGAATCCAGGCACTCTTCAATTTCACTGTTCTGTTTACAGTTTGCTGCCGTTTGTTTTGGGGTATGAACTGTTTTTCCCACGTTGTTCACTATATGTCCTTCGGGGCAAAAATCGTGATAAGGGGATTTTTAATGGGATGTACCAGAGAAGCGAAGAACTTGTGTTAGAAACCCAAAGTCAGACCATTGTGTGCATGTAGTGGTGTAATATGGAGTCCACAGTTCTTGACTTGAAATGCAGTGCGCAAAGGGAAGGCTGCTAGAGTGTAAATATGGTGATACCTTTCTTTCACTCGTCTGTCTGCGTGGTAGTTCATTTCACCACTAATGTGTGCGCGTGTGTGTGTTTTGTGACGTATTCAGCTGTGAGTGAGCAACCAAAGTATTGCATTGCAGCATGTGTTAAGAAAGGCTCTTGAATCTACTCAAGCCTTTGTGGTACTAGGGGGCACATATTACTGGATGGCAGGAAAGGCTCAGGTGTGGGTGATATGAGATGATGCTGATGTGAACAGTTGGTACCTGGAACACATGTTACTGATGATTTTTTTGGTAAGTCATGAGCCATGGTGGGTTCTGCACCCACTTTTCCGTCGCCATAAGTGGGCTGGTTGTTGTATCGAGCTCACTGGAAATGTGCGTCTCTCTCTGTGAGTGTGAGAGTATGAATGCGTAAATATGGTGATACCTTCCTTAAACTAGTCCGTCTGATTTGCTGTTCCTCCACTTATGTTTCTTTTTGCTTGTGTGTGATGCCTAGTACGAATATGAGGGTTTCTGGTATAGTCAAGTGTCTATTGCAACTTATGGCACCTGGGCCACTGTTAATGAATGGCAGAAAGGGTTGCGGTGTGCGGGAGACGTTGTGGTGATCTATGTGTTGATGGTACATGTAATCAATTGGGTGTGATGAACACTATTTATGGGATAAACACTAAGGTGTGTGGTGAAAACATGTCATCTTTTGCACACCATCTATCTCGTCAGGCCAATGACATGTATGGAGAGTTCTGTTTTTCAGTCTGAGAGTACTGCAAAACTTTTTCGTTTCCATGATTGGTGCTGGTAGTTGTGCTGAACTGGATTTACACCTGTTCACGCGTATCTGCGTCTCTCTTTGTGCATGTAAGCGTAAGTATGGTGATACCTTTCTTTCACTCGTCTGTCTGCATGCATGATCTGTAGTTCATTTCCACCACTAATGTGTGTGTGTGTTTTGCAACGTATGCAGCTGTAAGTGAGCATCAAAAGTATGACATTGCAGCCCGTGTTAAGAAAGGCTCTTGAATCTAATCATGCCTTTGTGGTACTAGGAGCACTTGTTGTTTTGTGGGTGATATGAGACAATGCTGATGTGAACAGTTTCGTGCTTGTGTACATGCTACTAGATGGCTGAGGTGTGTGAGAGGCGAGGTGATGTTAATGTGAACAGTTTGGTACCTGGGGTAGCTGTTACCGATTCATTCTTTCTGCTTCCAGGGTTAAAAGAAACTATAGGAAAAGTGTGTACATCTCCTCATCAGGTATTGTTCTCACTGTTTGATGTATATTCTTTACCATTACCACTCCTGTTTCATCTACACTGCCCATACCTACCCAAATCGTTCTTAAAACTTATCCTTTAATTAATGTGGGTGTTTTTTTTTTATGCACAGTGAAATATGTTGAGCTCAGAGACAAGAGACGATCATGATATTAAAATTTTTCATCTGACTGACTGTTTGCTCCCCTCAATCCAGTATGAATGCTCGTTTAGGTCACCTAGGACCACGTTAGGCCTTCGTTTGTCCTTAATCTTCGCCATATTACAACTAGAGTTGTTATCCTTAGAAGAGACCTACAGTTTAACGTGGAATCCGAGCCACGGAAACGTTCTGGCGTACTTCACATTACACAGCAATCTGTGCCAGAGGCGAAGGTGGTTTAAGGGCTTATAAATATCACCGCCCAGACAGGGATTAGAACCGAGTACCTTTCTACCTCTGGTCAGACGCCTTAACAACTGAGTCACAGTCGAGATTTGATGTTTATATGAATTCTTTCATCCCTTGTGACATTCGTGTTTGAGATACCCCCATAACTTGCACCTATAAATGGATATAAAGTGAAGAATTAGGTAAAAAAAAAGAGGGGGTGGGTATGTGAAAGGCAAGAGAGGCCTATGACATACTTGAAATTAAACCATAAGTATTGAATGATGTATTATTATGCAATAAAATGTATTTAAAACTTAAATAAATCTGTATCATTTACCAATAATATATGTTTTTATTTAACTAAACCCCTACCTAACAATTTTGTATATTCCTAGAGTATGATAGAGTAATATAGTATTCTTATTAAGAGTATGAATTACTAGATAAGGATAGAGTACATAGTTTATAACTGACATATCACAAGAGGCCCATAAGAGCATGACCATCAAGGGTAATAAGACAACTTGGAGTGGTTAAAGAAAAAATGGCAGATAAGATATATATATATGAACAAATGACCTTACATAATGTACAACGAACAGAACTTGTTATTTGAACCAATAATACTATTTGCAGAAGGCAACAATACGTTTTGTCAAAAAAAATAATTTTAGAAGTTAATGTTATGGTAACTAAACAATTAATGAATTATAATAATTCAAAATATCAATAACACATGACAAAATGCTCCTTGAAGATCCTAGGAAGAAAATTACAGGTTTGGTAATATTGATTGTTGTGGGATCTCTAATTTATACCAGCAACCAGTGTATAACATGACGCCCACATTCCACGACAATGAATTCGTAATAAGGTTGGCACAGAATTTATACTCAGTCATGTACGGTAAATTGTCTTGTTGAAAGTAGCCCAGTCCGCTCACACTAGGAATAGCGTCTAATGAAAACCATTGTTCGCCCCGCGGCGGTACTGAGTGTGTGCTGCTTTTGCGCCGGGAATAACAGCTACCGCCGCGTCAGTCACGCCAAGTAACTGTACACCCAGAAATAGCGATGCGTCAGAACTGAGGCTCCTCGCGGAGTGACCTAATTACTACACAGCGGTATCTCACAGACTGAGGTTAACACTGTCCGCTGCTGCCATCTCGCGGCGGCACGCCGGGGTTTGGAGGGCCAGGGGAGGGAGGTCCCCACCACCACCTCCGCCCTCTGACGTAATGGGGAAAACTGTGCAGCTCCATCCTTAGAACACTACTGTGAATAAAGCATCGAACAACAGTTTCTTTGAAGATTACAGGTTAAGCACAAGCCTAGGAGAAGTCAAAAACTCACAAAGTCCCCCTAACATTAGTGAGTATTATGGCATGTTCGAATTTGCCGAAACTGCTACCGCGTGGAACAATTTGTTCTGCGGAGTTGCATGATCACTCTCCGGCGAAAGAATGAGACCAGAGTGCGACAATCTGAGCTCGCTGCGAGATCTTTTATAGACTTCTCAGAGCCTATGACGTCAGCAACTTTTTCTTTATTTAATATCTCCAAAAGTACTAAATAGGTTAACGTTCTATTATCATGTTGTATCTGTTTTAATTTAACAATCAAAAGGGTTTCTATAATCTTAAAATTAAAGTCATCACATGACCAATTTGGCGGAATTTTTACGCGCTTCAACAGCAATCCGCGACAATCTATGTTAAATTATATTGACAAATTCTAAAACTTTTTACCAAAACTATAATCGTCTCAATTTGGGCTATCTACTGATTTAAATTTGTACTCCTTTTAGTTGAAACGTTTAATTTTTTCTCTTCATTAAAACTGGTAATTAAACTTTGCCAACTTAGTTAATTTTACTACCAAAATATCCGGAACAATGCTGTCTATAGCTGGTGATAAAAGTACAGCTGTAGCTTTTCTCAATTCAAAGATATTTCAATATTAGATTTTTACTTTTCTGATCGCGTCTTTCAAAACGTGTACAAACCGAATTTCCACTTAAAATAAATTTTTCCCGATATAATGAATACACTTTAAAATGATTCTAATGGTGAGTTCACACTGTGGAAATGAATTCAAGGAAATTCCTTCAAGTTGACAATTACTCTTCTCGAAATTTCCAAGTCCACCATAAGAAACTTTACAATCGATCTATAGAATATTTTACTACTGGGGGTAGCTAGTGGGAGTGCTTTTGGCAAACTAAAGGATACCTAACAATATTATGCTGTTTGCATGAAAGCGACACTGCTACATGAAATAAATGATATACATTTGAGCATGTTTTAATGTATAATAAATTTAATGTTTGGTCATATTTTGCCTCTTTTAGGTCATATTTACCCATTTGCCTGCATATTTCTCGATTTTTTTTGTACTTAACAATCCGAACCCTAATTATGAGCGACTTGCCCCTTTTGCACGAATGTACGCGCCAACACCCTCCATCAACTGTTTTAAGCTGTTGTTGGTGTCTGCGAGCTTCAGCTGGGAAAAGAAAACTAATGGTATCCTAACTAATGACGTCTGAGGCTGTTTGAAATAAAATCTAGAGGTGGCATTTATTTCCGAGTTCTGTGTATAGGCAAAGTAAATGATATAGTGAGCTAGTACAACTTCTCTAGAATTGCCGAGTGGCTAAATAACATAGTAAGCACAGTATGAAATCTCTTCCTGAGCATACGAATAGTGAATTTGGTTGTGGAAGGTTAACTAACAAACTTTCTAAACCATGGGTTTGTAGATTTTCCCAAAGACGAATGCTCTGCGCGAAAACTCGGAGTGAGGCGATGGTTCTTATTGGCAAAACCTCATTACATATATATTTACCGAGTGTGGTGATGTAACGGCTAGCATTCTGGCCTCGCATTCGGGAGGACGGCAGTTCGAATCCCCGTCCGGGCATCCAGATTTGGGTTTTCCATGGTTTCCCAAATCACTCCAGACAAATGCCGCGATGCTTCCTTCAAAAGGCCATGGCCGAATTCCTTCTCATTCCTTGCCCCCCCCCCCCCCAATCCTTTCCCGTCACTAAAGACCTCGCTGTTAGAGAGATGTTAAGCAGATTAAAAAAAAAACTCATTACATATAAGGCTCTAATTCAGTGGTGGCCAACTTTATCTGCGACGGAGCCAAATTTTAGAAATAGAATTTTCTATCAAGCCTCATCTACAACATTCTTGGAAAAATATTTTTATGAAGAAAAAATTATTAAAAATAAAATATACATATTTAATGAAGTATTAAAAAGGTAATTATTTTAATGAACCTTTTGACTTTGGCAGAACTGAGTGCATCAACGTTAATGTAGAAAGGCATCCACGCTAAAATTTCTTCAAATGAATTTCTCGTGTTGCGACTTATTCTTCAGCCGACTGAAATGCTGTTCACACACGACTGTTTCCAGATAGCGAAATCGTGCTTTTAAAACGTAGGATATTTTTCCTTACCTCATTTTTTTTTTTTTTTTGTTGAATTCTTTCAAATCAACCTAGTGGGATTTCTCCTTAACATTTGCACCACACTGCATTCAACAATTTCCTATTTGCAAATTTTCTGGCAATGAATTTACCTCTATGGATAATGGTGTTAAAAATGCAAATAAAGGAATAAGTTTTTTTATCGGTTTTTAAACTTTAGGTTTCAGGCCAGGCGTCCACTGGAACAGAATTTAGTCTGAACCGCATTCGTCCGAGTAACTCCCTCACTCCCTATTTGACGGCCGTACAATTAGCCTTGTTGCCAATTTCGTAAAAGTCAATTTAAAAAATAAATCAACATAAAAGAAATATATTTTTTTTTTGGTAACTGCTTTACGTCTCTTTTTAACATCGAGGTCTTTAGAGACGGAAAAGGATGGGCGGCAAGGATGGGGGCAAGGAATGGGAAGGAATTCGGCCATGGCCTTTTTGAAGGAAGCATCCCGGCATTTGCCTGGTGTGATTTGGGGAAACCATGGAAAACCCAAATCTGGATGCCCGGACGGGGATTCGAACCGCCGTCCTCCCGAATGCGAGGCGAGAACGCTAACCGTTACACCGCCCCGCTCGGTAAAAGAAATATAAGAAACAAACAAATTTTGTTTTTGGGATGCGAGCCCATAGGCTGCAGCCTAGATACGGTCCCGACAAGAGTGATATCTCAATCGTTTGAGAATATTCCAGTAAGAAATTCAAATAATTGTCTTTAGTGTACAAATTTTTAATAAAATAATTATTATAATTGCATAAATGCACTTGCAATAACTATAGTTTCCACAAATATTTTAACTAAAATATTTATAGTGACTGCGTACACCACAGTGTAAGAGTTTGAAAAATATACAAATAAAAAAAAAAGATAAAAAATGAGACTTGTTTATCAGCACGGAGGAAAGAATATATGGAGACGAAATAACGTTAAGGCCGGCATCACACTGTAAAAGATCTTTGATAAAACATTTTATCATATCAAAGATATTTTATGATATTTTTTCAGTCCCATTACACTATATAAAATTTTTCATCATAGTTCTTTGAAATGAATGAAGTAAACTTGTAAGATTTCCAGCCACAGTTAGTGCAGCATTTCAATATTTATAAACGTTTCTCGGGAAACAAACCGAATAATATTGTTATTAATGCACAATATTTCGGCGACTTTATTCTCCGTCGCCATCTTCAGTTGCAGTTGCAAGTCTTGAAGTCTGCCTTGAAGTCAGCCTTGAGCGTGTGTTTCAATATGTATTTTATTGAAGATAAAGAAGAGAAGTAGACATATTTAGGTTAGACCGTGGATTACGAGACTCGATATGATAGGAGTTCATCAAAGTTTAATGAAATAGCTGCAATGTGAGGACATGGCAAATTATAAAAATTATGGTCAATGCTGAAGTATAGGTCCAATAAATTCTTACCACAATATTTTCATAAAGAAATCTTTTATAAAATATGCCCCATTACACTGTAAAATATTTTATAAAATATCTTTTATCATTGTTCGTAGACAAAGATATTTTACAGTGTAATGCCTGCCTAAATCTGTGAAACCTCATATAGAAACTCGTCTCCTACTGCACAGCGGCCATTGGAATCACCCCAAAACATTGGACTGTTTTTTCTGCTGTTAACATTTCATTTTCTAATATTTCATTTTTATAATGCCAAGTTGTGTTGCATACGGTTGCACAAACAGACAAGATAGGAAACAACCTGGAATAACGTTTCATAATCACATTGTAATTATTGTTCTTGAAGTGTTTGATAACTGCAAGATCTCAACTGCTCTCAATAGGATGATATCGTTCTCAAATGTTTGTTGGTGTAGTGTAGACAATCAGCATATGTTACTACTTTGCACCTAAAAGGCTAGCCTTATTGTAAACAAGTGTTGAAAGTCTAATTTAAGCGAGTCAAGTTTACAACGCGATACAGTTAATGTCCATGCTTTAGTCAAGTTTCAGTTTATACTGAAAGTGTACGATGAAATTAATTGTGATAATTTGTGCTGTGTGAACTAATAACCTAAAATGAATTCAAGGAGGAAATGGACAGTGTCAGGAAAAACATTGAAAAACTCTCTAATCAGCTTGCTGACCTAGAACCACGTCTTAGCAGTCTAGAAGCAAAGGTTTCAACTTTGGAAGTAAGTATTGAACTTCTTAGTGATCATGTCAAAAACAACTAGTGATCTTGAAGACATAATAGCCAAGTTCAATGACAGGTCAAACAGGACCAAAAATGTCATTATCTTCAAGGTTCCAGAAGCTAGAAGTAATGACAACAACACAAGAAAAGCTTTCGACAAGACCAAGATCGAGTGCATCATAACAGCTTCTGGTGTCAATATAAGTGATCTTGTCACATTCTTTCGGTTGGGGAAGAAATCTACCTCTGGCCAAAGACCACTCAAACTAGTACTAAGTTCCAAGGACGTTGCTGTAACATTTCTGAAGGGTTTTAAGCGAAATGAAATTGCATGCATTCTGCACTTGGAGAGAATGATGAGGGGATGTACAAGAGAAGTAAAAAAAAAAATTGGGTTACAAAACTTTGGTCAGATCATTGCTTTAATATGGTAGTGTAGTATGCAGTCCATATTTTTAATATCAAATACAGGAGTAGGAGAGGATGAAAAAAAAGTGCTGCTAGATTTGTTTCCAGAAATTACAGCAAAAATGCAATTAGTAAAAGACAGTATAAAAGAGCTGGCTTGGGATTCACTAGAAGACAGGAAGAGGGTGAAAAGGGTCATGGGAGTGTACAAGGTGTATTATTGATGATGAATGGAAAGATATTGGTGTAAGAATTAAAAGTAATGCATGGAAGGGAAAAGATGACCACAAGCTGGCACTCGGGGTGCAGGAAGATTCTCTTTTTTTTTTTTGGTAAGGATGTCAGGAATTGAAATATGTTACCAAGAAAAATGACGAATAATTTACCAAAAATGTTGAAAAATTTGAAGTTGAAATTTGTAGAGGGCAAATGTAGGAGGGCGGAGGAAAAGGGGGTGGGGGGGGGAGTACACTCTATTGCAATTAAATGTGTTCAGCATATTTGCCCTTAAGTGGACAGTATTTCTCAGACTCGTAGAGTCAGATCCTATGATAGCTAAACTTCTGGTTAAAGAAGCATATTGTCTGCATAGTAACACAAATAATGCAGAATTAGCGACAAATTAAAATAGAGCGCATGTAACAATGGAATTTTTATCAAATACAAGTTACATAAAACAAACGGTGCTGTGTTTCAAATCCACGAACTGTTCACTGGTTAACAGAGGAAGAGATACAGTTGCTTTAGAACAATTACTGGACTAAAAAAAGTTACAAATATTTAAGTTTTTTTAAATCGAAATTCTTTATAACATAGTACAAAAGATACGATAAACTGTGTACATTAATTTAAATACCATTTTAAGTATTTAAACAAATGAAGGCTCTATCGTAAAGTCTACATGTTTCTACCAACAAGGACGACACATTTGTTGTGTCCATAGCCTTAACGAATTCCTAAAATCTCTCAATGGAATTCACCCGAATATATAATTCATTAGACGAGGAAGGAAGGGTACCTTCCCTCGACAATATTCTCCATCAGAGACAAGATGGATCCTTTCACACAGCATGTACCGAAAACCGTCATATAAGGATTGCAACCTACATGCCAGCAAATTCTATCACTCCATACAAGGTAACACCGTGTTGCACATATTGGTGCACAGAGCGATTGCCACCAAATGGAACTTTGACTCTTCACACTACCTCCAAGAACAATGGATATCCTGATCAAGTGATAGAGCGAAAACTTTGAGACAAGGCACCAAAACGTACAGTAGAATCAGAAGATCAACCAAAGGCTTTGGCATTTTTCTCATATTCTGGTAACACCTTGGCTAAAATAGGAAGAATACTGGTCCAACAAGGAATGAAGATTCCGTGCACTTGCTAAAATTCATGACTGGCTCTGCCCGATGAAAGAAGATTTAGTGTTAAAGATGGTGGGAATCTATTGCGTACCATAGAAATTTGGAGAGATTTATATTGTTCAGATTAACATTTCTCAACCTTTTTCTTCCTGATGACCAGTAAAATGTTAAAAATAATTCCAGAACAAAGCAAATTGCAATCAGGCAACACCTTGTAAGAGAACAGGTGATGGATGGAACAGTGAAACTTGGATATATCACAAATAAAAAAAATGTCGCTGATATCTTCGCAAAGGTGCTTTGTCACAGGCTATATGGATCCCATCACAATCAGCTAGGGGAGTGGGATTGTAGAGATTAATAGTGCAGTGCACAGAGGGTGACAGTATTGTAAATTGCGAAGTATTATTTGCTATTGAATATAACCTCTCTGCTATGTGTTGTATTGCCCATTGTGTGTGAATTATAATAAAAAGATTGCCATTTTCAAATAATGTGTTGTTTACAGCTTATTTTCATGTTCGATGCAATTAAGTGCTAAAACTACAAATAAAACATTTGATGGATAATGCCTGCCCATACAGGCTGGCCTGGTGGACAAGTACCTGCAATATAAGGACATAACACATCTACAGTGGCCAGTTCACTTTAAAGACTTAACTCTGATTTAAGATGCATGGTACACACTAAACTGGAAGATTACAGTCCTAGCACTGCCACCACGTACCAATGTTGACCTCCAGTGGGAGCTTGTCCAGCAACAAGATATGCTGAAAGGCCCCGTCCACAGTACGGAGAGCCACTGTGCATGCTGTATTGCCATGCAACGTCATTTTGACAATATGTATCCCACCAACAGGACACCGTCCACAGTCATTGCTACCCATTGTACGTGTCTGATTTTCCTGTATACCTTGTATCAGTAACACTGTCACCAGTCAAAATTGTTGCCACAACCTCTTCAAGTGCCGTGCCCTGCGTTTTCAGTGATCTCGAAGCTCCCTTAACTTATGTCTATGTGTTTACGTCTGAAATGCTTCAAATAGCTAAAACTAAATTTCTACTTTGAAATAACCAAGTAGCTTCAGAAAAAAATGCTCAGAAACAAAAAATTAATAAAATTAAAGTTGAAGAATACAAAAAGCTAGTAAATCATCCACAAACAGATATTATGATATTTGGAAAAACAATGTTTCACAAGTAATATATATAATTAACACTGACTATACCCTTAATATAATTGCAATCATAAAATGAAGAACCACATTTCTGAAAAAACATGAAAAAAAACAATAAAATGAAATAACCAACTCATAACAGAGAGGAATATAATCTAGATTTAACTAACCAAATGTGTAAAAACTTGGCAAGGAGAAATAATACACTTCATTTTAGATGAATAGAAAAGTAAATAAAATATTGATGATAGTTTTAAAATGCTTTCTTATATGGGAACAAACAACATCACATACAAGCACTGTGATTTTAACAACTAAATAAATATTGGTCAGTTAAAAACAAACTAGTTGTATAAACTCATTAACATTTTACAGTCTTACAACAGTTTACTAGAAAAATTCTTTTGTAAGGCACACATATGAAATTCTATGTCTTATTCATTTTAGTATTTTTGAGGAGCTAAGAGCTTCACAGTATCTTACAAGCAAGTTTTCTTTCACTTAGCACAGTCTGAAAAAAAACTGCTTGCCTAATACAACGGCTTCAACATGAGACTTCTTTTGTGCCAACTAATAGTAAACATTACTGTATACACAGGGGCGTAGCTACTATGGGGCTAGGCGGTGCAGTGCACCGGGGCCCTCACACTCAGGGGGCTCCCAACAAGCATACCTCAAGGGGGTCCTTAAGCGCACCTCTAGGGGCCCTCAAGTGCAGTTTAGAGGGCCACAAGCCTTCACGGCAAACTGGCGACCTCTTTTTTTTTTTTTAGCTCTACCGTCTCTAAGGGGCCCCTGAGAACACAGGAGCCCCTCACTAAGGGCCCTCACTGCTCAGGGGGGCCCCAACCACTGCTCAGGGGCCTCTAAAGAACAATTCAAGGGCCCCCATCCTCAGTTCAGGGGGCCCCTACCAGCACACAAAGCAAAAAAGAGGTCGCCCGTCTGGCCTGAGGGCACAAAATAAATTTTTTGCACCGGGGCCCTTGTTGACCTAGCTACGCCACTGTGTATACAAATTCCACATAAAAAAAATTAAACAATTCCATTGTTTTACAAAGATTCATTTAGAGATCTAATATTATAATAAGCAACTGTGTCAGCTATGAAGTCGTCTGTCACGACATGATGTCACTTTATGACGTTGTGCAATGATGTCACTTTATGACGTCATGCTTCATGCCATTTTTGTTGTTTTTGTTTTTTTTGTAATGCACGTTATTTAATAACATTTCCAACCATCCGCGAATAAATTAACTGACAGAACACTGCATTAAAAGTACGAATTCCTTTTAAAATCAACATATCAATCATTAGATGCTTATATTTACGTAATACTCTTTTTATATATAGAAATATTCCATAAATTCTTTGTCCACAGATATGTAACATAAAAGCTTTGTGTTTTGAGCTTAAATGTAGGGAATGTTACTTAGCATGGGTCAGAATTACAACAGGCATTTGACGTTACTGCAGAAGGCATGAATAATTTAGGTTTTTTTAATAATTTAAACTGTGTCCTATTATTGAAATTATTAATTCGTTTGAACGTAAATAGTTGCACACTGATCACGATCTGTGCATCCTACACTACACTTAAAACAAATATTACGTGGCATAATGTAAGTTTATAAGATTTATTTTAATTTCCTTTGTTTTCACTGTGTAATATTACTGAGCCTATTACTTCAGCAACTGTGTCAGCCATTCAAACATTTTAATATCGGTCTGAATCACGGATAATAAAAAAGAAATGTGTAAAAGCCCTTGAAGATATTTGATCAAATTTATATTGTGATGCATTATTGCCATTAAAATGCAATACAGTTCATGTATTAATATACGTGAGATTGAAGTTTTGTTCTTCTGGTGGCAAGTTTATCGTAGTATGTGGTTAGGTTGAAATGCAACATGTACCCGGAAGTAAACTGAAACCTTTTGCTACAGCGCAAGGCACGAGGAATTAAACTGAATTTTATTTTATAACAATTCTCTTTATTTAAGCAATTGCTAAGACATGAATTGTAAGAACACTGAAAGAAAAGTATATATTGCGTTTAAATTGGTATATTAATTATCAGGGTTCGTTTTTTTTACTGAAATTATTACATGGTTGAAATGAAAGAAGTTCCAAATTGATCGTGATATATGTGGCATAAACCACAATCAAATATTACATGGCAAGTGTAAGTTGTTAGGATTTATTTTTAGCATCCTTCGATCTCACTGGGGTCATTATCTAAGCCGATGTAATCTGTCTCAGCCATTAAAATATCAATCTTCATCACAGGTATTAAGAAAGAAGGGTGTCAGAACCTGTGAAGATTTGGGATCAAGTTTATATCACGATGCATGATAACACTGACATGCGATACAGGGAATGTATTAATTTGCGCATGATTGAAGCTTTGCTTTTCTAGCAGCAATATTAGTGGAGATTGTGGTTAGGATGAAATGCAACCTGGACCAACTTGACAACTGAAGCTTTCTGCTACAGCACAAGGGATGAAAAATTAAAATGAGCTTTATTTTTTCCTATTTAGTTAAGCAACTGCAGAGAAATAAATTACCATAACACTCCATTAAACTCATCATTTTTGACGGGCTTTGCGGCTGGTCTTCAATTAATTGTTGCTTTAAAGTGTTTACCGTCAACAAAATAATTACAAAAAATATTTTATTCCTGTATAACTGTAAATCATATTTCAAAACATTCGCCGGTGTAATATGGAGATGTAATCCATAAAAAGGTTATTAAAAATATTTGATTACAGGACTGGCGATGATATCTATCACATTATCTGTGTTTACAATCATACTAACTTACATTTTGCAGAGAAAGTTATCTGATAAGTGTTACAAGAACAACTTCTTTCTCAGGAAGTATGTGTCTTTCTATGTCTTTCTAAAGAATATGAGGAACTGTATAACTTCTTACACTGTTTGCACTGATAAATTCTTACATTTGCCTTTCCAGAACTTATTTTCTTCGAGAAAAAATCGTGTAAAGCCTTACCTGAATTGTTTGATTTTTGTTGCTTAGAACTTGATGTAGTATATTTAGCACTAACGGCCGTCTTACTTTCAGCTAGTCCATGTGAGAGCACATGGTTGTTCAAACATTTCACTGTTTGATGAATACTACCACAAAGAAAACAAATATACAATAGACTTGAATGTTCACATTTTAAATGTTTGGTAAGCAAGTTTTGAGACTCAAATGTCTTTTTACAATGCCGACAATGAAAATAGACTTCATTCTCAGTTTTTATGGTTACACGCTCTTTCCTGTGAGTGAATTTATTCTTGTCAACATCAAAAGTAGATGTTGGCATCATTATTCCGCCATACTTGCGATCATGGGTAATCGTATGTACTCCTAAAAGTAATCTGTCAGCAAACTTTTTATCACAAAAATCACATTTATATAAGTCGTCTTCTTTAACACTGAGATTAACTCTGAAATGTGACTGATTGTGCACCAGCAAATCACTTAGAGATTCAAATGTCATTCTACATTTACAATGGTAAATTCTACCGCTTACATCTGAGTGAAAACGAACCATGTGTCCTTTAAAATTTTTATACCTCAAGAACTTCTGGCAAAAAATACACCATCCATCAGATTTAACATTCATTGCACTGCTCTTGACTAATAAATCATGTTCTGACCTTTCCATCTTACTCTCGAAAAGTCTGTCTGAAGCTCCTGAAATATGCTGATTCTCTACAGTGTGTAATTTTGATGGTAGTAAGGCAGCATTGCAGAATTCTGAAGTATTTTTACCCCTAGAAAACAAAAGTTTGAATTTACACAACAAGAAATAATACAGCACATTGGCTATTATGTCCAACATTGTAAATATTTTCTAAAAGAAAGATGACTAAGTACTGTACAACAGTATCTGTGATAGCCGTATCTTATCTGTGAAAACTTTTCCCATAAGAACACTTTCATCAGTTAAGTGGAGAACCTTTTCCTTACTATTACACTGCCTCACAACTTATGTTTCACTATATTCTATATTGTTTATTAATATTATTGATAATGTAAGAAGCAAACTACTTGATACTACACTAACATTGAAGAAAACTATACATCAAACTAGGGTAAGCACAACTGTAATTAAAAACAAGTCGTGCAAACATGAAAATTTATAAAATTATTGTGCATCACTCTGTGTTAACAGAAGACAGAAGCACTGTGGCAGGGTGTGACTGACATTGGCTGTTCACGTACACATTCTTTACTAAATAAAGACCTAGCTTGAAATTTTTAAATTACATGTTGTAAGGTAGTTACACTGTTCGCTAAACACAATATAGTGCTTTGCAGTAAACATTGATGCTGTGTTGTGTCTCTACAGATTCCTCCAAAATGCTGGAAATGGAGGAAAAGCGTAACATGTAAACTAAACATTGAAGGTCTCAAGAATTAAACACTGAAACTAACTTTAGATTACTCTGGACAATAGGTAACCAACTAAATAGCCAGATGACATAGAACATTATTGGTCAAAATTTAAATCAGCACTGCTCACAGCTGGAGAGGAATTTGTTGGATACATGAAGAGGATGCATCATTATTAGTTTGACAACAATGACAAAGAAATTATAATTCTAAGAGGGGGAAAAAACAAAAGGCATACACCAATTGGCAAAATCATCCCCAGCAAATCACCTCTAAGGCTCAAGGTAATAAAAAAAGCAAGCTGAAGTCCAAAAAGAGCTATACTGGAAAACAAATAGTGGTTGGCAACTTTCAGGAGCTGAGAATGCTCAAAAGACCACTCAATATCATTTAGGAGAAACTCCCTCTCTTTAAGAAGTAGGCAAAGCTGAAATTTGCAGAAACCTGAAGATCCACTTTTTTGTAACCATAACACTACTAGAAAATGTTCAATTAGCGCACAGATCATTGTACACGAGTTACATGGGTAATTGGTCATGATTAAGGGGAAGACTTGAAAATACAATAACCAGAATAATAGGGGGGAAAAAAGATACTACAATGTATTAAGAGATTAAGAAATGTAGATATGGGGGAATATGAGACAGTGCATGCATATTAAATGAGATTTTCAATTAATTAAAAATGAGGTTAACATTGCAATATGCAAGTAAAGGGCAATAAGAAAAATTAAATGATGTTATGGACTATTAACACAGGAAGAGTCAACTTAACGTAGAAAGTGGCAATAAGATGAGGCAGAAATGTAATCATAATTTATTAGAGAGAGCTAAGGCTGATAAGTATAAGAGGAATTCTAGAATTAATGACCATAAGATATAAAAGAGTACAATGGGTTGGTATTAAAAAGATATAGAGAGGAGAGAAAATTTTAAGGATGGATCTAAAAATGGTCTATGTTACAGATGGAAGATGGGGAAACATCTTCAGAGAATTAGTAGGGTTACATGGAATTAATGGAAATTTGTATTGAATTACTTGATGAGAGGTTGTTAAATAATAGATACCATTGGTGCGTAAAAGTGCGTGGAGAAATAATCGACGTCATAAAAATGAAGGAAAGCGGAGCTCATGAAGTTAGTAGAAGCTGTCAAAATTTCGTCAAGGGAGGCGAAATCTGAGGGGCTTAAATGATGTTGGGGCAGGCGAGACCTGCAGAGAATTGAAGGGTTTAAATGAAATTGCCCAATGAAAGCAATATTTGAAGCGAAATTGGGGTGAAAAGAGGAAACTTGGTCAGTGGCTGAATGTGTTCCTATGCTAACGGAGCAATGTTATAAATGAAAGGTAGAATGAGTGAAGCTATGTTAGGGGAGATAAAATGTAGAGAGGATAGAAGTATGTTATATGAGTTATAAGTGGTCATATTATATGGAGAGGTAGTTGGTAATTAATAGAAGATGACAAAAGGGTCTCTATTAGAATTATTGAAGAGCTGCAGTTCATGATAGTTTTCCAATTAGGAAAAATGTAAAATTAAAGAGTGGGAAGATAGTAGAATTTGGGTCAATAGGAGGAACCAGTGCAGTGCAAGAGATACAGAGATTTTGAGAGTTGAAATAATAGTAATAGAGTGGATGTTACTAGAATTGGCGCAAAGTGATTGGAGGTAGTCACAAGTAAATTGAGGGTAAAATAAATGTATTGCAGAAGAATGCAATATCGCGTAACAGAATGGAGGTAAGAGGGAAAAACTAAGCAAAGGGGGTTAAGGAGATTATTGTGAAGTACGTGCAAAGTTTACCATAAGAGGAATATTATGGGGTCCTCGTGGAGACCAGATAATGCAGTTAGTTCACTCAAGTATGAGACTGTAAAATACAGATAGTGAATTTGGATAAAGCAGCAAGAGGAAAAGGGCCATGTGGTAAATGTGATGAAAAATGGGGGGTAAAGGAACTCTGTAAAGTTAATCTGTACAAAGAAATATGAAAAGAATAGGAGGTTATAAAAGTAAAGAGGTGTTGTGGAGCTTTGTAAATTAAAAATGCAGGAAATTGAGAAGAGTAAGGAAATTAGGGGAAATGTTCATCAGCAGAAATGAATCAATGTGTAACTGTGACACAAGGAATCATGAAGAATTGTTAGATTGGTATCATGAAGTCATGAACAAAAATGTCACAGAAAAGGGGGAGTTAACAAACATGAGGGTAAAAACATAAACATGGGGAAATTATGCGAACTGTGGAGATTCTTTGGCTTTCAGAGGGCACTGGAGTTCAACATCAGTAAAACAATAAGTGTGACGCTGATGAAGTCAGACATTGCGGGTAGCAATTATAGCTTAAGAAACATATATCTAACTAATGTTTATATATTTTCAATGTTATCATCCAGAGCAACAGCTAATTTATACAGAATATACAGAGATGGTAGTAAAGAGAATTTAATTTATGGGAATTATTTAAAGTAGAGAGAGAGAGGGAAAAAAGCTTTTACGAATTAAAATTATTGGGTAAAATGAGAAGTACTTTGTATATTATACACGAGAGATGTATTCTAGCATATGAAAAGTTGATACAAAAAAGACGAGAATAAGTTAGCCTTTAACTGTTAATCTGGTAAATCATTGAAGTAATGCGAGTCCTGCAAAGTTATTAACAATACTGTTAAAACAAATGGAGCCATATATATGTATAATGACTATAGAATAAGAGAAATGTTAGTTAATCAGCTAACTTAATACTAGTCATCCTGATTGAGGAATTACGATCATATTAACATATTATAGTGTGATCACAATCTCTCGACTTATATGGTAGAATATTAAAAAGTAAATATACTATTAAATCATAAGCGAATAGTAATAAACTAACGGAAAAGTCACTATTGTTATAATAGTAAGCCAAGCAATGTCATAAGCATTTAAAGATGAGAGATCACAGCATTTCTAAACACAACTTAGGAATTATTGCATACAGTAGGTCTATCCTCATAATTACTGGGTAAAATGATGTTCTTAGAAAGAAATGATTCAATGTTAAGGACTTAGAAATAGTTATAAATTGATTGTGAAAAAATAATTCACGTAAAGCAGTATGGACGCGTACCTTCAGATGATTCTAAGTACTAGTTAATCAAGAGGATCACGATTAATTCTGTGAATGTTGTACTCCATATCAATTAAATGAATTGATAGTAGAAATGGAAGTGGAATTTGTTCTATAGAAATTATGTAAAAAATATGTAAATGGAAGTATCAATATGAAGTGTAAAGAACCACGGTCTAAAGAGAATTCTACATCTACATACATACTCTGCAATTCACAAAATTGTGGGTGACAGTGGGTGCCCAGCACCAAAGCTAATCTCTTTGTTGTGCATTCCGATCCCTAATGGTATGAGGGAAAAAAGAATTCATATAAGAATCAGTGCAGCACCTTATTTCTTTAATTTTATCCTTCCTGTCATTCTGATTCAAATAGGTTGGTGGACGAAGTATTTCACTACATTCGTTAGTGAAAGTGGGAGTACACATGTTTACCAATAAGTTTATACGAAACGTGCACCGTCTATCTACCAGAGACTTCCAGCCTAGTCTACTAATCAGTTTTGTGACGCTTTCACAAGGACTGTAACAAGCGGTCACGAATCGAGCGGCTCTTCTCTGTACTTTCTCTATACTGATGATCAACCCCTTACGAAACGGATCCCAGATGGCACAACAGTAGTCCAAATGTGGACACACAAGAGATTTCTATGCTATCTCCTTGTTTGTTCATTACAATTTTTCAAGATTTGACCTAGGAATCACAGCCTAGAATTAGCTCTACCTACTAACAAATTAATATGTAAGTCCCATTTCATGTTCCTTTGTGCTGTTACTAACAAATATTTCATAGAATCGACCATATTGATAACTGAACTGTTTACCTCGTATTTCTGAACAATCGGATTCTTTTTTTAGTTACGCTCATTGTCTTACACTTTTACAATTTAGTACGAGTTGCCACAAAGCACACCATGCCAAAATAACATCCAGATCACGCTGAATTTCTAAGCAGTCATCCAAATTCCTTACTTCCCTATAAATAACCGCATCCTCAGCAAACAATCTAAAAATGCTTTTCACTTTGTCTCCGAGATCGTTTATAAAAATTAAGAAAAGAAGTGGTCCTATTACACTTCCTTGAGGTACACCTGATGTAACGTCTAGATTAGAAGAACTTTCTCCTCCAACAATGACGTACTGCAACTGACCAGTTAGAAAATCCTTTATCAATTCACAAAGCTGATCCGATATACCGTACGCTCGAAACTTCGATAAAAGGCGGTTGTGTGGCACAGAGTCAAATACTTTCTGAAAATCTAGAAAAATTGCATCTACTTGTGAACCTGCATCAATAACTTTCATTACGTTGTGTTTAAATAGGGCCAGCTGTGTTTCAAATGATCTTTTCTACCGAAATCCGTGTTGATTTGTTGTAAGCAAATTACGAGGTGTGTTAGAAAAGTAATGAGACTGATTTCATACTAAACAAAGTTTTTATTATTTTCAAACAACAATGTTATCCCCTTCAAAGTAGTTCCCTTGGGCAGCTATACATCGGCAGAGTCGTGATTCCCACTCTTGGTAGCAGCGCTGGAAGTCTTCAATTGGTATGGCTTTTAACTGGTCGGTCACAGTCTTTTGAATGTTCTCTACAGTTCCAAAATGACGTCCTTTTAGGACATGTTTCAATTTCGGGAAGAGGAAAAAGTCACAAGGATTTAAATCAGGTGAATAGGGGGGTTGAGGAACAACAGTAATGCATTTCGAGGTCAAAAATTCACGGATGAAAATGGCCGTGTGACACGGAGCATTGTCATGATGAAGCATCCACTTGTCTGCAATTTCTGGTCTCACACGGATCACTCTTTTCCTCAACTTTTCAAGGACACTGATCATCCTTATTGTTAAACTACGGTCTGATCTCACAAGAGCCCTCACACGATTAATGTTTTCGTCAGTTTTTGAAGTTGAAGGTCTCCCTGAGCGAGGTTCATCTTCAACGTGTTCTCGGCCTTCCAAAAATGATTTGTGCCAGCGGAAAACTTGTGCTCTCGATAAGTACTGTTCCCCATAGGCCTGTTTCAACTTTACAAAAGTCACACTCGCGGATTCACCAAGTTTAACACAAAACTTTATCGCACAACGTTGCTCTAAATTCCGATGCTCCATTTCTGTGACGCACAATGAAAACACAACTTTATTAATGGCGCTGTCAAAACTAATGTGTTAACTGTATGGAGTTGTAACTCAGACTGAGGAAGTGGAAGGGATCAACAATCAGATTTAGCATCAGCCAGTGGACACAACAATGCCAGATCTCCCGCAGTGTTGCCAATCTCATTACTTTTCTAACTAACCTCGTATTTTCATCTAGAAAATTCATAATGTTCGAGCATATAATATGCTCCATAACTCTACTACAAACAGATGTTATAGATATGGGACGGTAGTTTTCAGGATCACTTCGATCACCTTTCTTGAAAATCGGAGTTACTGGTGCGATTTTTCAGTCTGAAGGTACTTTTCGCTCTTCTAAGGATTACTGAATATATCAGATAGAAATGGCCCGATTTCCGCGGCATACTCTGAAAATACTCTTACTGGAATTCCATCTGCGCCCGGTGCTTTCCCCCACTTCAGGAGCTCTAACTGCTTTATGATACCTGTAGTATCTATTCGTAATGATTCGATCACCGACTCGCCACGGCATGGGAAAACGGGAATACTATCCTTATTTTCATTTGTAAATGAATTTTTGAATACAGTATTTAGTACGTTAGCTTTATCGCGGCTTTCATTAACCTCGGAACCTTCACGAATTAGTGCTGGAATATATTGCTGTTGATACAACTGACATTTTGTACATACGACCAAAATTTCTTTGGGTTTTCTGTGAGACTCTTAAAGAGAGAGTTGGAATGAAAATTGTTGAAGGCCTCACGCATCATATTCTTAACACGTCCTCTTAACTCAGCTAATGTTTCTAAATCGCTGCAACCACCCTTCCTTCTTGAGAGTATGTGTATCCTCCTTTGCTCTTTTGAGTAATCTTTTGACTTCGCATGTATACCACGGTGGATCATTCTCCCCCTTTATGTATTTCCATATCTTCCCTGACTATACGTATAAATCGATGCCACATCTCTTCAACGGTGTCCTTTGTTAACTTATCCTCAGGCAGGTTCTGAAACACTCCTTTGAGGCCTTACTGAATCTGTATACAATCTGTCCTTTCCCCCCTTTCTCGCTTGGTCATTAATTTAATAGTCACAATTACCGCTTTGTGATCGCTTATTCCTGTGGTCGTTGAAATGTCGGTGAATAATTCTGGCCTGTTGGTAACCAGCAAATCTAAAATGTTTTCGCTACCATTATGACACCGGCGTAGGTTCATTAACTAGCTGCTCGAGATGATTATCTGAGAACAAAGCGAGAATTACTTCAGAAGCTGCCTTATCCCTGCTACCAGTAATATGAACGTAATTACATATTTTTTTTTTTTTACTTATTGTTTTACACCTCATAGATGGCTAAGGACATTAGAGGTGGAATGGGGCTGGGGGGACAAGGAATGGGAAGGAATTCGGCCATGACCTTTTCGAAGGAAGCATCCCGGCATTCGCCTGGAGTGATTTGGGGAAACCATGTAAAACCCAAATCTGGATGCTCGCGGGGATTCGAACCCGCATCCTCCCGAATGTGAGGCCAGAACGTTAACCATTCACCAACCACGCTCAGTAACGTAATTATGCAGTCGATATAAGGCAGATTGAAGTCGCCTCCCAGAATCATAGCATGATCCTGAAAACGGCTAGCTATACTATTACATTATTTCTTAACTCCTCGGTGATAGCTATATCAGAATCGGGTGGACGGAAGAAAGCGCCTATGATGAGTTTTGACCCAGCAACATTGAGTTTAATCCGTATGATTTCACAGATTGTATTGACGTCTATTTCATTACATGGGAGGAATTTACTCACAGCTATAAATACCCCAACCTCCATAAGAATGTAAAACTGTCTTTACGAAAAACGTTCATGCTATCTTTAAAAGTTTCAGCGGGATTTATTTCCGGTTTTAGCCAACTTTCTGTACCGATAACAATATCCACTTCTGTGCTACAAATAATGCATTCAAGTTCCGGTTGTTTGTTTCAAACATTTCTACAGTTAATTACGAGAACTTTTAACTGTCGATATTCTTTTACATTCCTCCGACATTCCAGTGTTGCATCTGATTGGGTTGCCCGTAACTGTAATTCGTGTTTCGGGTGTTCCTCCCTCAGCCTAAAACACCACCCAGTGCTTTCCAGACAGCCCCTGCCACCCGTGTAGCCGATTCACGTGTGTAGTGCACACCTGACCTATTAAGGGGAACCCTACAACTCGACCCTATGGCAGATCGAGATCTGCAGCCAATATCATCACAGAAACGTCGTAGTCTCTGGTTCAGCCCCTCAATACGGCTCTGAACCAGAGGTCCACAATCAACTCTGTCTACGATGCTACAGATGGTTAGCTCTGCCGATATCTTGCGGCCACTGGCCACAGAGTTCACCCTTTCAGCCAGCCGCCGGAAGGAAGAGAGGATAACCTCCGACCCAAGGCGACAAGCATCATTGGTGCCGACATGAGCCACAATCTGTAGTTGGCTACACCCCGTCCCTTCTATGGCATCCGGGATGGCCTGTTCCACATCTCGGATCAGGCCACCCAGAATGCACACCGAATGGGACATTGGATTTCTTCCCCAATCCGCCATTTCCCTAAGGGGCTTTAAAAACCGCCCTAACATTAGAGCTCCCAACTACCAGAATCCCTTTCTGCATTTGCCCGGACCTAGTGGGCTGCTGTGGCCGTCAACTCGCAGGATGACATTGTGGGACAGAGTCAGCCTCCGACAATACATCATACCGGTTGGACAGATCGAACAAGTTCAGCGTCTTGGCCTTTAAGCCTGTTCCACTTGCCCCCCATGTGTGGCTTCGAAGTCTAGAAGCCATACGCCAGTCATCGACGGGAGACTGAGGCACAGCACCCAGCTCTTCAGCCTGGGTTGCAGGTACGATGCTTGACATAGGAGAATCTATGAGCGGCATTGCTACATCAGGTATCCCAATATCACATCTGCTGCAACCTTTTACGGCAGCTTCAGCTGTGTACTTTCGCTAACACAGCTGCAAGCTGTGCGTGCAGATCACAGCATTAAGAGAATGTTCCATTTATGCAAAATTTTATGGTGTTCTAATGATGAATAAAAACATGAAGGATGCTAAGCTGTCCTTATGCAGCAAGTGGATGTGACAATCTCGAAGTTAAGTCAACTGCTATCTTAACAGTGCATGGTTGCAGTGCCCGGGGACACTTGTATACGCTGAATAACGCCCAACAAGTTGTCGGATTCGTCGTGGTGGATTAATACAGTAATTAAGTAGTCCACAAGGTATTTCAGTTTAGACTGCTGTTTTTTTTCCACAAAACACGATGTCAACGATACTGCTTACAAGCACAGATACAATCCAGAGATACTACTAATGCAGTCCTTGGCAGTTTCAAAGTGAATCTGTTTAAACTAACTAACTGTACTTCTGCTGATTTATTTATATAGGCTCTATAGAATTTTCCCGAACACTTCAAAAGCTTCCGCGAGATATTTCTCGAACATTAACAATTACTAAACAATTAAACATATTCAAAACAATCAGAAATAGTACTTAATCATTTAACATCATTACAAAATGGTCAGAAATGGAAATTAAAGATACTTAAACACAAAATTATTTACAGAAATCACTTTAAACTGTAGAAAATTGTCCTGTAGACATCGTAACTTGCATTAATACTTGCAATTCTCTTGTACAATTCGGTTCTTAAACATATTAAATGGCCTTTAAATAATTTCTTTTCATAAAATAAAGTCTATATACACTGATTTATAAGAAATTTCAAAACAAACATACCAGATCCTATTCAAGCAAACTTTAGCTCACTACAAATACTTTATAAAATACAATTCTATGTAAAGTTCAGGTATGAGGGCTGTTACAAAGTGTCGATGAGATCAATACAATCACAACAATTGAATTCAGTCCAAATAAAAAAATAATATTAATTAACCACTGAATATGTATTTATAAACAAACCAATACCCCAATAACATGAAGAAGAATAATTGTGTTTATTTTTAAGGAAAAATCTGTTATTAGATGTTAAGTAATCTAGGTTAATCACTTGCATGAAAACCACACATTTCTCAGGACAGTATCCAGGGCATAAAATAGTTAAGCAATGGTAGGGTGCTACAACCTGGAGAAATAGTATGTTGATTAGCAAGCTGCCAGTGATTACTGCAAGCTGGTAAAATGACTTCATACAACAGGCCAGTGAGGAGTGTTGCCCTCTCCACGCAATGGTAATACAAAAGGGAAGACTCTACTTAAACCCTCTGGCAGCAACAGTGAGAGCTGCCAGTCCATCTCCAAACGTTTTTCAGCGTACCACATTGATGTGAGTGCCGAAGGCATCATCATCGTCATGCATTGGGTGGTGGTAGCAGATAAGATGAAGACAAATGTCTGATGCCAAGGTGAGCTCTACTGTGATAGAGGTATTTGGACAGTTGGATGGTCAACTGCATGGGCATAGTATTGTAGAGATTAGTGTTGTGTAAACTGCCATAAACTCATTCTCAAACTCGGTCAGTTATTTACATGACCAGTCCTCTTTACCTGAGCGAGCTGTGACCACTGATGCTTCCCCAGGCTCAATGGTCAAACAAAGGCTTGGCGGACTAACAAAGGCTCAATGGATAAACGAAGGCTCGGCAGGCAAATGGAGGCTCGGCAATGCAGGAATAGTGCTTTAAGCCTTTCTCGCCTGTGCCGCACAACAACGATGGTACATCATAGAAAACTAAACAAGACTGTATGACAGGGGCATTCCAGAATCAACAGTATATCAATGATTATGGCAATTTACTTGATATAACATATGCAAAATGATGGTAGTATACGTGAAGTGCAACGTGTATGTGTTTGATTAACATGTAATGGAAATATTACAAACTATGATACCAGAACACAGTGTAATGAAAACCATAAAAGAAATAAGTTATCCACGGGTACTGGCATACATCCACACAATCCACATTTAGTGCATTATGATATATACAGAGGTTTCAAATATATGTGATGTCTTGTAAGAATTTGTAACTATTAATGCACAACATTGCTTTCACTTTAATGACAGAACTAATGACTAATGAGTGTTTGTTAATAACCAAAAGATCATTCAAAGTTTCAGGAGATGGGTTGTTCCACTTTTTGAAATGCTGGAACATTGCCTTAGAAATGATGAAATGTGGTGAAATCTGAATATTTTTACATAGAGTTGTATCCAGTTTTTAAGTAACCAAATTTTTCAAAAGTATACACATACAATCTTATAAAATAATACAACAGTACGTAGAAAATAATAAGAAGAAGACATATACTCTCCACTCTTTAATTTTTCAGTTACTTAATTTTTCAATTTAGCAATTTTTAGATTGTGATGCAGTTCATCGCTGTTCCGATTGTCAGTCAAGTACCAGCATTGCTTTGTCACCACACAGCATGTGAATGACAGACCAAGACACATGAAAATAGTCTGGGCCTACTGTCAGGCTCAAGCTTATGTCCAGGTTTGGTGCTCTGCACTGTATTTCTGGCATTGGGCCAGCAGAGGCTACACTGGTAGTGACAAATCAAGTGAGCCTAGACAGAGTTTGCATGACTCTAGTAGAGATATTATAAATGTTCCAGTTAGTTTATCCATGGCTCGAGTAGAAGCTTACCCTTTCCGCTCTTGGCAGTCGGCTGACAGGGTCACTACACCTTTCTAGACCAATGCAGGTGTTAAACAGGGGTGTGTTTCGATTTAATTCTATGAGTGCATCGAACACAAGGCTTGCACTACCTCAGCCACTTATGTTTGTTAACTCAAAGGGTTTTAACCCGAAATATTGTATTTTTGTTTTTGTGTGTTATTTTGTGTTGCTGCTGCCCTCCTCCCTTCAATGTTGATGAGTGTTGGGTGAATTTTATCTGCCCTTTCCATATAAATATTGCCTCGCGGCAGTTCTTTCCTTTCATTGTTACCGAAAATGCATATAAGTATGCTTGCCCACATGGATAGACACAAACAAATAAAAATTTGAAATGATAAATCAGTTTTCAACTACAGAACTATGCAGGCCTGCCGCTAGCTGTTTGAGCGCCCGCGTGCAATACCGATTATGCCGCCCCCTATCTAACTACAGCCAGTGGTGGATCTAGGAATTTTCGAACCGGGTCAAAAGAATGTGAGATTGCCGCCCCTTCAAACATTAATTTGCGCCCCCATTGTTGCCACACCGAGTGTTGCCGGCCGCCTGAAGCAGCTGTTGAGCTAAAAAAAAAAAAAAAAAAGTTGCCCGCTCCATAATAGGCTGCAAATTTCGTCGCGGCGACAATGGAATGACAACTATCCCGGGGCGGCGACTGTCGATCACTCGATTTGCCGCCCCCCTTGACCTGCCGCCCGCGTGCGGTGCACGCCTTGCACGCCCGCTTGCGGCGGCCCTGGAACTATGATATGGTGAAAGAATTTAGGAGATACTGATGACTTGCAATAAAGGAGTCACTTGTAATGTAAAAATATGTGATGCATCAGTTGACCATACTGCCTGGAACAATTCAAATTCAGAACATTACAATGCAGTCAAATTGAGATACGTGCCAGTAGAAGGACAGATAACCGCAGGTCATCTGCCTGCTAAAAAAAGATGGTATCTAGAGTGGACATTGAGTGATATGCCAGGTGTACCATACAAGGTGTTTGGCAAAAAATGGGATGGCATCAGACATCACATACTCAAGAGCTGTTGCAACGGAAAAAGGTTAAGTTTTAAATCCAGGATTCTAAGAAACTGTGTTTTCTAGATCAGTGGCGTCATAAGTAAGAGAGAAAGCAAAAGTGGAGTCAGTGTGTAGGATTATTGTAAATGTTTAGTGCAATAAAGACACAATTTTTGTGCCAAGAACTATATTGTTTTTCTGATTCAATGTGGCAAGCTGTGACAAGGTGACTGGTTTTTTCACCTACCCAATCCCAGTACATTACACAAAACACAGTAGCTTGCGTGATTGCGATGTGAGAAGTCAATGTATCTCTCAGTGACTAAAGGTCGGAGCTAACTGCACATGTAGCTGAGTGCCGTCACTGTAGCACACTGGGACTAGTAAAGTTGGATGCAGCATGAGACGGGTCACCTGCCCACAGATTACCTGGAAGATGCCGTGCTAGGTCATGCAAAGCATTGCTGCTTAAATCAACAAACACAGCAAATCATTGCTGTATCTTTAGAGCAGAAACAAAAAACTCTGTCCATATCAGATAACAAGGCAACCATAATTAACATTTTGATTGGCTATGTATTGCAGTAGAGTTTATGCTCTGTCAAACTTCAAGTAATTTTTCATTTGCAAGTTTCATTTTGTTTGCTTAAAGCTTAATAAAAGCACTGAGATAACTGTTATTTCATTCTTGTTAACTTTCACTATGATTGTCCCAGTAAAAACCATTTATTTTGATAATAATAATGATATTATAAAATGGGGTCTTTCTGTTAACCCCTTAACCTACGATTTAGATTCGAAGATATTGGGCCGAAATTGTATACAAGCTCGCGCAGCATTCGGGACGTTCGCACGACTTGTGTAACACGCTAATCCGGGCAATCGTAAACATGACGGGCATCGCCCGTGGTAGAGTGGACGCGGTTTGTAGATAGCACAGACAAGGCTCGTGATGTATTTCAGTTATCTCTTCGTATCGTGATCAGTTTCTAGTTGTTCTTGATCGCATTCGCACGTCGAAATTTACGTTCATAAATTCTAGAGAAGCAAAACCTCAAGATGTTCTCTAGAAAAAGATTTTCTGATGAAAACAGTGAGAATTGTGCTATTAATTTTGCTAATGAAAGTGACAGTAGTGAGGAAATATGTAATTTTCGAAGAAAGTATAGGTGAATAATTATTGATGATACATCCGACGACGATCAACAACCAGAGGCCTGGCTTTTGGAAAGAAATAGTCCAAAAATCTGTGACTATATGATGACTCCTGGCATAAGAGAGGCAGCCTTATGTCAATTAGGAGGAAGTAGAGGAGAATTTGATATATTTAATTTAATATTTGATGATATATTTTGGAACAATATTGTGACCGAAACGAATCAGTATGCAGATCAAATACGAGAAAATCCACATACAACACGAAAAATTGACGACACTTGGTTTCCTGTAGACTCTACCGAAATTAAAAGATATTTCGCATTGACCATAATAATGTCACAGGCAAAAAAACCAAGAATCCAAATGAATTGGTCGAAGAGGGCTGTTATCGGAACACCCATATTTAGAAAATCAATGCCTTTGAACAGAGATCTACAAATTACAAGGTTCTTGCATTTCTCAAACAATAATCTGGTTGCCAATACAAATAAATTGAACAAGATTAGACCTGTGATTCATTTTTTGAACAAAAAATTTAAAGAAATGTATATAATGAAAAAAGACATTTCTATTGATGAATTTCTTATGAAATTCAGGGGGCGTCTATCTTATAAGCCATTCAACCCATCCAAAAGGGCAAGGTTTGGCGTTAAATTTTATAAATTATGTGAGTCCGATTCCGGTGGTTGTTGTTTTAGGGCGCGTCGACAGCGGGGTCATTAGCGCCCTAACAATTGCCAGCCTAAACTGTGGCTTAAGAAAGTACTAAAATACTGTCTGCATGGTCGACTGTAAAGGGGTCGGCCATACAGACAGCAAATAAAATAATTCACAAATATAAAATGTGGCTTAGAAAGAGGGCCACCAGAACTCAAGACTGTGCACCACCTGAATGGCTGTAAAGGGGCCATACAGGGCCACAAAATAATTAAAAACACTACGCCTCTCGCCCGCTGTATAGTGGCCAGCGAAAAGGAATTTAAAAATATAAAAATTAAAAACAATGCATATGGCTGGGTAGCTGTGAAGAGGCCACCCATCCATCTTAAAACTAGGCGTTAGAGCGGCCAATACACAAAATTTTTAAAACACATGCCACGTTGCTAGTCGCATTGTTTAAAATGAGGGACAGATCATTGGCCAGGCCAACGTCTGCCCTCAGGTCTAAAAATAATACACAATCAATTAAAATGTGGCGCACCGTCAGAGGTACGCCACAGGTATTACATTTCGGAGGGTTCTCCCGGCGGAGAAGAAAACTGTGTGTCAGAGGACAGTGCCCTATACGGAGGCGAGTGAGGAGTACCTCATCCCTCCTCGCCCGCTGGAAGGAGCTTTCCACGGATGAACGGTCGGTTTGACCAGCCGGAGCTCATTATGCTCTACCTCCAGCCACTGCCTCTGCCAAATATCAAAAACAAATTTTTTCCCCGCCGAGGCAAGGTCAGACTTTGGGACCATATCAAAGTCAATTCTGACCTAGTTGCAGGCTAACTTGGCAGCTTCATCAGCTGCCTCATTTCCCCTGATTCCCACGTGACCAGGTACCCAGCAGAATACGACCTCCTTTCCACGAATTTGAAGGGAAAGGCGGGTGTCCTGTATATTCTGGACAAGACGATCTGCTGGGTACATGCTTCCCATGACCTGGATGCAGCTGAGGGAATCACAGCATATGATGTACTTCGTGGCGCGACTTACTTTCATATGCTGGAGCGACTTTAACAAAGCGTAACACTCAGCAGTGTATACGCTGCAATAGCTATTCAGTTTGTAATTACAAGTCACTCGAGGGAACACTACAGAGCAGCCAACTCCGTTAGCCTGCTTAGACCCATCCGTGTACACCGGGGTAAAATCGCGAAACTGATTTAAAACATCGCTAAAAGTTCGGGTAAAAACATTGTCGGCGGTACACAGCTTGTTGTACCGCGACAATTCTAAAACAGTTCTGGGCCTCTTCAAAAGCCAGGGAGGAGATTTACTCCAACCCTGGTGGTAAAAAGAGGGCATCTGAAACCCATATTCCTCCAATATGGCCTTTGTACAGTAGCTGAACGGTTTAGTTGCTCTTTGATGGTTGGTATATAGCTGTTCAAAGTTAGGATGAATAACTACCTCATACACGGGACTGCCAGGAATTGTGGCAATATGTATATAGTGTCGCATCATGAGGAGACGCCGGCGGTTGGAAAGCGGTGGCTCGCCAGACTCAGCACAAATGCTGGGTATCGAACTGAATAGCAGAACGATATTTGTCGTTTCACCAGGGTAAGCGCGTTCTGCGCAGCGTTCCAGAGCCGCCAGGAATGGAGATATCAGCCACCCGGTGAATCACATCTGTAAGATGTTTCACCTTTTCTTCGATGTTATGGCGAAGCTCAAAAATGACTGACTGGCTGTAAAGCTGCCAGTCAGCTCTGCTGATATTCCATTTCCGTGTTGTAATGCTTTCTCGAGGTTCAGTCTCAACGTGCAACCAAATTGGGAAGTGGTCGCTTCCGTGGAGGTCACGATCCACCTCCCAATGCACGGAGTCCGCAACCGATGGAGAGCAAAGAGAGAAATCAATGGCAGTGGACGAACCGGAAGGAGTAGTGAAGTGTGTCATCTGACCGGTATTTAGGATGCATAGATCCTCCTGCTCCAATAATCTACAAATCTCCCGACCTCTGGGGCAATTGGTGGTCAAACCCCACAACGCATTGTGCGCGTTAAAGTCTCCCAATAGGAGAAAAGGCCGAGAGAGTTGCCGAGTGATGTCAACCAGCTGACCGCAATCAGCTGATGACCCCCGCGGTAGATATATGGAGCATACAGTCAGCTGCACCGGTCCATGTAGTTTAACCGCCGCTGTTTGTAAGGGAGAGGTGAGAGCCACAGGTTCGGAGTGGACAGTCTTCCGTACAAACACAGCCACTCCCCCTTTCGCTCGATCACCCTTGGTATCATCCTTGCGGTAAACATCAAAACCTCTTAGCACAGGTTGATGTAATGGTCTGAAATGTGTCTCTTGGTGACAGAGACACGAAGGATCAGACCGTGCCAAGAGTTGTAACTCCTCTTTGTGAGCCGTAAAACCATTAATGTTCCATTGGAGTATGGGAGCCATCCTACACGTTTAGCTTCACCCGCCCAGGTTTGGGTGGGTCTTCTGTCACTATCTGCTGCGGAACGGGACCGGACTCGTCCACCAGCATTTCGGGTTCTTCTGGCTCTGAAGAGACAGACATCTCCGACTCTTTAGAATCGTCAAACCCCTCTTTGACCTTTTTCTTCCTCACCCTCTTTACATCCTTATCCCCTCTACCAGGTGTTCCAGGAGGGAACGAAGAGGGGGATTTCAGGAAAAGAGTCAGGTCTGTTTGCCTGAACTTCGGGCCCCAGACCTTCTGATCACCTCCATTAGTATTGGTAGCAGATGGAGTTGCTACTCCTTTAACTGCACGTGGAGGAACTGGAGGTGCAGTGACTTTAACTGGTAATGCTGGTGGAACCTTCACTACTGCTGCTGGCGTGGTTGAGGTCGCAGACGTGTTGCTACCGACGTCCACGGCCTTAGATGTAATGACCTTGGCAGATTTTGCACTGCATTTGCACTGACATGAACGCGTGGTGCTAGTGCTCATGTCTGCAATGGACGTCTGGATAGCAACACTTTGTTTCCTGACGGGAGCTGAAGCCATTTTTGCAAAACTTGTTGCGAATATGGAAGCATTTTCACTTTCTTCTTCACTTCACCGAATGGTAATTGCTCTTTGGTCTTCAGCTCCTGTATCTTGCGCTCTTCAAGATACACTTGACACTACTCCAGGCAGGGTGCGACCCGGAGCAGTTGACACACACAACTGTGGGAGTGTGCAACTAGCACCAGGCTCATGTGCGCCTTTGCCACATCTACCACAGGTGGGGTTACCTTTAAACGACGCCGTTGTATGTCCGAACCGCTAACACTAAAAACAGCACATCAGGTCCGGAACATACGGACGGACGTTCAGGTTGAAGTAGCCTGCTTTTATTTTCTTTGGTAGTACTGGAGTGTCAAACGTCAGGAAGAAGGTGGCAGTTTTTTCAAGACTGCCATTAACCCTTTGCGTTATCTGATGTACCTCTTCCCACTACTTAACCAGTTCCTCGGTCCCAATATCTATTATGTCATGGCAGGTGACCACGCCTTTGGAACTATTAAGGGATTTATGGAGTTCGCAATTGGCTGCGAACTGCCCGAGCTTTACACAGTTAAGGAGTAGGGTAGCTTATCTACTGGTGCATGTTTCCAGCAGCAGCGTCCCATTCCTCAGCTTCTTTACAGAGTTCAGGGTCCCTACAAGACCCTACAAGCCTTTTTGGATGTAGAACGGCGAAACATTCTCAAACGAACCTTCGACTCTTTGCATTACCGCAAAGGCGTTTGCAATGAAACATACCTTTCCATTACAATATTTTTCAGAAGCGAGGGGGGAGGGGGGCTGTCAACCCTCACCCACTTCTTAGAACTGGGTGCATTTTTATTAGCCTGTGGCACACCCGTACTGCAGGGTTCTTTGGCTTTCTTGTGAGGCTGAATTTTTGGTCCCATGATTATAACCAATATAAAAATAAATGCTAATACATCAGGGGAGCGCAGGTGCCCATAAGGTTGCACGCTAGCGAGTAATCTGCGCCTCACTCATGCACCTCCTCGGCATGCGTCTGACCTTGAGGTTGAGGTTTTTTTTTTATAAAGGTTTGTACCTTCCTCGCGATCCAGGCGATGAAGCCAAGATCCCCGTTCTCCTAGGCACACAAAGTTCCACCGCCATGCCCTACGGTGGTCGTTGAAGCATGGTAGGAGTTTACAGTGTGTGAAACTTGCGGCGCTCACAAGTTTCCAGCTCGGGCACTGCGGGTTCGCCAAACCCATACCTGGCACTTGAATACCAGGCCCCTGCGGGGAATAAGAAACTTAAAGGAGAAAAGATAACACTTGGAAAACACCACCACCAGATAGAAAATTGAATTTTGTGAAGTTTGACACTAGTCTCAGCTCAATAGTACAAGTATTTCAATATTAATAATTTGTAGCTATTTTGCAAATACTAGGAATAGTAGGTTTTTACTACGAGAATATGGTTGAATCATACACCAAAAGTTACGAATTTTTTTTTTTAGGATGATATGACAGTACAATTGACTCACAGACTTAGGAATAAGGACGAATTTAAGAATTTTTTTTTTACTTCAAGAATTTTTATGTCAAAACTGTAGCACTTAGGAGAAAGTCAGAATCAAAATGAACATTTTAAACACGATCTAAGACACATAAAAATTTCAAACAGATTGGAGAAAAAATAAGATTGAGCTTTACACACAACACCAAAAAATTTCACAACAGGACAGATTTTCTATTTAAGACCTGGCCGCGCCATTTTGGCCACCATTATCTGGCCAGACATGGAAGTGTGATGATGGGAGTGGAGAGTATGAGCTAGGGAATGCGGGCGGAAATTTCTAAGCAGGAGTTCAGTGTTGGTTCGGGTTCATCCAAGGCTTCCTTTAAGATAAACTAATAGTCTTATCATCATCTAGGGGGTAGACGGAAGCTGCTGCTTACTGCGTGCGAATGGTTTAACCTGCAATCATTGTCAATTTGGAGTGAAGTCTGATACCTTTAATTAACTGGTGCCGATTCTTGTAAGAGAACTTTTAGTTATACATCAGTTTCAAACCAGTAAGAAGATTACCATGTTTTATTTCAAGAACATACCTTTATCTCTTGGGGTTATTACAAGTGATTAGCAGCCATATGGAAGAATCTCAGTAAGGTACCAATGCACAGTTAAAAGTATTGTGTTGTTAAGTAAATCCCCTACGCAACAATACTTTGACATCATAATGTCAGATGGTGCATAAAATAAGCAATTCTTAAAAAAGAAAATCAACGAATGCTCCTTCAAATTTTTCTCACATATTGTCATATACGATTAATTATTGTTTCCTGCAACACTACTGCTTTCAGACTTTTAAGTGATGGCACTTACTTTCTCTAATATTGTTCTAATTTAAACAGTTGTATAGGTTTCCAATGAGATGATAAACACATCATTTTGTTAAGTTGTATGATTTTACAAAGTAGAGACAGAGTTTAGATTTTCTGTAATTTGTCTACCACAATTATATAAACAAAGCGAAGATGATTTTTTTATGCTAAATGACCGAGATACCACAATTAGCTAAATATCCTATTATACAATATTATACTACAACAGTCCCGCTGTTAAATGTTCTCTGCGAAAATATTTTTGACACATATATTATGTAGGGATCTAGAAAACTTATCATAACGTTTCCACATGTAAGGACAGCTTTTTACCCAAATTTTCACATAGTGACCCATGCTCAAAATAATAAAATATGACTGTATTTAAAACAAGTTCCACATTTTAATTCCATATTACTTTTTAGAAGTATCAAACAAGTATGACTGTACATGAATCAACAAATTATTTCCATAACTTACTGTTCTTTCTTGAAGGTACGACTTCCTTCTTGACTACTGTCTTCACTCATACTATCAGAATGTTCATCAGGTATGTATTCATCATCATCTGTGACCAGATTCATTATGGAAGATTCATCTGGCAATGGTTGCTTCATTACTTCAAAGTTGTCATTAAATGTGTCAAGGCCATATCCCTCACATTCAGGTGGAGCCTCAGCATTACTACTTAATGACACATTATCTGAACTTTCCTAAACACAGAGGACAAATAAAAGTAAGCCCAACGCAAAATTATATATTTTAAAATTTTTGAGAATCATGAAAATTTCAATTACTTGTACAGCCTTAATACAAAAGTAAAAAAAAAGTGAAACTTTATTTCTTCAGAAATAAGGAACACATGTCAAAATGAATGCTGATTACACATTTTATGAGAGATCAAATGACCAAGTTTCACTTCACTTAGTATCTCCTGGGAAAGTTAAGTGTTACAATTGTTAAATAGATTTAAGAGTCCATTCACTTAAGACTATAACCAAGAACTCCGAACACCCGTATTTAATTGGAACAAGAGTACTAACAATCTAAGTATTTATTGAATTCTGAATATCGAGTTTCACTGAATTTCAAACAGTTTTATTTCATAATATTAAGAATTTCATTTGAGTCAGAGATAGTTCCTTCTAGAACAGGGCAATATGGCTAAGGTTGGAACAGTAATGTGATGCCAAGTATGAGTTATGCTGCTAGCTGATTATACGAATAGTGCAGCCTGGAAAAGAACCTGGCCACTAAACAATAATTTGTTTACCAAAGAATAATTTATATATACTGTAAGATACTTTAGAATATTGAGTTCACTAATTTCAAAGTGTTTGAATAATTAGTTAAAATTTTGATATTTGTTTTTTTGGTACTGGTATTGGGTGGTTCAGTTCAGAGATTTTCTGTTACATCTGCAGTGGCTTAACTAGGTCAACAAGGGCCCCAGTGCAAAAAAATTATTTTGGGCCCTCAGGCCAGATGGGCGACCTTTTTTTTGCTCTGAGCAGTGAAAGGGCCCTTAGTGAGGGGCTTCCTGTGTCTCAGGGGCCTCCTCAGACGACTGTGGAGCTAAAAAAAAAGGTCGCCAGTTTGCCATGAAGGCTCGTGGGCCTCTGAACTGCGCTTAGGGGCCCTCAAAGGTGCACTTTGGGACCCCCAGAGGTATGCTTGGGGGCCCCCTGAGCGTAGGGGCCCCGGAGCACTGCACCGCCTAGCCCCATAGTAGCTACGCCCCTGTACATCTGGTGTGAGTACTTTCAACTTTGCAGCAAGTCAGCCATGCACTATTGAGGTCAAATGGTTATGGTCAGTACTTCTGATCCTCTAGGGAGAAAACTCAATATGTGTAACACACTGTTTTGATATTGGACATTATTTCTTACCAGCTTACAATCTAGAGCAGTGTTTCTCACTCAATCTAGGATCCGTGAAGATGTCTGCAGATATCACATTATTATTCATTTGGTTAATAAATATATATCTGTTAAATTTGTACTTCACATTTAATGATCCATCTGCAGTTTCATAACTGCATACACGGTTTTAAGTATAAGTTATAATGATATAATAAAATATGTTTCAATTATTGATAATATAAACATACGTCAAAAATTAATTTTTGACATTTTGCTGGTCCTCGGCTCAAACAAGATGGAGAAGAGCTGATCTAGAGCATAGGTTCCCAACCTCTGATGGCCTACCTCCCCTTTTTCTAAAAAAAAGAATTGCTGACAACCACCTTTTCAGAGGGGGGGAGGGGGGGAATCATGACTCCTGTTCTTGGAATCAATATTGTAATGCGTGATACTGAAATTTATTGGGTTATTGTACACTTTTTCAAACAGCGATTCGTTGGCACCCCTCATAGGTAAAATATTACTACTTCATTTATGGAAAAACAAGGACACATTTTTAAAAATACTTAATTAAAATATATTTAAAATATTTATGTATTTCTCAAAGTTAGATCAACAAATATATTTTTTTTTTAAATGGGAGAGGACTGATGAGCTTGGTGTAATGATACAATTTTTCAATATTTTATGCTATATTTGTCATCAGCAATCTTAAATCGTTGCATTCCACTACTGACAATCTGTTTTTTCTTTGTTATTAAATTGCTGATTATGCCAAAATCCTCTTTCGAAAAATGGGATATCATACTACAAGAAGAATTGATCGAAATAAACACTAATGAAGAATTGAGGTACAGTTCAAAAAAGGTTCATGTGGCGGGCTCGGATGTGACCACATCTTTCCCCCTGCCATATGTCTCGCCTCCCGCATGACTAAGACTAAAGTCGAAATATTGTGCAATTCGTTTGTTTTTGTGTTTTTACGTGTTTCGCCCTGCCTGCCTTCATCTGTGGTAAGTGACGGGTAACTGTTTATTTTCCCTATCCTATCTTATTTTAAAAAAGTTATCAGAAAGATATATACCTTGCTTATCCTGCATTATGAACAAAAAATGTTTTGATGGGATTTTCAACTTCATACCTCATGAAAAGGAGTTTTAGTGTGGTAATCAAATATCCTGCATTACGAACAAAAAATGTTTTGATAGGATTTTAAACTTCATACCTTGTGGAAATAGGTTTTAGTGCAGCAACGAATTATTTTAACAAAAAAAATAGTCGCTAATAATTGATTGTTAAGATTTGAGGCTACCCATAATTCATTTGAAGCCAAATATTCAATGATTGATAAAGTATCATATTCATCCCTCCAATTAACAGCATTATTTATAAACTTTTCATTTTATTTTATTTAAATTGTAAGAATTTTGCAAAGTTATAATTTGCTTTGTTCTAAATTCAGATACTCATTTCTCAGAATTATAAGAATTTTAATTTTATAATTTAATTAATGATTTTTTAATTTTGATCTATTTAGGTTTGATTCTATTAGAATCCCAAAACAGAAAAACAAGGTTTTCAATGATATTTTCAAAAAAAACTCATAGTCTACTCTACCAAAAAAGTCCCATCAAAATGAGCAGTACTGTGCTAGCTGTAAAAAGCACATTTGACATTCAATATTATGCAGGCAGCAAGTCCAGTCGGCAAACTAATAATGAACCATTGTATGTGAATGTGATGCAATAAAATATTTCAAATGAATATTCGTAACTTTATTTTAGTTTCTGCTGATTAACAAAGTAGGAGATAGTGTTTTTTTTTTTTTTTAGTTTAATGTTGGCAGAAATCTCAAACTGCAAGTACAATTATCATGCAATCATCAGACATTCCTTTTGTTTCACAACCATCCTTTCAACTGATGAGAAACAAATTTTCTGAAGTAATCCTTCAGTGGCAGCCCATAGTATGACCAAAGATACTGACAGAAATTTTCTATATAAAAGAATTATTGTGCAGAGATATTAAATGTGGACAATTTATTGATAAACTGTTTCCAAGTTTAGCCGATTATGCCACATATGTTCACTAATCTCCAGAAAGTGGGTAGGCCAACAAGGTAGGTCCTGAAGTTGAAATAACTCCAAGTTACACAAGGGCTTGTGTGCAAAACTGACGGCCAATCTCAGTTTTTCCAGGGGTGCTTCCATGGATGAAAGGACCAGCAGCTGCAATATTGGGATATATGTTAAGATCCACTTCTTTTCCCAACAGGTCTCTTACTTTTTGGATAAATATTTGTTTTTATATGATGTTGCTTGGGATACTGCAACATTCACACATAAGGTATGACCATAGATGATGCTGCTAGATTCATTTACAGTATTTCGGTTGCCAATCTGTTAACTATTATTACTGCAACATATAATAGTGGAAAGATTACACATCCAAATAAAGTCACTACTTGGTAATCACTATACATGTTGTTGAAACAAAACTGGTATCAGATCAAACGTTGTGAATTCTAAATCGAACTTCAAAAATCACATTTTAAGAAGACTGCAGCTTACTACTCAAGAAACACACACACCGGATTTGGTTAGTAAATATAAGTCTGTTCAATATGTATTTCAATTTAATAGTCTACCTGCATTTTCATAACTGTAAACATGCTTTTAAGTTTATGTTACAATGGTATAATACAATATGTTCCAATTATTGATAAGATTGCAACCTTGACTTCGATTCAAACAGTATTAAACATTGAACAATAACTTGTTACACTTTGTTACTAAAAGTTTTCCATTACCCAATACAATCTAAGTTTACTTTCATCAAAATAGTTAAAAGCCCACGAAGGTTATCCAAAGTTGAAATTATAAGTTTATCACCTACATATTTGAAATCTGATTTGGTCACTGTTCAGAACTGACTACAAACTGGCTGCATATCTGAAATTTGCCACGAGCGTCTGGTCCAATAAACTGCTAGTTTGAGACTGACGTGACAAGGAAAGATGGCACCCCCTTTTCGAGTATCTGGCTAAGAATGTTCTGGATTTACGGTATTTTCCCATAGGAAATCATTGTGCTCTTAAGAATTACTAAAGTTCAAAATTCTCATGGTAAACTATTTTTAATCTGATTTCCTTTAAATTTTAATATGTTATAGTCTGATTTATTTAGAATCTTTTAACATATGACTACTTCTCTCATAATCATACTTGTTTGTGAGTTATTCATACCTAAAGAACGTAAATGCTAAAGTCACTACGCTTCGATACTAAAATTACATTTCTCCCTATAAATCTCAAATTACTGTCAGACTGTTATATTAATTATTATTAAATGAACTTTTCTCTATTATTTGAGCTTAATTTTGTCCTCTTAACTACTTTATGAACAGTCTGGTAGCTCAGTGGTTAAGGCACCTGCGTTCAAAAAGTTAGGTCTTCCAGTCCCAGGTTCAAATCCCAGTGGGCGTAGGAATTTTGAAAAGTTGTGTTTGATCATATGAGCTATGCCAGACCGTTCCGAGGTTAAGATTCCACATTAAACTGTCAGTAGTAAGGATCTAGCCATCCTACCTCTGACACAATGGCTTAGTATGCCTCCTTATGGAAGATGCAACCATCATTCAGGTTGTGGACTAAGTTAGTTTTTTTAACTAATTTATTTAAAAAAATCACTCTTTCTCTTACTAAAAAACATACCTAGGATTTACTTGCAGACTCAAATTTTCGTCAGAATGTGTCTTTACACTAGCGACATACTATCATTATTATTCATACTATTCATTAAATTCAAATTAGTTTAAAATTAATGACTTTTCTTTCATCTATGTGATTTTAACTGTGGTCCTATCAAGCACCTGACAAAATGAACCTTAATGAAATTTTTAGGCTATGAAGGCCATGCATCAACATGTTCGTTTTAATGAGTACTATCAGTGAAAATTAAGGGAACAAAAACCCTTCATACTAAAATTACGACTTTTATGTTTCTTCACAATAATGGTTAGATTTTTACTTGAAAGTTGCTTTATTATTAAGATTTAGTTAGCATTATTTGTTTGCTGTATTATGTGATTTGAATTAAACCTCTCTGCAGGTTTTAGGAAGCTTAGTCATACATGACACCTTGTGCTTTTGTGCCATGGATATTTAGATCCTTTGTCATTCCAGTAAGATTCAATGTAAGCTTCACAATACTTCCATTACAACCAACAGTCTTAAAGATTTCATACAATATTTATTTCTAGTTTTCCCCACTAAAAAAGTAAACAATCCTAAAAATTTTAAAATAGGAGCCAGCATCTACTTTTTTTTTTTTAAAAATATTTTTCACCAGTTAACTTCAGGATGTATTTATTTGATACTCCATTTGATCTCTTAATTTTCAACTTAATTCAACACAAATTTCAAATGCATCAGTTTTTCTCCTTTATCTGTACAACCTACTTTAATTGTTTATTTTAAGCATTAAATAAAAGAAAAAAATACTGACTTTTTTGCGTCCAAACTGAGAACCTTTTATTCAAATTATTAGTTGACCCAACAGACATTTCCTGTCTAAATTTCAATAAATTTGTTTATGTTCATTTTATGAATTTGTGAAAAGCTGTTTAAAATATATACACAGAGTAAAAATTAGAAAAAAAAAACAACATATTTCCGAGTTATCATTGTATTCATTAACAATGTGTCTATGGTTATTCAATTTGAGGAGAAGTAAATTCAGAAGTGCTCCATACAAGATGAATTCTATCGGCAGAACACCACTGAAATGCAGGAATGCTGTGATATGTGTGGAAAGTGATAGACTTGGAGCCATGCGGTTTTGTTCCAGAATTAAAGTCAGAATTTCGTGTTAGCCAAATTATTTATTTTCTTCCATTAAATTTGAAATTTCAATCAATCTCAAGGTGTTTTATTTACATTTCAAAAATCATTACACCTGTTTTGTAGAGCTTGCATCATTCGGTCTAATTCCTCCAAAGAGTTTTAATGTACAACTGTACATCCATCCCAAATGATCAATTCACAACATTGCAGAACTTTGGCTATTGCACAGTTCTTAGAAATGTTTCATTGATTTGCATATCCAATTGCAACTGGAGTGATGACTAAGCTGTTTGACTGCCTTCGAACAACATAGCAGCGAGATGCTGTGCATAGGAAAAGGCCTTGAACCGTGGGAGAATCAGTCATGGATGTTGCACCATGACAACGCACCCGCTCACGCATCGTTGTTTGTTACGAATTATCTGGCAAAACATCGCACTCCCGTTGTGCCTCAGCCACCCTATTCTCCAGACTTGGCCCCAGCAGACTTTCTTCTCTTCCCAAAACTGAATAACACTTTGAAAGGACGTAGTTTCCAGACCATAGAAGAAATTCAAGACAATGTGACAAGAGAACTGCGCGCCATCAGAGAAACTGCATTCCAAAACTTGAAAAAATGATGGCAACGGTGTATTGATAGTGAAGGACAGTACTTTGAAGGGGACAGTGTGTAAAAGTTAGTATGATGAGCAATAAAGTAATTAGAGCAGAAGTTCGGTACACTTCATAGCAGCCAAGAGTGTGACCGAGTGACTACACAACTCGCATTTTGTCTGTATGAACATTCTGGAAGTATGCACTCACCATATGTCCTAAAATCTGTATGGTAATCACTGCACTGGCCTACTGCCTCCAATCATTTTTATGGTATTATATCGCACATTGGCAACAATACTTCAAATACAGTTTGTATCTGTGTAAGTAAATATTTACTACATGTTCAAATTCAGTAATTTTTAGGTATTGCACCCATCACTATCAGACACAGTGAAATCAGACCACAATGTTCAAATTGGCCAGCTTCTTGGCTGTCTTATTTGCATTGCCTGAATATGACAAGCTTACTCTGTAGTTCTAATCACTTGCGTGAAATTGCAGAATACATATCCTATAAGTTACAAGTAAATATCATCCGTGGTATTGACACTCAACTAACGATGTGGGTAATGATCTATTTCAGAATTCAACACACATAATTTATCAAGGAGAGAACCTTATCTAATAACCAAATAAAAGATAGCATGTCAAGATTCTCCTACATGGTAGTTAAAGCTACCTACACCAAAAACCTCTGATACTTGTGTTGATAGACAAGATAAATTAGTGTGATAAATTTAACCAAAAATTTCAGAGCAGCAAAAGGTGAAACTGCAAGATAGGAAATTGAAATACTGTAAATCTTGGTGCTACAAGTACATTATTTCTGATGAAATATTTTGTCAAAATTTCCAATCTGGTATATTTTTGAAGGTGTATGCACAAGAAAACAATAATCTAAAATTCAGTGTTAGTCAGATGAAGATTATACTACCATAGAATGATTAATACTGTATTTAGCAACAATGAAGCAGGAATAAATGCCATGAGGAGATATCAATATGGCAAGGAAAGAAAGTAGACTGATCACTCTCCAAAGTTGAAAGGAGGGGGGATGCAGTGACAAAAACACTACACAAACGGCACAATATTTCAGGCTATGGCCTTACTCATGAAAAAAGAAACATCTGACTAAAGTGGCAAGGGCACCCGCAGTCTGCCCAGCAGGGCTGCATTTAAGCATAGGCTACCTAGGCTGTAGCCTAGGGGTCCCCACCACAAAAGAGGGACCTACATCACAAAGAGGGGGAACAACACCACAGCCAGCCGTAGAGGGGCTTTAAAAACAAAAAATAGTCATCCATAAATTGCTACGCCACAGCTGACAGGGATGCGCACCACATGTATAACCTAGGGGATTACAAAGCTTAAATGTGGCCCTGCTGTGACATAAATGTGTCTGCATTGAATTTAGGAGCATACAAGGCTTCCTACAATTGCAGACAGATGAATATTGAATGAGGAAACAATCTATGAAATGTTCTCGGGTGACTAGCCGAGTTAAAGAAGTGTTATAATTACACGATATCTCGGCGATCTCATTAGGTATCGCCATCTTCTGGCAACTTCACCAGAAGATGAAAGTGAAAGAGATCGCTGAAATATCGTGTAATTATAACACTTCTTTAACTCGCGAGAACATTTTATATATTCTCAACGCCGAGAGAAACTGCGCACTTAAAAAAAAAAAAAAGAGAGAGAGAGAGAGATAGAAGAACTAAACTAGACACATATGCCACTAGATTATTATTTCACAAGATAGTACTACTATGGAGAACAGGTGGAACCTCTGATTGTGAGAATGGCAATGTCAGCACTGGCAAGTGTTAGCAAAAATTTTCATTTCAAATAGTTGCTCATGGGTTCAGCCTCACTTAGAATTTTTTGATCAATAAATTCTTTGCAACTTCCTTACTGCTTGTCCTACAACAATAAAAACATATGCTATATGTTGTTCCTGCAATTGCTACAATGTATTTAACAGGAGACTGTATTACTTGTGTGATAAAACTCCGATAACAAAGTCCCCATTTGAATGGAACAGAGCACTAAAATATAGAAATTTCACTAACGGCAAACAAATATTTTATTTACAATATTACTACAGCTAAATTATTTGAAAACTTAAAAGAAAACAAATACTGTTCAGTTCAACATATATAGATTTGTACTGACCAACTTCTATACTTACAATTGTGTAACACCTATAAATAGTATCTTTGCTGTTTTCCTGTTCAATCTCTTTGAGGTAATCATTAACTACAGGCTCAGTCCTTTTTTCAATCAGACAGTTTTTCAGTAGTGCAAATGCTTTCAAATACTCTATTCGGAATTGATAGAATGATTCTAGTTTGAAGACACATTTATGACAAATTGATTTTGGCAAGGGATCTGCTTCATATATCTGCAAACAAAAAATTACACTTTTACTCTAATAAAATGGAATATAAAAGTCTATAGTAGTTTATCTTCTTTATGCAATCAATGAATAATAATATGAAGCTCTGTTGAATAAGAGTGAAATGGTAACAGTGGCAATACACAGGATTATTAAATATTCTACAATACTGTCAGATGCTAAGCACAAGTCGGGGTTAACAATCAACAGCTTAGTCTGAACTTTAAACTGTGATGTGTTGCCTTTGGATAGTTAGATTGCTCGTTACTGAAAATCGATCGCCACCAGGTTGGATTACCTCAATCAGGAAAGGTATGTTAAAATCAAAGTCATTATTGTTTCAAATGAATTTCACCATCACTATATTCTCTTATAAATTTGTACAAGTCACACGAACACTCTAATGGCATCAAACTTCGTTTCCAAAATGAAATGATTGCAGATACTGAGTAAGTGAACCGAAGGCAGGTCAACCTCCACGAACCCCTAACTGATCACAGTTACACAAGGATCTTGCTAATGTTTCACATGTTGCCTAAAATGCATCTCCATAGTATCCTGTGTTGACTGCTGGCTATATCTCGCACCAAATTACTGGCCAACCTGACGTTGTGACTGCCCAAATGATTGCAATGAACTGACGGACCATGAGTGGCCTCACTGCCGGTCTATGAATCCAGATCAAACTGGTTTCCTACAGTTTCCCCCCTGTAAACCTAGGGTACAGGATTAATTCCTATTGATTTGAAAATTTTACACCAGATAGCTTGCTTCCTAAATGTTAAAATTAATCCTAGTCAAAATTCCTGTATCTGTTCTAATTTAGCCATACAAAAATTATTTTCCTAAAATTTCTCTCACACCTATAGTTTCAGAGTTATAAAGTTGAAATAATTTCTAACTCATCTGTGGGATTGTCTCCTTCATTTGATATATATCTGCCTGATTGCAATTTTATACTACTCTCTAACTGGAAAAGATGAAAGAAGTGAGATCAGAAAAATTATTATTTTCTAAAATATCTAAGTTACTGATGTCTTACTCAATTTACTATCAATTTTTATTAGATCCTTCAGCAGGATGAAGTTTATCTTCACCAAGCTGGAAATGCATAGTTTCCGCCAAAATTTGTCACAACAGTATGATAAATTTTACTTTATAATATTTTGTTCGAAATACTTTATGAATTCTAGTACGACTTACTGTGAAATATTCCGAGTGAACTGGACTTTCTTTTGAATGTAGTCTTTCGCCCTGAATTTACCTATTTTCTTCTAATCGGCGATTTTTCTATCCATCACATGTTCTACAAAATTTTACGAAACCTTCTAAAACTGACCCTTAAATTTTAACTATCCTTCCCAAACTTTCCTATCGTATGTAATAAAAAATTACACTTCTTCCGATCTATGAATCATTTAAACTATCAATTGTGTCGTACTAAAAATGTGATGCTATGAACTTACAAAGTCTTATTCGTAGCTACTAAGGTACATACTTCATTTGACTGTACATAGGCTAAGGTAGCTGTGAAAATGAATGTTACATTTTCTTTTAGCAAATAGTCTGAACTCCATTATCTGACAAAGTTAATGAACTGTTCTGGCTTTATATGACAGTTTACTTTAATATAGCACACAAGAATTATTTAAGAACCTGACTAAACATCATCTGTAATGTTATTTGAGTGACCTTGATGCTCTATAAACAAATTTTGTCACACTATTACATCTTACATAATAAATAAGAATAAACTGTACTAAAATCAGAAGTACGTTCAACCTTAGAGTGAAATAGCAAATTTTAGTCAGTATATGATAGGTCAAGATAAGTATCAAACTGCATTTCAATATGGAAAATATTAATCCAGGTAATAACATCATGCTTATCATTAGTTTTCACTGTCTGATTTGTGGCTATTAAAAAGGTTTGACCAAAAAAACTATGGTTCAATTCAAGGGCGTATCCAGGATCAGAGCCAGAGGGGGGGGGGGCAAGATTTGAGCTGGGGGGGGGGGGCAAACGAATATTGGTTTCGAGGAAGTGGGCTGGGGCACTGAAACATGACGATTTCTTACAAAAGGAAACTCAAACCTATTGAGGAAACTATTTTTATTATTGATTACTACTAGTAATGCAACCACTTAATTTAAGGGCCTACTATGTAGTAAATTAAGATCGTAACTCAGTTATGGTTTATGTAAACATTAATCGTTTCGGATTCTTAGAAGATTTTTCAATATCTCACGGTGTTCTTTCACGAAATTTTGATGCACATTCATCAGGCATAATCCAGTCAATCTTTCCTCTCACAAAGTGCTGCTGAGACAGTTCTTCACTCGTCGAAGCGTACTGAAGGCAACTTAATTTTTCTTCTGGGGGGGGGGCAGCAGCCCCCCCCCTGCCCCTCGCTGGATACGCCCATGGTTCAATTACTTACCAACGGGCAACTGATGTAACCCTGTTCAAGATAAACTGCATCAAAATGGCAAACACTAAATCATCTACATCTCTAAGTAGCAACAATGCAAATTATAGTAGAAAAAGGAAGTTACATTAACTACAGTGTTAGACATTGGAACAGAAAAAAAAAGGTGGAAAAATATTTTCAGTTACTTAAATAATAATCATATATATTATTTCTATAAGGATTTTTTTTTTTTTTTTTTTGTCACAAGCCATTAACTTGTTTTCATATTTAACCAAACTCGATTAATAAGGTGTCATTTTGAAGCTTATAGTCTCCACTTTGGTCACACCATATTTTAAGAAAGGAATTTTTCGGCATTCAACTCTTAAAGGACAAAAATGTCAATATTTCTAAAATGCTGTTTTTTGTGTTACAACTCATTTATCACCGTGGATACCTATCTGAAGTCGTTTAATGAAGTATCATTTTAAAACTAAAGATCTCCGCTTTGGTGACATCATATATTAAGACAGGAATTGTTCGGCATTCGACCCTTAAAGGGAAGAAATGTCAATATTTCACTGTTGATATCTAACTGAAATTGTGAAATGAGGTATCTTTTTATTATTATTATTTAGAAATTAAGGCCTACACTTTGGCGAAATCATATTTTAGAAAAGGATTTTGGGATTACTGGAGATCGCGATTCCGCCAGGAGTTTACATCAAAATACTGCAGTGGTCAAACGCAAGAATCCACTAGAAATTCTTTCCCAAGTACATTTAATGGTTTCAGGCTGGTCCAGGCTGTATTACAACCTAATTTCAGCTTCAAAATAATGGTCCAGGCTGTATTATATCGTAATTAGTGCTTGAAAACAATACGTCTTGCGACTGACTACAGCAGTTTTCCACCGATATTACTGAATGTTGTTGTAGCGGAATCGCGATCTCCAGTAGGCCCAGGATTTTTTTGGATTTCGACCCTTAAAGGGTATTAATATTTCTACAACGCGTTTTTGAGTCACGAGCTATTTATCTCTGTTATCTAACCAATATAGATAAATGAGGTATCATATCAAAGAATAAGGCCTCCGCAGTGGTCACATTATATTTTAAGGAAGGATATTTTCACAATTCGACCCTTAAAGGGTAGAAATGTTAATATTTCTGAAATGCGTTTTTTTGTGTCTCGAGCCATTTATCTACCTGGATACCTAGCCGAAATCGATAAATGAAGTAGGTTTATGAAGAGTAATGTCCCCGGTTCAGTGGAAAAAATTGTTATCAAATAGTTTGCCAGATCACAGGAAAGGGCATAAAAAAAACATGTAAAATGACATCTCTCTCAGCTCTACAGCTAAATTAGGAGAGCCTCCAGAGCAATTCAAAAATGTTTGTTTGCAGTTTTTTGAGCACATTCAATAACGAGTAGATGCATAGCACTTAAATTTGGTATTACTCCAAGTCTATATGAACAGTAAAATGCCAAACGTCATGAAAATCTAAGATGGTGAGGTTAATTTTGTCTTAAAATTTTGTTGAGTTGCCATGGAATGACTCATCTATCCTCTGGCATCATGTCTAAGGTATGCTTCTTTTTGCTTTAATGTTCACTATTTCTCAAAAGGTTTGTCCTCAGGAATGTGCAACTTCAAACCAAAGACTGCACTGCCACCTTCGAGGCTTTAAGGTTCACTCTTTCTTGAATATTACCACCTAAGTAATGTGTGTCCAAATTTTGGTCTGATAGGACAATTCCTTGCATGTTCAGTCTTAGTATTCCCGAACAATGATCTGAGGACTTTTTATTTGGAGTAGTTTACTGCATCAGAAATACCAGAATGTCACTTCCAATTTCTGATAACCAGACAATTTAATTTCCTTTAAACATCTTCATACATCTACTTCATTCAACCTAGAAAACGCCGTGACAAAGCAATGCTTATCACAGGAATATCTCTCTCACACACCTGCCATGACTTTGGTCTCATTAGCAATAAACAAAAACTTCTTTTGGACTCAGAATTTCAGATTGAGTATATGGTGAATATAACCGTACAAAAGATGTGATGTTTGTATGAGATTTGTTCTTCAAATTAAGTAAAAGATAAATGAGTATTTCCGGAGGCCACAAGGAAACAAGCGTTTAAATTTAACAACACTGACTCCTAACACACCTCATAAAATTGTGAAATGTTGACATTCAATACAATACAATACAGCTTACCAGATGTGAAAAGCATGTAGATATTTTGTATGCTATATCACGTTGAATACCAGCACCTTCAAAAATAGGTAACATGATACCGTCATTCTTCAAGCATAACCTACACGAGTTTACCAACTCGCAACCAAGAATTTCTTCCATTTTCATTAATTACAACATAACTTTTTCCCATCCCTCATCATAACACAGTTAAGATGGCGCCAAAACATATAGCAAATTACCTTGCAGAGGTACTACTACAATTTTGGGAAACTGAAACCACAGACACTGAATAGCGATTTTGTTCCACAAAAACTTAATTATTATGTTTGTTTCATTCAAATAGTTTGTATTATTGTTATTATTATTATTTATTTATTTATTTATTACGTCACGTTCCTATTCGCTTAGCATTCATGGAGACGCCTCCACAGAATATACCAGTAGCGCTTAGCCCACTGCCAATGGTATTAAGGAGTACCTATCGTCCCCGAGTGGCTTGGGGCAATGGATAGGTACTCAGGACAGCGTTCAGTGGAGTAGCTTGACTACTCCTAGGGATATAATAGTAGTTATGGCCTATAGCATATATGGGCAACCCCCGGGCCGGATCCGGCCCTCCACCAGCTTCAATCCGGCCCCGAAAGATTCAGAAATTTCAGAAACAGAACCTATCTTTCTGAAGAAAAATATCCACAACTGAGAGTTTTCGCACGAAACATAATTTGCACATTCGGAACCACGTATAAATGTGATCAGCTTTTTCAATCATGAAAATTAATAAAAATAAGCATCATACTCGGTTTAGAGCATGATTGGCCAACTTGCGGCCGCCTTGAAGATTTTTCCGCCCCGCGTGATTCATCACACTTTTTCAACTTATATTTAGTTTATAATTGCCAATGAAGTGAAAACCAATGTATTTTATTTTTTTTAATTATTTGTGCATCCATATATTTCAAAATTAATTGTCGATATTATGAGAAAAAAATTAATTTGATTTTAAAATAATATTTTTGCGAATATATGACAGATATTGCCTGTTTTATTTGTGAGTTTACAGTTATCAGTTCGCGGAATAATTATGGTATGTTATATTCTGCGAGCTCATAATGCGCGCGCATCTCGGAACATCTAATATAATATACAGCATTTAATTTTATATACGGCCCGCGGAGTTATGACGCATTTCCAAAGTTGCCCGCAAGATTATTTGGGTTGCCCACCCCTGGCCCTATAGAGTGGGAGTGTATGCTTCAATTACTGCTATGAATGAAACAGCAGTTAAAGTTTCAGAAGTAATGTGTGTACCAAATTTCTGTCTGATAGGACAATTCCTTGAGTGTTCAGTCTTAGTGTAACCCTTTTATAGAAAGAAGATACATAGCGTCTCAGCTATATACAATACAATAGTCTTACGGTCCCATAGATATAGGTTGAGAAGCTTAGATGCTTAGAGCAGAGCATAAGACGGAGGCAGTGCGAGGCTTCGGAGTCCGAAGGTCGGAACCAGGCAGGCGATCACTTCTGTGCGACGACCGTCCCACCACGTTCCACCGCCCACTGGCTTCCTGATGGCCTCGTTTATTTACACAACTACTGTTTATGTGACCTACTAATGCCACAGTTGCCTCAACATTGCCTCACCTCCACCGATATTGCTAGAAATCTAGGTATGGCACGCGACACGCCCCTCTTAATGAAAAAAGAATTGTGGACTACCTTAGAAACAATTTTTTTTACCCAAAACTGAATCACAAAATTCAAGGGCCAGTATGATTACATACAGAATTTCTTTATGTGAATACAAAAAATATGGTTGCCTTGAACTTTTTAAACTTGCCTTTCAAATTTCTACTAGAATCATCCATATATTGATGTCACAATATGAAATTCTGGGAAACTGACGCATATAAATATCTCTATGCGATCTTTATAGATAAATAAATAGATAATTTTTGTAGACTGAAGTTTTATTATGAACTTTGCAGTTTATTTATCCCGTTTATTTGTTTAAAAATCCTCTTGATACCAATAACGACCATGTTTGTCACTATATCCGAAGATTTGCAGGTTCGTTTTCTACACAAGATCTATGAAAGCTATTTTTCGCAACTTTTATTTTCAAGATTCCCTGCTGTTTTTTCTCGCCACCTCTCCCAACAATTCTCTTAACTTCTCCCCTTTTTTTTTTTTTTTTTTTTTTTTTTTTTTTTTTTTTTTTTTCAAGCAATCTCTGAGCAAACAATATTTATTAAACTTTATATTCTTTTTTTAATATAAATCGTTTTAACTTTTAATTTACCAATATTTTGGCCTTAATCAGTATAAATATATAATTTTACTGGTTTTCTAAAGAGCTGCTATGTCACAAAACGTCGGAATAAAAATACAATAGGACATATGCATGTCTTATTTTTATATTTTAAATCAATTATTTACCCTGATATATAACCGTAAAAAATATAATTTTGAAGAAAATATTAAAATTTAACATTAAAAAATATTTTAAAACTGCAATCCAGTTCTTACGAATTAAACGCCGCCAGTTTGGCGCGCTGCACTGTGACGTCATTGTACACGACTACAATGGCGTATTATATATTGTGGAGTGCTATACCTCAAATATTTTATATTTTTTATAACTAATTTCGATATGAAAGGAGGTCGAAGATCATTTTATGAATACTGTATTGTACCTATGTGCCAAAATACGATAAGACATGCTCCTGATAAAGTGTATTTTTATGTCCTGCGAGATGCGAATGTAAGAAAAAGTGGTGCGTAGCTATGAGAAGACGGAAAGGATCTTCATGTATTTGTTTTATTGTCGTGAAGATCATTTTAATATCGTTATGTTAAATTTGTTATACTATATAACAATTCGTTACCTATTAAAACTCTATCCATAACTTAGTTTACAAAAGTTTAATATGTATATTTTTTAAATCATTTCTTATTCAAGCTTAATCCAAAGCAGCTACGAACCTTTTAAAGCCAGTTGACTGATAAGGATATATCTGTGGTACCGTTGTTTCTTAAATGCACCTACCCAAAAAAAATCCAAATGTCTTTTAATTACAAAATTTGACATATATTAGTGCGATGTAGGTGGTAAGGTGTCAACTCCCTGATTTTCCAAACCGGCTTCAAATCCCCGCAGTATCAGATATTCCTATTTATTTTCATCCGCAGAAATTGTTGAGTATGAATTTTTTATTTTATTTCAACTTTAAAACAAATCTCATTACTTCTAACATATATAACAAATGCAATTTCGGTCAATGACTTCCTAATATGCCTCACCAATAGCGATTGAAATTTGGTGAGGAGGCAAATCTGTTTTCGTCACGTACAGTATTTTATTTTCAACCATTTACACCCAACCGACTTCCATGAATTAAACATACCGATAGTAAAAAAAGAAAAACTCGATCTTCTTGATGTTACGTTTAAAATACTTCTTAACGACATACAAGAATAGAAAAGATGAAAATGAAATAAAGTAAAAACTAATATCTATTTCAACTGAAAAAAACACCAAATCAATAAACTAATTAACAAAACATGAAAAAATTAATCAAGAATATAGACTTTCCTGGCGTGTGTTTGCAGTGAACTCCTCAGGTGTGTACCACCGGATTGTGTTGTGAAAACAGAATCCGGCGGTATATCCGCGAGAACCATGGAGGAAGGAATTATATGGAGGAGAAGTGACGTTAAATCGGTGAAGCAAGCACTAAACTCTCCCGCATGGTGGCAGCACCGGCAGCGACCATATGGCGCTTCCCAACAATTAAGGTGTTCACATTGTGGTGGATGCAGTGATTATTTCATTTAGTATTGTGTATAAGTGTTTAAAAATGCCAGCTTGTGTTGCGTACGGTTGCACAAATAGGCCAGACAGGAAAGAACCTGGAATATCATTTCATAAGTAAGTTGAATTGTAATTATCGTTGTTGAAGTGAGCGGTAGACACCGCAAACTTTGCAGCACGTCTATAAATATTTAGTCATAGCTCTCAATGGGATGACTTTGTTCTCAAATTTTTCTTGGTGTAGTGTAGAAAATCAGCAAACCTTGCTATTTTGCACATAATAGACTAGCATTATTTTTTAACGAGTGTTTAAAATGAGATTTAAAGGGGCGTGTTTTACTTCGCGATTCAGTGAATTTACTATTACGATTTCTTTCGTCACGTTGCTGATTATACTGACAATGGATGATGAAATTAACTGTTATGTGAGAAGCTGTGAGTTTTATTAATTTTTTAAATAGCTATTTCAGGCCATTGACTTAGGTTATTTTTAAAGCTTCATATAAGACTTGTTTCTGTTTGTAAATACGTCTATACCTATTTTTACCGATTTTGAAATCTTTCTCATCTATTTATGTCGAAACAGGTTCATGCAGAAATAAAAATGGGCTTCATAAATAAAGAAGTTATTGGCCTTTGAACAAAATCAATTTGGGGAATGTGTTTCTAATTTAGTCTCTTTTTTTTGTACAACATTCTCCCCCCCCCCCCCCGTATCTAAATCTAACTGAGAGATAATTTTTTTACAATTGTCCTAATAAGTAGGGCTGTGAAATTAGACAACATATCTTGATCAAGAGAATGTTCATTAAGGTGACTGAATAAACATTTTATTTCTGGTACCAGCCTACAAAATGTCTGGGTTGCTCATCCCTAGAGTGGGTCCTCTTACTTTTTTTCTGGTCTAGGACACATTTCAGACTAACCACAAGTGGTAGTAATAAAACTGAAATATCCATTCTGCATGTCAACCATGTAATCATTGTGGCTTTGACAGAATTAATTTTTGGTCCAGCCTGCATCCAAACCTAAACCCCTCAATTTGGATGTTGTATATCCCCCAAACTAAGCAAGATATCGAAAACATTTATTCCTTATTATCGAGTTTTTTCGTCGTGTTACATAAGAATCCATCATTAAATTTGACTTTTGCGAAATTTTTTTTCTGCATTTCAACTCAAGACACCTCACTTTTGAGACAGTATATCTCGAGAACTAGGTGAAATATCGAAAAAATTTACTCTTTATTTTTTATTTGTCTCGTCTTTTTAAATAAAAATTCATCGTAAAATTTGACTTTGAATAATTTTTTCTTCTGAATTTCAACCAAAACCATTTCACATTTGAGACAGAATATCTCGAAAACTAAGCAGGATATAAAAAAATTTTATTCTTCATTTTTTATTTGTCTCATCGAGTTACATAATAATCCATCACCAGATTGCGGCGTCACGTTTATCCTAGAGTCCCCTTGAGGTGTTTGTACATATTCCCCGTGTTTGTTGGGAAGCGGTCAAGCCCCCACCACTCCGGCCATGCCCCCCCACTCCTCCGCCGGCCTGCTTCACTCCCATGCGTGGTAAAGGTCTCTTGCGTCGTCTCCATTTATTCCTTCCTCCATGGTGAGAACTTCATTTAGAATCAACGAGTTTCTGTAAAAAAAAAAAAAAAAAAAAAAAAAAAAAAAATCTTTTCTGCTACTGTATTAGGTTACTAGCTACAGAGCTCGCAAGGGGGCGTCCATAAATTACGTGAGGTGAAATAAGGGGGGGGGGTCCGGCGAAACCTCACCGAATCTCACCAAGGGGGAGGGGAGAGGAGGTCAACGGAATCTCACGTGAGGTTTTCGAAAAAGAATCTACAAAACATGCGAAAGTCGTTTTTAGGGGGGTATTTCGTCGAAATGTGGGGGTGTGACCGGCTTTGGAAGGGTGAGATCTAAAAAAAAAGTCTCAAAAAGTTGTGAGTGCGATTTGTAGGGGGAGGGGAGGGTCTCACCGTCTAGATTTCACGAAGTCTCACCAGAGGGGGGGTGGGTGTCCGGAAAAACACCTATCGTAATTTATGGATGCCCCCTAAAATGTAATGGACTGAATGGTATGTTCTGGCAAAATCATTTCTTTCGAATTGATTAACTTAGTAAAATTGTTATAAAACAACGCGCAATGTAAATCCTTGTGCCTTACCTGTAATAAAAACTATCTAGTCCGGAGTGCATTTAAACTTTATCACGAACTCCGCTAATATACCAGACTTATATTCCATTGTATGTTACTCTGGTATGTCCCTTGATGTATCTAATACGGCAATAAAAGGGAAATAAAATTATTAATTCAAATATCTAACACGTAATTACCTTGCAGCTTTCACTTCTCCGACGTCAGCGACTGTAGAATCTGGATTTGATGCAAAATACGTTTCCATCATGAAGACATCGTTTTTTGGGAGAATATTTTACAAAACCGCTTCCATTCACTTTTTATTGTAAGAGTACTCTCGCAAGAATGCAATATTTCACCAATTATGCTGATAAATTAACATAAAACTTAAACACAATTATAAAAAAGCCCATCACCTACGCCTTCGTTTACAATATGAACGTCTACTTTGACGTCACGATTCGATTTCACAAAAAACGTTGCATTCCGTGAAGTTACATTTCCCTTGATTTTGATTAACTAAAATCAATAATTAGAAATCGAAATACGGGGAAAAAACGTTGTAGCGGTAATTCTACAGTAATAAAGCTTCTAAATAAAAATACTTGATGTATATTTGAACATCATGCATATTCCTAATTCGGAACAATACAAGATGTCATGATTTTACAATAGTGTGTAACAAATGTCTTGAAGTGCGTCAACATCTGTATAAATAAAGGGTGACTATAATTAAAGCTTAAGTTTCAAAACGCTCTAAAAAACTAACCACTGATTCGAATGACGCCAAAATTGAACGGCGTATTATTGAAGAAGAGGGAAAGAACATGAACCAAGAAAAGCATCCATCCAATCGGTTTTTAACTGTCCTGGAGCCAAAAACCGCTTTAGTTTCCGCAAGACTGGCGCAAAACATGTTCAATATGCTGTCCACTGTTGTGTGCAACAAGATTAAATCGGGAAACAGCATGTTCCACAACCGATCGAAGTGTCACCGGGTTCAAGTTCAGAATGTGTTGCGCAATGCGTGTCTTCAATTCAGCGTTGGCATTCGTAGCACTGAACACCAGTGGCGTACCTAGGGTGGGGCAGGTAGGGCACGTGCCCTGAGCGCTACTGAAAGGGGGGCGCAAAATTGGCAAATTATTAACTTCAAAAATCAAAATAAACCAACAATATTTCATATTCAGATATTCCCGCGCGTTGCTGGTGAGCTTTCGTGAACCAGCGGCAGGAAGTAAGTAAATAGCGAATCGTGTAAGTTTTTAGTAATAATCGGAACAAACACGATCGGAAGGTATATTGCGTGCTCTGTCCAGATATCCTTGAATGGTAGCGGCCCCTGCCCCGCGCCTAATCTGGCAAGTTTTAATCTAGGGATATAAGACATACTTTCTCCATTGGCTAACTGCTGATATGATTGGCATTGCATTTGTTGCGAGCTTTCGTCAAGCTACACGATATAATAATTTAAATTACAGTCTAGGACAGCGCTTTGGACAAAAATATTTGACATTTTTACGGTAAGTACCAACATACATTAAATTACTGAAATACTATTTTCTACAGTAGGTAATATGCGCGATATAAACATTCGTAAGTGAGCTGTGTTTATTTACAATGAAATTCATTTGAATACCGTAACAATTAATAAGTACGCAACACGTAAATACCTAAACATATTTAGCAGGTACAGTAAAACTCATTTTATATGGCTTACCGACCAATGCAGGTACCTGCGCAGGGGCGCGTTAAGAGAATTTGAGTGTGATTGTCAATATTTAAGATAATTTTACTAGCTTAGTAAATACATAGTTATATACAAGTTAAGCTAGGTAACTATGAAACCAACTTTGAGATAAATCTGGCAACTCAGTTTTCACACTATTCTAAATATTGTATTAGGCTGAAAATTTGGAATCTTCTATGAGTCTGGTGACAATACAGTATTATAAACTTGCATTCGGAAACCTTCGAAGTTGCAAGCTCACCGTCGTCTTGGCGTAGTAATTGGGGCTTTTAGATTTAATTATGAATTAACACTTCCAAATAAAAGTTCGGTCAGCCGTGCGGTCGCCAATCTGCTGATCCTTACTAGTTAGATAAACTAGAATTGTAGTCAGAGGAAACAAGTAAGAAAGTACTGAGAAATACACAGCAGTTCAGCTTTCACCGTTCACTCACATTTATTCCTCCGAAACTACAAATATCTAAGCCAGCCAGCAGATACTTAAAAACTAAACTTCTTCTCCAAAGAATGCAGGTTCGAGGATAATCAAGAATTGTAACATTCAGTACAAGCCCCGTAATTAATTATCACACAATCGATGTGATCCAAATCAATAGCAGTTCAACATACACAGTTTATGTGAAACCAGTTTATTCAAAATAACCTTCATAGTCCAAAAAAATACCTCCAGAATGTCCACACAATGTCTTACAACTCTGAGCCTCGGTTAAGCGACACACACACACACACACATGCCCCCGGCCGCGGCATATAAGCTCTCGCTGGCCGTAGCTTACTCTACCGTCGCCAATACAAGACTGTTTTAAAGCGCGCTAAGTAATCGCTCCACACCAAAGACATTACATCTACTTCTCAGATCACAATTTATACTAAAATTATATCCGTAATTTCAACGGTTATGTTACACTCCCTAACTAACAACCTTGTGATAATTGATCTGGTTTCAGATAAAATTGATCAATTATCAAAAAAAACTGTTATGTCACACTCCCCCGGTTGGAATGTGGCGAAGGTTGGCATTGAAAAAGGTACCAACTTTCGTTATTACAGACCACTTCTGTTAACATTTACATAGAAACATGGGGTACATACCAATACATATTGTCAAACATAACGCTAAGTCTGCGTGGCCGCTTGCTTACCCTTACAATAACAGAGCAAATACATATTAAGTTCAACAAACATATAAGAAAAATATTACACACCAGACAAATCAGGAACAGTAAACATAAGAAAAGAAAAAAACCCACAGAACACAAAATAGAAAAAAGGACATGAATTAGTATTCAATAGCAAGTTGACAGCTTGCTGTCAGAAACATTGCTTTCAATGTAAACACCAGCTACACACAGGTCAATGACCTGTACACTTTTCTGCTCTAAGCAGCACATCACCCGCGTCACTTCACTCACTTTACCACACTTCTTCGTGCTACTACATTACTGCTCGCGTCTTCGAAGGTAAGGGTAAAGTAGGGTTTATAGTGATACAGAGATTTTCTCTCAGAAAAAGGATTGATAATTGAAAAAGACATAAGAAATAAAATATGAAAATAACAGGATAGGATTCCTCCCCTTTAACCATCTCCATCCTCTTGCAAGGAATTATACGGTTTGAGTGCAGTTACATTAAACGTACCCCGGACACTTTGGTCCACAGGATTTACCAGTACAAAAGAATTCTTTCTTGGACAGCTAGAAATCATGTACGGTCCTTCATAAAGGAATTTAAATTTTTTGATTTCATTATTGAGACTCGAAGATTTATAGTGAGTTTGCGCCAGCACCAGGTCACCTGGCTTATAGTCAGTAGCCTTCCCCCTTCTATCGTGCCTAGCCTTTCTTCTAACTAACTTCCGTTCTTCTTCTAGCAAGTCATCTCTGGGATCATTATGGTAAACCGACACGCCCTGTAAATTTCCCGATGGAAATATTTCCCGTTCACTTAGTTCGTCCATAAAGAAACCCTCCTCCTCTCCTTGCGTCTGATCACAATCTGGAAATTTAACACTTATTTGTCGGGGCTCATTAGTTTTCCACCGTATGAATTTTCTGTCGATTTTAATTTCTTTATTTACAAATTGAGAAGGTTTTTGTCTACCAGTTACTTCTTCATATCTTCCACTATCGAAAATGACTGATTCAGTTAAATTATTGCTTCCGAGTGAGTGACCTAACTCGCTCGCTTGTTTTTCCGCGCTCGCCAGTGTTGCGGCGGTCAAAACTTTTTTGGCACAGGTTCCAACAGTGCTCCGGTATATGCTAGTACGCGCCGACTGTCGGCCACTGCTCCCGCTCCAGTCACTATTGTCATAGCCATATGGCTGTCGTACTGTTTTGATCCTATCCAACTTTACTTCTCCCGTATTTACAGATAGCAATCCCTCCACTTCAATCTTTATAACCTCATTCTCCCGTAATCTTGACTTCTCCTCTGTAAGAGTATCATAGAAAAATTCATCCGCTACTTCAAAAAATTTCTCTTTTATATCGTCTTCCACAAATTTCTCCTGACGCCCTTGAACGTCTGTTTCCGCAGCCATAAGACTTTTACAATTTACTTCAACTCCATCCTTTAGAACATTACCTAATATAGTGTCAAAAATAAAGACTTCTTCCCGAATTTTCTTCTTCCTTAATCCTCCGATTCCGTTCTGTGAAATTTCGTCCGCATTTGGCCTCTTAACCGGTTCTGCCCCTGATGAGGCCGCTACAGTGGCAGAAATTAGTTTAAACAATTTTCACCACTCGCAGCTACTGTGGCTACCCTCTGTTCTCTGTTATGAGGTCGGTCGTCATGGTACCGTTGATGTTGATTATTAGTTTCTGTCTCTACCGCTTGGTTATTTGGCTCAAAATTGTTTCTCTGCCTAGCCCCGTGTTGGTATGTATTTACCGGTTGTTGTCGGTTGTTCCTTCCTTCTTCTCTCCAGTAACCGCCTCCCCGTGTACGCCTATCCTGAAAGTGTCTATAACCATTCTGAAACTTCGACTTGTCTCTCCTCATCCTCTCCTCCTGGACATCCAACCTTCCCAACATGTCTATGGCATCCTTAATCGAACATATTTTATGGCTGGTGAGAATAAATTGTGTTTGTTCGGGTAGGCGAGCCGCAATAATTTTCATATATTCTTCCTCACTGTGGGATTGATCTAGGTACCTACAAGATGAGTAACACCTCATAAAAAAATTAGTTTGTGTCTCTTTATTCGGATCGTAATGCTCGCCCAACATTAATTCGGATTTCACGGCAATCTGTCTTTCTGCCGACCAGTATAGGTTTAAAAAATCTGTTTTAAACTGAGCAAACGTTTCAAAACGGTCTTCGAATTGATCAGCCCAAAGACGAGGTTCTCCTCTCAAATGTTTAATTACCATTCTAATTTTATTTTCTTCGCTAGCCATCAGGAAAGGTGCGAAATTTTCAAAATTTCTAATGAACTTTACAGGATGTATACAATTCTTTCCGGAAAATTCCTCCCAATCTATCTTTTCATCATTGACTTTAACTGGAAAAGCTGAAGTCTTTATAATTTCTTGGTACTTGACAAGCTCTTCCCTCACTACATTGGGGACTTGTTTTACTAGTTCTTGTTTCACCACTAGAGGGGTATGGAGTTTCGCCTTCTCAACATTTTCATAAACCTTTTCCACGTCCGCTGCCAGCCCTTTGACCTCACCCTTCAGTTCCGCATAGCTCCGTTGTACATTACCCTGAAATGTTTGCATCTGATCTTCAAGGCACCCTACGCGGTGGCTCTGACTGTCGCTTTTTTCCATTAACTGTAAATATTGCGCCTGTAAGGCACCGGTATCCTGACGCAAACCACTCGTTTCCTGCTCAACCTGTTGTTTTAACTCGGAAACTTGAGAGGACAACTCCTCCGTCCGACCAATACACCTAACACTATACTCTTCGAGTTTTCTCTCTAACTCCGCAATGTGCCATTTCTGTTCCTTGACTAAGCTATCGTGACGAACTTCTGCGTCCCTGACTAAGCTATCGTGACGAACTTCTGCGTCCCTTTCCATTACTTCAAGTCTACCATTAAGGGTTTCAAATTTGGAATAGAGTTTAGAATCAAGTTTATCATGAGAGTCCTTAAGGGTTTCAAATTGGACATCAAATTTATTATTTAGGGTTTCCGCAAACCTAGCCAGCATTTCAGCCATTTCAGCCAATTTTGACTCCGTCTCTTCCCCCATTTCAGTAAGTTTATATCACAAATCCCACGGGAAAATCCAATTATGATAATAACTCAGTTGCTTTATTTCCCCCCTTTCAATTCACAGCAAACAAAACCAATACAACGCTGCTATTCATGAAACTCAGTCAACATATCAGAATTAAATGCATGCAAACTGAAACCAACTACTTGTGCTGCGTCAACATGCGGTAAGTGTCACCAGAATGACAAAGGAATGGGCAAAAAGGAGAGAAAAACTCAACTCGGTTTTCCTTCCTATGTGCGACTCGAAATTATAGGGAAAAAAAATATTACAGGAACGGAACAGATAGGAAAAGACGCTTCGCAGCAGCTCGCTAGCAGCAACTCGCACACTTAGCTTTGGTGTCTTCAGTCAGGTCTGCTCAGCTCAGCTCGGCTGGTCGCCGGTTGGCTCGAATCAGCTGCTCCGGCTCGGCTTCCTTCGGCTGGTCTCGGCCACCCTCGTGTCGGCTGCTCCGGCTCCGCTCCCTTCGGCTGCTCTCGGCTCCGCTCGTGTCGGCTGCTCCGGCTCGGCTCCCTTCGGCTGCTCTCGGCTCCGCTCGGAAATGCTCGTCGAGTTCATGCGCCACCTCCACTGGTCTCAGAGTAGATTATCTTCGCTCGCCGTCTTTGACTCACTGCCTCGTGTCGTTGTAGTGTTATATCTTCCACTTTGACTATTGTCGTCTTCGCGCCTAATTGTCACTTTATTCTCACTTCGCCGTAATTTATCCTCGTGTGTATGCTCGGGAATTGAAAATTAATTTATCCTCCAGATGCCTATTTAACCACACGTCCTGTCACTGAGGCGCCATGCAAGCTCACCGTCGTCTTGGCGTAGTACTTATTGGGGCTTTTAGATTTAATTATGAATTAACACTTCCAAATAAAAAGTTCGGTCAGCCGTGCGGTCGCCAATCTGCTGATCCTTACTAGTTAGATAAACTAGAATTGTAGTCAGAGGAAACAAGTAAGAAAGTACTGAGAAATACACAGCAGTTCAGCTTTCACCGTTCACTCACATTTATTCCTCCGAAACTACAAATATCTAAGCCAGCCAGCAGATACTTAAAAACTAAACTTCTTCTCCAAAGAATGCAGGTTCGAGGATAATCAAGAATTGTAACATTCAGTACAAGCCCCGTAATTAATTATCACACAATCGATGTGATCCAAATCAATAGCAGTTCAACATACACAGTTTATGTGAAACCAGTTTATTCAAAATAACCTTCATAGTCCAAAAAAATACCTCCAGAATGTCCACACAATGTCTTACAACTCTGAGCCTCGGTTAAGCGACACACACACACACACACACACACACACACACACACATATGCCCCCGGCCGCGGCATATAAGCTCTCGCTGGCCGTAGCTTACTCTACCGTCGCCAATACAAGACTGTTTTAAAGCGCGCTAAGTAATCGCTCCACCAAAGACATTACATCTACTTCTCAGATCACAATTTATACTAAAATTATATCCGTAATTTCAACGGTTATGTTACAAAGTCTTATGTGGAATCCTAGTGGTTCGGGTAAACTGTTGGGGATAGAAAATATTCGCTGAAAAAAAAGTTGTTCAGAATCCTGGGCAATTGCTAAAAAAAATAAAAAAAAAAAATAAAAAAAAATACAATACATAATTTTGAGTGTGACGACAATAAGAACAAGCTGTAAAACAAAAGAAAAAAAAAATCATACCAGAAGTAAAAATACAGCATGATATTGGACTTATACACTTTGATAAGATTGCCAGGAAATCATTTCTCACAGATGGTTTGAAAACAGAAATAATTATAAACGGTTCAAAATATTTTTAAAATACTGAGGGTCCTTTCCTACCTACAAACAACCTTTGTATGAAGAAAAGTTGTTTGAGAAAGAAATCGCGGTAAAGAAGTGACTCGCCCATGGCTAGTCTATTCCCTGTCTAAAACAATCTGCCTTCTGCATATGTTGTCTTATCTTTTCACAGTTAGATAATCTATCTTCATTAGAGCACGAAGATGAATTTGCCCACTGGAAGGAACGTGAATGGCTCACTTTCAATTAATATGCGAAGAATCATGGTGAGTACTTCACCCAATGGGAAGAAACTGAAAGAAATTTTGAAGCAAATAGAGGGATTATTGGCGCCGAACTTCAGGCCTAGACCGAGACAGAAAAACAAAAGTGGCGTACTGCATCAAATTTTTTACCATTCAAAATCTTGTATTACGAGGTCACAGAGAGAGACTGAGTATATGCGATAGATCCAGATCCCATAACGTTGGTAATTTTCTTGGATTAATAAAACTTCAGGACATATTTGACACCATCATGAATAACCATCTTACTCAGGTTAAAAACCATCCTAGAACCACATATTACTGTTCACCACTGTTCGCCAAAGTTTATTGTGAAATATTTGCAAATCAAAATACTAAGTTCTCATGTTTGACTCTACTCCTGATCATGCACATCGTGAGCAGATGCTTGAGATAGTAGAAGTTAATTTTGAGAGGAAATCAGTCCGCGTTATGCAGTCTTTTCTCGGTTTCATCCAGATGAGTCGAAATGACGCTGGAAGATTAGAGGGCGAAATTCTTAAGCAGCTGGAGAAATACGGTATGGACATACAGGATTGTCGTTCACAATGTTAAAACAACGCTGCTGTGATGCCTGGCCACCAAGCTGGTGTTCACAAAATAATAAGCGAAAATAATAATCTGGCGATATTTAAGAATTGCGATAAACTCAATTTGGTTCATGTACTGTATCCAAGCAGGATGCTATAATGTTTTTCGGAACTATTGAAACTATTAATGTATTATTTTCTCGTTCCATTCTGCGCTGGAGAAAACACAGGAACTCCGTGCCTGTGGTTATAAAGCCTGTGGATGGAACAAGATGTTGTGCACAGTTGAAGCAGTAAAGCCAGTTAGTAAATATCTTGAAGATATGCTGAATGTTCTTCAAGACATGACAGACAATGGCAATCAAATTAGTGATAGCATGTTATCCTTCGATTTTTTTTCTTTATTAGAACAGTGGAATAATGTATTCGCTTCTATTGAACATGTTAAAAAGCGGCTCCAGGATCATAACATGATTTTTCATGATGCTGCCTTATATATAAAAAGCTTCCTGCACCGTTTTAACTAATAAAGGAGAGAAGTTGGTTAATGGCACAACTCGAGAAAGGTTTCAGTCTTTGCCAGAAATCAGATGTAGTGATTGAAAGATGTCAAAGGCCAAAAAAAAAAAAAAAAAAACGTATGGCTGGATAGAATGCGAAGAACGCTGGGCTGACTGCTAAAAAAAGAATTAGAATGAGTTATGAAGGGATCGCTCGATCGTATTGTGTGTGAAATGAGAGAAAGGTTCAGTCGCCTACATGAAACCGACGCCATATTTGTATTTCTCCAAGATATTAAAAAACTGTGTTATAGCACTGACGATTACGACCATTTAAAGAACAAGTCTAAATAATTTTGAGATTTCTATGGCTGTGATGCTTACGGAGGACAGTTATATGAAGAAATATTGAATGTTTGAATGCTAGTATTCACAAATAAACGTAAACATAAAAAGATCTGAAGAGCTTCTAGAATTCATTGTTCGGTGTGTAGATGACAGCGTATTTCAGAATCTGTGCGTATCAATTCAGATTATGGTTACGATTGCAATAGCCATCGCAAGTTGCGGTCGAACTTTCAGTAAGCTAAAACTAAATACTATCGTATCTGAGGGCTACGATGGGTCGAGATACCTTTGCTCAGTGCTGAGCGAGAAGACATCGAAGAAACGGATTTGGAATAAGTTATTAATCTATTTGCGTCCCAGAAGGCAAGGAAGGTGCAATTTTACGTTTAATACTATTAAACAATTTTCTTAATTTTGTTCTAAAACAGAAAGTAAATGTTTTTTGTAAGATTTATGATTGTTTCATTTAGTGCATCTATTTATTTCATATTTTAATAATTTACGAAAGGGCGCAATTTCAATGTATGCCCTCGGCGCCATTTGCGATTGGTACGCCCCTTCTTAACACAACATCTTTCAGATACCCTACAGCCAGAAATCACACGGATTAAGATCAGGTGATTGGGCCGGCCAGGCTGTAGGGAAATGACGACTGATAATTCTAGCATTTCCGAAATGTCGCCTCAACAACTGCTTCATTCGATTTGTAATGTGCGGAGGAGCACCATGTTGCATTCATGTTGTTTCCCCCTTCTTCAATAATGCGCCGTTCAATTTTGACGTCATTCTAATCAGTGGTTCGTTTTTTAGAGCGTTTTGAAACTTAAACTTTACTTATAATCATCCTGTACTTTGGCTGTTTATTTTGCTGTTTGTGCATATGGCATTAACTTGTTCTTTGGCTCTCGTTTTGTTTCCCTTCATTAGGAGGGTGAACCAGACATTGATTTATATGTTATATAATTACAAATTGATACAATCATGGACAATACAAAAAAGTTTACAATTTGTGGCTCAACATGTCTTTTTACTTTTGGCGATTGTTCAAAGCGTTTTACGTCCCGCCACGATAGTGTTTTTGCGGTCCAGAAGACTGGCATATCTCCCATTCTGAGTGCTCGCACACCAGGCTTTAGGCGACTCTAAAAAAAACTTTCACATTCAATTAGAAATACGTCGCTTTTACATCGTGTGTTTCACAATTGGTTTTATACAATAATGTTTCAAAGTACACTACATAATTTTTGAAATTTAGTCTAAAAAACTGAATAGAAACGAAAACACGCTCATGTTTGCATGCAACCGCTCACGCGGTGCGTCCTCTTCCGCGTTGCAGTGACATGAAGTTAGTCCCGCTGATGCCGGCAAGGTCGACTTCAACAGACTACCGCGTCACCAATAAACCTAGTACACCTTGTAAGGCGTTTTTGAAAAGATTACTACAACCTCATTAGGCTACGACCACACTTGCGTGTTTTCACGCCGAGTCCTAGTGGGGAAAGAAACGCGAACTGGAAATCCTGCAGATGTTGTCACACTGGCGTGTTTTTCCCGCGCGTGATAAACACGCCTATCCTATCCCACGCGTGCACACACCAGCAGTTTTTCCCGCTAGAAAGGTTCAATCATCTTGTGCTTGTCAACTTGACTGGTCTCGAAATTATGAACAGAATTTCAGTAAGTGATAAGAATGCAGTAGTTGCTTTATGTGCCGCGCTAATAGCTGTGCGTCGCTGTCGTCGTGGAAGGAGGAAGTACTGGGTCCATCCCATACTGAGCGACAGGTCAACGGTCAACGAAGGGAAAATTTGTGCTCCTACATACAAAATTAAAAGAAAACCACATAAATTTTTCGAGTACTACAGGAAGTCTGTTCCCTCATTTGAACTGCTCTTGTCTACAGTGAAAAATGCTATATCAAAAAGAAACACAAGGTTCAAGGAATGAGTTAGTGCAGAAGAAAATCTTTCAGTAGCATTAAGATAAGCAAGTTTTATTCTTCACGAATTCAGTTAATAATTAAGTAAAAAATTAAAAACAATTAAATTGAAAGATGTTAAATATGTTTGCAGTTGTAATAATGAAATAATAGTCTTGGTGATTACTTCTGTTACACTCAAGGATCATTGCCGTGGAAAAATAGTGATGTTAACCTCCCTGACTAACTTATTTCAAAGTGAACCTTTGCATAGTTCTGTATAATATGATGCACGCAGTTTATAAAAATATGAATAAACTTATCTAAATTAATTTGCTTTTGTTTTTTCATCAGACTCTTCCCACTTGCCTTCCAAGACGGCAGAAGTTACTGCTATCCATGAATTCCTCTTGATTTCTCTATGTTTATAATCCAAGTGTTTTGGGTCGTACAAATAGGATGTTTTTGCATTTCTGGTATTATAAGTTCATTATCTAAGCACTCCATAATATCAGTAAACAATAAAAACGCAAGAAACAAGATCTAATCACGTAGCGGGTTTTCCCGCCAATGTGGCCACTCAATTCAGCGTGAAATCCCGCTGACGAATGGGCCAGGGCTAGTGTTGAAAACTGAAAAAAAAGTTTTTTTTTCAGCTTTGTGAAAAAAACATGAAAAAACGTAGCACCCTTGTTTTTTTTCTAAATTTGTTTTTTTTTTCCTTCAGAAAACAGTATATTTGACAAATTATAGTTTTATTTACACAACTTGTATTTTGCATGTGTGTTTTAAATCTTACTGAATCATATGATGTCTTAAATAATGATTCATAATTGTATTTATATGGGTAACATAATTTTATTCATCCTCTATGTCAGTACCACATTCACTAGTATCAGCACTACAAACACTAGTTCGGTCGGTGTTAGAATTTTCTGTTTCTTCTTCTGTCTCCTCTAGATCCATAACTTCAGAAATAATTACATATTCTTTTACTGGTTGTTCTTGCATTGTACTTTGTACGCAAAAGATTTTGAGATTGTAATTTTAAATTGTAAACAGAGTACTCACTGTGCATAAAGACTGCGCCAATAATTCTGCATCAAGGTCTTTGAAGTTTGAATTTAAATCTATTATCATACAAAATAGGATCTTTATTTCTTTTTCAATCGTTGGTTTACGCCAACGGTTGCAAGGAAACGATTCATAATTACTGACCATTTAATGACTCAGTATCACTATACGCTGAGAGTTTAACAAGTATATGAATATAAGTAAAGCACAATAAGCAGTGGCGTAGCTAGCGTGGGTGACACCCGGGGCGGATATCGATGGTGTCACCCCTCGAAAATTTAAATTCAAAATTAAGTAAAATGTAATATCTTGTAAGTGTAAAATATCATATTAATAAAATATAATTAAATAAAACTTTATTGTTATTAAAAATTATAGTTAATAAAATTGTAATATTAACTTCATTTAAAAAAACACAGTAAACTAAAAACAATCTTCTCTTTTTAGCTTTAACAGCTGCAAACTCGTAAATCACATCTTCAAAATTATCAATTTTGGTTACTTCATGTTCAATAGTCAATATGGCAAGATTTTAGCCACGTGTTGTTGACCGGTGATCGAAAGTGGTATTAGACAGGCCTCTGAAGATCGGGTCTCAGTTCGACACTCGGCCGTCATTGGATTGGTTTATGTTTTGACGGTGCGGATCAGTATCGGCCTGCTAGATGTGGAGAAACGCATCGAGAGAGTTCGAAAATTTACCTTCCCTTACGACTAAATGTTGTTTTCATGTTATTATTTGCCTTAAAAAAAGTATTTTTTTTTTTTTTAATAAATGTTCATCAGATGTTCGTAAAATGTAGGAAAAGTCCTAGCATCTTCGCATTAAAAAAATCAGAGCTTTGCCAGAGTTGAAGACCAATTTTACGACCCACAAAAATTGCAGCCGAAATCCGCATTTGTAACCGAACCTCCCACACCCGAATAGCATGCCGTAACCCGACGCAAGACTAATCTAGAAGTACTGAAAAATATGTATTCAAACACACAAAAGTGGATTCGTGTCTTTTGATATCAAAAATATATGGTATAGAAAAAGAATATGTTTATTTTATCATGTTTTAAAACTTATTTTTCATCACACCTATATTCGGACTGGTGACTCAAATGATTACTGCGTGCGATTTGAAAACTGTAGGTCAGGGTTCAAATCCCGGTCTCGACTGTAATTTTTGCGGGCCTTAAAACTGTCTTTTACCAATGGCAACGCTTTTATCTTTTAATGCGAAGGACGCTCGGTGGTTTGAATTTCACTTTAATCTGTAGGTCTTCTTTACAAGTTAGGTGACTACGATATAGGTGCACTGCGAGTTCCCAAATAAGAAACTCTGTGGCTAGAACATTGAGTTAACATGAAATTATTATTTTTACTATACACAATCTTTACGACTTATATTTAAATTAAAATATGTTATAATCTCGTTCCTCAGTAGCAAAAAGTATTGAGTGAATCGAAAAGAACCTCAGACAAAACAAACACGTGAAGTGCGAGTGATTGACATTTCATTGAGATTGCGTTGATACTGTTAATACTGCGGTGGGATACTATTTTTGTACATAAAATATCAACCAGTTAGGTGATTACGTGAGTCAGATAAAAAAGTATTTTAATGTACACACTTTGACAATAAATTTGGCCACCACTGAAAAATTCTATCAGTCTTATCTTGCACAATCTGACATCAATGTCACCCCAGAAAATAACAACGCAATACTGGCAAGCCAGTATTGCGTTGCTGTTCCTTAGCATGACATTGATGTCAGATTGTGCAAGATAATAGTGATAGAATTTTTCAGCGGCGGCCAAATTTATTGTCAAAGTGTGTACATTCGTACCAAAACTGTGCAAAATAAAGTACAGTACTCTATTATAAAGTAGGGTGTCAAACCTACCTGTCGTTCCCAACACTGATTCCCTGAAACAATCACTTGTAAACGTTAAAGGAGACTAAAGACCGGGTAGAAACACGGGCGAGCTATGGAAAAGTGTGGACGCGAGGGGGCGAGCCGTCACACGGCCGGCTGTCGTTGCCGCTACGGCAGTGGTCCGCAACCGGTGTGCCGCGGCACACTGGTGTGCCGCGACAAGGTGACAGGTGTGCCGCGAAATTTTACCAGTTATAAGGAATTAATTGTCAAGTTTTTTATTAATTATATTTTAGTTCACGAATTGTTACGTATTGTCGTATTCTAAGAAATTAAATGTTATTTATTTACTCACAGTTGCTGTTAGTGATTTTTTATTCATTTTTAAATATCTTTATTCCTCGCCTCTACTGTTGCGCTTTGAGGTTTTGTTATATTTACCGCTTGTTCTGTGTACATGCTTTTCCCTCAGTCTAAACTGCTGGGATTAGCAAAACTTTCCAAATCTTATTTTATTACGTTGTCGCTTCTCCAACAATACTACTTTGTTCCTGAACCGTTGCACCGACGCGACGCCTTGTTAGACATTACTGTAAAAGCAATCGGCGTTATATTAGTTACTTCTTTGAAGTGTATAAATCCTGCTTCTTGCAATTACTTCAGTTCCATCATAGCTGTGCTCTGAAGCAGTAGCGTAGCAAGGTCAGCAAGGGCCCCGGTGCAAAAACTTTATTTATCTTGGGCCCTCAGGCCAGATGGGGGATCTTTTTTGCTATGTGTTGCTGGTAGGCGGCCCCTGAGCTGAGACTGGGGCCCCTGAGTTGTGCTTGGGGGCCCTCTGAGCAGTGAGGGCTCTTAGTGAGGAGGCTCCTTGTGTCTCAGGGGCCCCCTTAGACGACGGGGTAGAGCTAAAAAAAGGCCGCCAGTTGCCGTCAAGGCCCGTGGGCCCACTGAACTGCGCTTGGTATGCTTGTGAGCCCCTGAGGTATTGCTTGGGGGCCCCCTGAGCGTAGGGGCCTCGGTGCACTGCACCGCCCAGCCCCATAGTAGCTACGCCCCTGCTCTGAAGTGGTCTGAAAACTGTTAATAGTTAGTCTCGATATTTCTATTACTATTAGAAGACTATTTTATTTCTTCAAGATGGACGAATTCCTTGAATGGAGTGTTCCATCAATGAGTGCAACTGGTGAAAACGTTGAAAGGAACAAAAGTTGATGCAGCGGAAATATGATAATACTTACTTATCCTATGGTTTTTTTTTGTTTTTTTTTTGGTGTGGTGAAAAACCTTGTCCAATTCCCGAATATATCGTCTGTGGTGAAAAACCTAGTAATGCTACTATGGTTACCAGTAAACTGAAACGACATTTGTCAACAAAACATTCTTCTCTGTCTGTAACCAATGTCAATTATTTTTGTCAGGTGTTAGAAAATAAGAAAAACAAAGAACGTTCATGACCGCTACAGTACGTGTTTCGGAAAAAATACAGGAAGCTAGTTATAAGGAATCCGAACTCATCGTAAAGGCCAAGAAACCACATGTAATAAGTGAAACGCTGTTAAAGCCTGTTTGTAAAGAGATGGTAAGAATAGTTCTGGATCTAGAATCTGCTGGTGAAATTTCAAAAATTCCTCTTTCTGCTGACTCAGTCAGTCGCCGAGTTATTGATATGTCTCGTGAAACTGAAGACATTATGGAGAAGAAAATCAATAACAGTCAGAGGTTCTCACTTCAGATCGACGAGTCCGCAGATATTAGCCGCCACGCACAACTTCTGACTTACATTCGCTACATCGAAGGAGATGTAACTATAAGTAATTTTTTTCTTTGGTAAAGAAACTACCGGTGAAGAAATATTTCGTTTGACTGATGAATATTTGCTTCTTAAAGAATTCACCACAAAGCCATTGTTGCTAAGTCTCTGCCACCTTCTCTGAAAGACGTGCTGGACGAAGTAGAAAAAGTAGTGAACTTCATAAAAACGCGGCCCCTAAATCCACGACTTTTTTCCGTTTTATGTCAGGAAATGGGTTCAGAATACACACACAAAAGTACGCTGGCTGTCACGATGAAAGTTGTTACAGAGAATATATGAACTTAGAGATGAGGTCCAGACACATTTGATTGTTGAAAGACATAAGTACGTGGATTTATTCGCAGATGGCGATTGGGTATGTAAGTTGGCAAATTTTCCGTCATTTTCGTACACCTGACTGAACCGAACATCACAATGCAAGGTAGGAACGATAATATTCTTATTAGTATGGATGAGATTAAAGGATTTGTGAATAAGCTGGATTTTTGGTTACAGAGGATTGGAAATGGGTCGTGTGATATTTTCCCGACTGTACGGTCACTTGATGACAGTAATAAAATGATGACGGTCTTAATTAAAGAACATTTAGAAGTTCTGCAGCAGAGATTCGAAAAGTACTTTGGAGAAAGTGTTGAAAATTTTGAATGGCTTCGTGATCCAATCGTTGCAAATTCGGAACATCTTCCAATTAATATTCAAGAGAAACTTGCAGATTAAAAAGCTGACGGAACTTTGAGAACTTCTCTAAGTTCCTTTAGATACATTTTGGCTAACAATAAGGTATGGCAGTTAATGTGTTACTGCCATTTCCAAATACATATTTATGTGAATTTGGCTTCTCGACGTTAATTGAGGTTAAAACATCCAAGATAGAAAGATTCAAATCCGTCTATGAAGAAATGAGGCTTGCATTGTCAACGATTTCTCCACGGATCAGTCACCTGTGTGCAGTTAAGCAGGCACCAGTGTCACATTGAAGGTATGTGCACAATTATTTACTTTAATAGCAATATAAAACTGCCTGATTATTAATTTTATGCAACCGCGGTTTTTACCTATCATTTTTTACGTGTTAGTGGGCTTCATAATCCTGAAAAAAATTTCGTATTATGAAGATATTTTTTGGTAGGCTAAGGTGTGCCTGGAGATTTATGAATAACCTTATGGTGTGCCGCGAGTAGGAAAAGGTTGCGGACCACTGCGCTACGGTACAGGCCAGTATTGGCAAAGTGTAGTTCGACCTTTACACTTAGCAACTGATACACCAACTGGTGCAAATTAAAATCCCAGCACCCAGACGGTGTTGTGATAAACGAATGAAATTTGGCCCCAAATATGCCCGCATGAAGAGTTTAAATGATTTAACATTGAAAGTTTTACATGTAATAATGTGAGAAGTACGGTGCTATATATTATTTAAATTGCATTTTTTTTTTTTTTTTTTTTTTTTTTTTTTTTTTTTTTTTTTTTTTTTTTTTTTTTTTTTTTTAAGCGTATAAGTGGCGAACAGTGTGGTGTCACATGACACGTAGTTGCCCACAAGTTTTTGTTGTCTAAGTATGCCAAGGCGAAGAGTGACAACTCTCTACACCCAAATGTTTAACAGTGAGAGAGGTCGGAGAATTGACGTGTTCTGAAAGGGTGCATCATATCGTGAAATCTCCAGAACGATTTGCCGCAGTGCAATGTCAGTATACAGACTTGTTACACAGTGATGAAAAAAGCTCTAATACTCCTAGAGCAGGCACAGGTCCATACAGAAGGATAACAGCACGTGAAGACTGCCAAATGGTGTTGGTGGCTGTTGCTGGCAGATGGTTGATTGCAGGCCAGATCCAAGTAGTGGTTACACATAGTCACACCCTGCCTCCGCCCCTCCCCGGATGATTGTAAACTAATTGCTTGAAGCTGGGTTACACTCACTGGCCCCTGTGCATTGTGTCCCATTAATCTAATTTCATTGCCATCATCATCTACTCTGGTATAATGCGAAACACAAATGGACATATGAATGGTGTACATTTGTATTTAGAGACGAGTCTCGATTCTGTCTGTGGCAAAGTGATAATCGACGACATGTTCGCAGGCGTAGTGGAGGAACGGCTTATCTGCTGTGATTTCAGAACCTCACGCAAGTGCCGTCACCGGTGTCATGTTTTGGTGGCAATCAGTTTCGATAGCATGACTGAGTCGGCTGTTGTTGAAGGCAATGACAGCCCATCACTATGTGGACGGGGTACTGCATCTTATTGTGATACCCTACATGTTCGACATCCGAATCGTATTTTCCAACAAGACAGTGCCCATCCTCACATTGCGGCCATCGTCACACAAGCCTTGCAAGGAGTTTCGATCACAATATGGACAGCACGGTTCCCAGATTTGTCCCAAATAGAGCATTTCTAGGATACCAGAAGTAGATCACATGGTCACCCAGCACAAACTCTGCAACAACTGACTGCAAAAGACATGCACGCGTAGTGAGACATACACCAAGAAGACATCCGAACACTTGTGTCAATGCCGGCAAGGATCCACGAATGTATTGGTGCTCAAGTTAGGCGCATTTCTCACTGACAACTGTAAAAGGTAATAACTTAGCCTGATCCATTTCCATTTGTTATTATTTCTTTTAGGTATGGCCCTGGATATATTTTCAAAGTTTCCTAAAATTCTACCATTCATGTATGCGTGCAAATCAAATAAAAAAAACAACGGTCAGGTAATAAAAGAACATGCCTTTGAGATATCTGCCGCCTTTACATGAAGTACTTAATAAGTGAAGTATTTTACTACCCGTCTAAGAAATAAGTAGCTACAGACTCCTAAATATGATATGTATCGGGGCCCGTCTCCATGTGTAAATTTTATATTTCTAGCACCGCTCAGTAGCGTATAAATAAAGATGTAAACGGCTCGAATGTTCGTTCAGTTTATGATTAAAGCTCAATTTTTGTTCAGGAACCGAAGTTCGACATCCCTGTCCATTTAAGGAACCCATAAGAATGTAGGTACGTGTATTCGACAAAGAGGTTACCCATAATAGAAATCTTCTTCTGTAAATTTATGATGGAAAATTTGATCGCGATCATATTTGTATATTCTCAATCAGTAGAAAGCATATCAAACTTACATGAAACTAGAGTTAAAGTGCTTAGGGGGCATCCATAAATTACGTGAGGTGAAATAGGGGCGGGGTGCAACGAAATCTCACCAATTCTCACGTGAGATTTTTTAAAATTGTGTTGGATTGTAGAGCTAAAAAAAAAAGTGTTTACAAATGACGCGAATGTCGATTTTAGGGGGTATTTCGTCGATAAGTGTGGGTGTAACCGGCTTTGGGAGGGTGAGATCTAAAAAAAAGGTCTCAAAAATTTGCGAGGGCGATCCGTAGGAGGGGGGGGGGGGTCTGACGGGACTAGATCTCACAAAGTCTCACCAGAGGGGGGGGGGGTCCGAAAATTCGGAAAAACACCTCACGTAATTTATGGATTTCCCCTTACTAATGTTACGATTTCGTTAGTAAGATACGCGGTTCCGACTGTTTTGAACACATGCCTTACAAAAACTGATTACCGACAGACGATAACACTTGGACTCGTCCCGATTGACTTGAAACCTGACCGTATTGCTAGTTTAATGCAGTTTTCCGAATCATTTTATTTGCATAAATTCGAACATGATATGATTTCATGTCGAGTATAGGTGCACTGTCGACAAAAGGAAGGTACGCACAGTGTTTATCGGATAACACGAAATGTACTCAATTCGAATCTGTCAGATGATAAATTCAAAAATTACTAGAAAATACTTCAAGTCACTTGTGCATCTTAGCTAGAAAGCTAATAGAATTCTAAAAAAGCAAAACAATTTTGAAGCCTAGACTACGCTTATTCCAGCATACGTTTGGTTGCTTTTTTTTTCATTTTCAAAGGAAAATCTATCATTTTTCTTGAAATAATTTCGAGGAATTACAATTTAACTGCCAAATTACCATGATTTTAACAATTTTAGATATATCCTTTAATTTAAAACTTCCTCTCTTAATACAAGAAAACTTACATTATATCCACCGCCGCTCGTAACAAACCAAACAGCTGTGACGGAAGGCAAGCACAACGAGTTCCTGTGATTGTTGGAGCAACCGAGCGATGCTCTATTGTTTAAGCGTGCGGTGTAGCCAATAATATTATTATACTCTACTGGATCGTATTTGAAAAAGCGATAGATCAACTTAAAAAGAAATATTCAGAACATTAAAGGTAGACGTGTTTCGACACCAAAGGATAAAAGAAGTCTATCAAATATATATATATATATAAATTTTTTATCACACTAATTTCGATTAGTATTTTCTAAATGCGGGTGTCACCGCAACCACCGACAAGAAGCGGTGGTTGCGGTGTCACCCCCAAACTGGTGACACCCGGGGCGGACCGCCCCCACCGCCCCCCCCTAGCTACGCCACTGACAATAAGTAATAAAAAGAGGCAAAAAGCCGTAGATAAATTTAAAATTCGTAATTTTTGAAAAGATCAGTAGGTCTACAGATAAATTCGCAGGGTTGGCAGCACTAGCAAGTATGAGACCAAACAATGGAGACTGGGGAATCCTTCTCGCGCAACCTAGCCTTTTTGGGAAGTCCCCGTTCGTAAAAGAAAACTTCAGTCAATGTTGCCAATATTTTCGTAATTTTCTTTTCTATTGAACCAGAAAAATATAGTAGATTTAAAAATTAAGATAAGTACTTGGAATAAACTCTATAACAATCATATTAAACGATAAATGCTTACAAATTTGAGATTTAGTAGTTACGAAAAAAAACGTGTCCCAGAAAAAAAACTTTTTTTTCACAGTTTTTTCATGTTTTTTTTTCCTCAAGTTAGAAAAAAAAACCGTTTTTTTACACTAGCCAGGGCGCATTCTGCTGCGGGCGACCTTGAACATGCGCCTTTTCCCACTTTCGTGAAAATCACGCCGGTCCCATATACTTCAATGTAGTTCATATTTTCGACGAGATTTCACCCACAAATTCGGCGTGAAAATACTCAAGCGTGACCTTAGCTTTACGAATTTGCCGACATATCCGTATAGCGCCTTGTAATACAATTGTTTATTTTTCAGTGTAGATAATAGATCTCTAAATGCAGTAAAAGGCAAAGATTTTAAGTTTTTAATGAAGCACTAAGCACTGTTATACAAAGTCCCTATTCATGGGCTTATCAAAGCAAAAAATTGATAATAATGAAAAAATTCAAGTCGTGAAGGATATCTTGACTGAAACTATAAATAGGGGAGAGTGGAGGAAATACACGCACCTAAGGAAAAATCGATTTAAATTGTTCATTACATCATTAAGTAGCTACCAAAACAAATGCATACCACACTATGGACATTTCTCGACATATTCCAAACGATGGAAAATAATGATTAACATTACCTTAATTTTTAAAATTAAAATGATGAAAAGTGTAAATGCGTGGTATTCCCCACCCCGTAGGGTAATGACACGCGTTATATGGAGTAATAACACGCAAAACATACAATACATAAATATGGACAATATGTGCTTTTTTTATTTTCTAATAGTTTAGTTTATTAATTACATGTACTAAACAGTACGTTAATGAAGAAAATAATGTCGTTTTGTAAACTTTAAAAAAAAAATAGATGTGAAAAGAGTTTATTTTCTTGTATAGCAAACATCACACTTGTAATGTTTTGAAATGTTCCAGCCACTACATTCTTCATGGCTGTACCAAATATCCGACACTCATCGGTACCCTAGTTCTCCAGTTTACCCTTGGTATTTTTCGCTTTCATTCTTGTACGCAGAGTAGCCTCGTGAATCACATTTCTCTTATTTTTCTTCCTGATTTTGTGGCATCAAGACCCTTATGAAGTTCCTCTTGGGTCAATTTTGCTTCCTGGGTTTTTCTTTTATAATATTTAGTAATCTGAAGTATATATATATATATAAAAACTCGTTGGAATTGAAAACATAACCAACTAGTTTTATTATGAAGGGGGAATACCACGCACTTGAAGAGCCGCGTGGCAAAACCCCAAAGTGATTTCGATGACATCTCTAAGCAGAACTCAACTCTTAGTTCAAATACCTTGACAGATCTACAACTAATTGAAAGGTTACGTCTAGGGCTAGTAGTTGATATGAAAAATTGCATTAAAGCAACTTATGGCAGAACTTACCTTGCAAAGTATAGCTGACAAAAGTTACATCAAATACACTGAAAATAATCCTCACTTTACTACCGCCACAAAACAATCAGAAAATGTATGGCGTGAGTGGCACTGTAGTTGTTTTGCCTGCTAGAAAGATTTAACACCAACTGGCCATAGCTCGTGCTATTCAAACTGCCATTCAGCCTGCGTGTAATTACCCGCATGCCCTCCCCTAATACTGTATATCTAAGGTTTTTAGTAGATTTTTTTGCTGCAAAATGAATTAAAATCAATCACGATTGGTATATCTATCTATCATAAATGAGAAAATGAGAAAGTTTGGATGTACTTCTGGGATCAATCACGCCTTAATAACTCAACATATTTAAATGAAATTTGGCATGAAGTCAGTTAATTGTGTGCGAAGTGACATAGGATAGATTTTATCCCGCAAAAACGCATAGTTCTTTTAGAAATTGCCATTAATATTAATTCGCAAACAACAAAGAGTTTCCTACTTCGTAGATAGCCCTGCCACGTTTACTCTTTACTTTTTACGTAAATCGCAAACACTACTTTTCAGAAATAAAAGCAAAACCTTCTTACATACTTCTTACTTAGTGGTTGCAACTAAGGACTCAGTGGGAAGCATGTGGGTGCATGGTTATAAAGTGCAAACCTTGTTCAAACATTTTATTAGAAGAATCATGGTCAACGATTAAACTTATACAGAATATCACAAATAATATAATACAATATAATACATAAGAAAGCTTCGATTTTGCAGATTATGATCTTAATAAATCCTGTACCAATACAAATAAATGTTAATGTGATGACAACCTTGTTAAGCTATGAGAATATCCCTATTCACAATGTCTCCACTTGTATTAAACATGCAAACAGAAAATCCTTAAGTGCTTGGAAACGTAATATAACAGGGCAGGCTCTTACCAATTTACCATCATATAACAAATTTACAGCTAGTACCAAACACAAATTTGTACACAGGAGGCAAAATACAGCAATTATTTTAAATAAACAGGAATCAGTTTACCTTAGCGTCCTTCAGTTTAACCTTAAGAATGAAGTTCTTACCAAAAGGTTCTAACACACTATAGTGTGTACACGCCGGCGCATAAGTCGTTACCACCCACACACACTGATGAGGTAGCGGGAACGATTAGCACCACATATCGGTGGATTTCGTCCATTCCCGTAACAAAATTATTAAGCACAATTAACCAGAATGCAGTAAGAGACGCACTTTGTAGATGGGATCATCAGGTATATTACCTCAAATACCCGACAGTGCTAGAAAATGGCAATTTATCACCTCGAAGCCACCGCCAGCCCCGCCCGCTGCGGTGCTCCCCAATCGGCGGAAAACCGCTCACGAACATAGAGCGCAGCGGAGGAATTCCCTCGATTAATGCGAGCGAGGAACGGTCTCGGTCGGGTCACAATCCACATCATGCGGCACTTCCAGGCCACCGGGTAAAATTACAAGTCCTCGCTTATACCAGCAGACCTCTAACGTCGCAGTAAATTAGGGAAAATATTATGCCCAACGAACCAATCCGCCGATGCCGACCGACTGACTTCCCGGTTTCGTGTCCCCGAAAATCAACTCCATCAGCCGGTAGAGGGCACCACCAGAGCCACAGCGCGCTCTCACGGGTGAAACTAGCACGCGGGCTCTGCAAGAACCAGCATCAGAAAACAATCGAGGGCGGGGAAAATAAACAATGTGAGCCGAGCACGGCTCAATATGCAAGTTTGTTTTTAGTGTAAAAGCCATAAAACCGATGCACTTGACAAATAATAGTTTGGAAGCAGGAAATATAAATCTGTACTTAACCTTAAATTTAAAAAAAAGGTAGGGACTGTTATTAAGTTCGCAAAGAGATGTTTTCATTTGCATACATAAAATAGTATGACATATCATATATTTTACCATAAATTCGTTCGTAATATATGCGTCATAATAAGTGTGACAAATCAAAGCGGGGGGGGGGGGGCGTAAAATGCTATGAGCATACCAGCACGAAAGTCGGTTCATTAAAAGTGTAAAATGGTCGTTCCCGAAAAGTCGTATTTATAAAAATGTAAAGGATTCCATTCTATCTCGGTATAATTTATGTCCTGTTGCTTTTTTGTTACTATACAGTCTCTGCATCAAAAATTATTTTTGCCAAAATTTAAAACTTAACTAACCCTTTTTTTTCAACATTTTTGTACAAATAGTAGAGAGTATGATTCCCGAAACAGTGCTTTTTACTTACTGTTCAATATTCTGTATATATCTATTGAATCCTACATTTAAAACGAATGTTATCAATGGGCTAATGTAGAAACTTATTGTTTCATGAAGCAACGTTGGAAGTCGTTTACAACACAATACACCTCATTTACACGGAGCATGTGAAAGCTGCTTACTGGTTACTAATAATAACTAAATTCCTTCTGCCTTATGCTGTAACAAAAACATTCTGGCGCAGGCAGGATTTCAACCAAACCACTATTTATGCTAATATTGCCGCTACAAAATCAAACGATACGAACACATCTCAACACATTAAATACACTGGAACTACATTTCGAGTAGTAACAGAATTTTCTATATCAAGATTCCTAATTAGTGTAGCATAAATTACTATCACAATTAATTTCGTTATACACCTTACTAAATCACGAGCAATAAAAGTCACTTTATCGCGATGTAAACTTGACCAGCAATATTAACGATTATAGAGAATTATGGACTTTCCGTTGTACACTGTAAGTTACAAGCATTTTAGTATAAATTTTTTAATTACGTTACTTCAATAACTGTCATGAAGGTGCGACATAGAACAAGCGGCTGAATGTAGTTGCAGGTGTATTCAGTATTTAATTTACTGCGTTTTTACGAGCGACACATTGCCAGCGTCATTATTCGGGTTCATTTAGTATCGCGATCTGAAATAATAAGTCAAGTTTATATCGCTATTCATGATGTCACTAACATACAATATAGTGACTGTATTAATGTGCGAGTGATAGAAGATTTGATTTTCGAGCGGTAATTTTAAAATGTATCCTGGACAAGAATGAGAACTGAAACATTATTAGTTATTTATGCTTCTTTCATGAGTGCCATTTTAGTGACATCATGTATCGCTTTGTACCGATATTGTATGAAAAGATCTATAGTAAGCTTGGACGATTTAGCAGAACCACGCGGTGTTGCCCGACGTAATTTTTTTAAATTTATCAATGTTTTATTCAGATAGTGGAGTGGCAGACAAGCGGAGTGGTAATTCGTCGGTAGTTATTAGATTCTGTTTGCAGAGTGAGAAACCAATTGTAGGACTAGCTCTTTATGTGTGAAATGAGGACGGCATTTTTCAACAACTAGGTGAGTTTTGGCAGTTCTTGCGGGAAGAGAACATCGACATCTGTTTAATAGCCGAAACTCACCTCAAACCTTACCTCAAAGAAAAAGTACCCAATTATCAATTCTACCGCTGGGACAGACCGACCGCGGGAGGAGGAGTGGCTATTTGCGTCAAAAGAGGGATATACAATTCACACTCCTCTCCTGCAGCAAATAGAGACCACTGCAATCGAATTAACAACCACAACCGGGTCCGTAGCCATTATAGCCGCTTACAGACCTCCAAGGAGAACACTTTTCGAAGATGACTTCCGTCAAATACTCAATCTCAGGGGAAAATTCCTGATAGGAGGTGATCTTAACGCGAAGCACGCTTCGTGGAATTCGCGTATCACCAATGCGGCCGGGAATCAATTTTACTGGCTGTGCATTAGACATAACATGCAGACCTGAGGCCGATGAACCTCGCCACAACTCCTGGAGTGGAAATCGTCCCGCCGTACTGGATATAGCAAAAACTCGTGGTATCACCGGATTTGTTGCTGCACGAACATTGAACTGTCTTTCATCCAACCACTCGCCAGTCCTTATAGATATTGACTCGTGGATTCCACCCACACCTAATCATTCTAACTACAACAGAACCAATTGGGAGCGGTTCCGAGAAGAGGTCACTGAAAACCTCCAGCATCTGCACGCTATTAATGACAGAAGAATTGAAATGCAATAAGACAATTCTTTGCATCCATAGTCAATGCGGTAAACTGAAATACGCCCCCACCAGTAACAAGGCCGCAATCACGACAACTCCGCCACAACTTCTTGCGCAAATCCAACACAAGAAAAGAGTGGCCAAGGAGTGGTGCCAGACCAGGCACCCGGACACCTGTTAAACCACCTGCAGAGCTAGCTGAAAGCGGATCTTCTGGCACACCGCAACAGGGAGTGGGCAGCACGTCTGGCCTTACTTAATGTGAATGATGGCAATCTTTGGTCAGAGACCAGACGCTTCACAAAGAGACGTAAGCGACTACCACCACTGCACAGCGAGAGGGGCCTTGAGTGATGTGGATAAAGCCAATGCTCTTGCCGACCACTTCGAAAAACAGTTCCGGCCTGTTCACGACGAAGACGAGGAAGAGTCTGTTAACATCCGCAGAAGATTGGCACGTTTCCTAGCTGCTAATGACGAAGGATATGAGCTGGAGGATATCTCGTAGGAAGAAGTCCGCAAAACAATTGTACGACCTCAACTCAAAGAAGGCTCATGGCACAGACAACCTAGGGAACAGACTGTTAAGGAACCTTCCATCACCGGCGGTTCAACACATCACCGAACTGTTTAACATTATCCTCCGCACGCAACACTACCGCATGTGTTGGAAGGAAGCAACTGTGGTCGGCGAACCCAAATCAGGGAAAAATGACACCTTTCTACAAAACTATAGGTCTATCAGCCTACTGCCTTCTTTGAGCAAAGTTTGTGTGTGGCTTTTTTTAAAACGACTAGAAGCTCACATCTCAAAGGAAAAAATCATCCCAGAATTTCATTTCGGCTTCCAGAAGGGCCACTCAGCCACCCAGCAAGTTCTACACATAGACGAACGCGCCACGGCGACATTCACTCGTCGAGGCTACTGTCCGCTCGTCCTGTTGGACGTGGCACGTGCTTTTGATTCTGTCTGGCACAGTGATCTCCTCCAAGTCGAGTCAACGGCGGCACTGCCTACCGTTTTCTCGAAACGATTTGGGCCATTTTTGAACCTCACTTTTTTCGCTACTATTTATGCTAACATGTCTAAAATTTCTGTTGTTCATAGATATCAGCAATCTTAGCAAACTTACTAAATTTTATTTCGTTACTGCTCTTAGTTCGGTTGGTATTAGGATGCAAACTACAGCGATTTTGTCACCCACTCATTCACTCACTGACTGACAGACTGATGATCATCAAAATTCTAAAGCACTTCCCGTAGCCGTAGAAAGCTGAAATTTGGTACACAGATAACATTTTACCTACATATTACAAGAAAAGTCTGAAACTCGTAAATTTCCAAATACCTACCCCCTTACCTACCCCTAACATGAAATCGCTTTCCACTCTAATTACTTTATAAACCTCAGATTTCCACTTTAGAGTTAGCTTACTATGTTTAACTGATATGTTTAATTTTACTTCTTTCCTGTTCTTACTTTGGAAGTTATTGAAATTCAGAGTTTTATTTCGGCACCGACATCAAAATTCCACTGTACTTCCAGCCATCCTAGAAACAAGTAGTTTATTACACATATATAGTTTCATCCCTAAATCATAAGAAAAACCTGATATCGAAGTTTTTCACCATATTTATTTAATTACAATCCCAAACATGAAAAATAATTTTTACTGAAATTGGAGGAATAATCTATACTTACCAAATTCGAAAAAGAACGAGTGAAATCTTGGCTTTAAAGTATTTATAAGTTTGATAAAGCAACATATTTACGGTATTTATATAGGTTAACTAAAATATGACCTGCATAATGGCCAAGTCATCAGATTTTTTTATCTTAAACAAACGATCAATGACACGGATTAGAAACCATTCTGTTTCATAAGTGAATAGAATACACACTATAAAGAGTAGACTTGGCTCAGAAGAAGATCTCATAACTTTTTGTCACAACATGAACACGAGGCTTGGCCTGTTTTTACAAGAATTGTTTTTGTGGGATAAAATGTACACACAGGGACTCCCCGGTCCGATAGTGAAACTGATCCGAAGCTATATTACAGGTAATTCCTTCCGAGTGAGAGTCGTAAATGGCTTATCAACACGCCACCCAATTAACGGAAGGGTACCGCAAGGATCGGTGCTTGGACCTGTGTTATATAACCTATATATATCAGACGTCTCTGCACCACCAAACGTCAGAACAGCGCTGTACGCAGATGATACTACCTTCCTCTCGGCTTACAGTGGCCATACAGAGACTACAAGCGTATTTTGCAACAAACAGAGGCTTGGGGCAGACGGTGGCGAATTACCATCAAATCCGGAAAACACAAGCAATCATTCTGACCAGTAGCTTGGGGAAGCGAAACCGGCAGCAGGACCGCACAAATAATCTGCAACTAAATGGTGAAAACATCGAGTGCGCAAAAACTGTTAAATACCTCGGCGTTACGTTGCACTCCAGAATAACTTGGAGGCACCACATCTAGGATGTAAGACTAAACGTCGCAGATAGGATGAGGGAGTTGTAACCAGTCCTCAACAGGAACAGCTCTCTTACAGCCAGCACTGGGGTCACTATATATTGCAGCCTCATCAGGCCGACCATTGAGTACGCGTGTCTCGTCTGGGGTTACGCCTCCAAATCTGCCCTGGGTCTTCTACAAGCACTGTAGAACTGTGCACTTCGACGAGCACTTCACGTGTGCAGTCAATTTCCCACAGTCGACCTGTATGAAGCCACAGGTGTTCCAACCCTGAAGGACAGGATTGTTCAAATTACAAAATCCTTCTATAGGGCTACACATAAATCAACAAATTCGCTCATAACCAACTTAGGGCAATACAATAACTCATAAGACAAGCAAAAGAAACCTCTGTCTATACTGACAAGTTATTAATTAAAAGACTAAGAAACAGCAATGACACACCAAAAGTAAATACTTACCTACTACAACCTCTCAGACGAAACCTCCGATTTCAAACTGTTTTAATAAAACGAGCAGAAAATGCTCTGGTGTGTGTGTTTCAGATTGTAATACCAAAGCAACCACTAAAAACCTGAATAATGATGCTGGCAATATGGCTTTGGTAAAAGCGAAGGGAAGTAAATACAGAAAACATGTCAAAATACATTTACTATGGCGTCAGCATGATGAAGATTATTAAAGCAACGTAATTTTAAAATATATGCTTAAATTCTTGTAATCTGTTAAGTCCGGTGTTCATTACAACTCTTAACAGAACTGATGCTAATATTGCGGGTCAAGTTTACATCACGGTACAGTGTTTGTGTTATTGCGTGTGATTTAGTCCAGTTGCGGTTCATAATGACGGTGTATAATGAAATTAAGTGTGGCAATTTACATATGTTGTTCTAACTAGGAATCCAGATATAGAAAATGTTGCTATTACTCGAAATGCAGTTGCAGTGCATTTAATGTATTAAGGTGTGTCCATATCGTTTGATTTTGAAATGCTATCTGCACCAGAATGTTCTTGTCACAGCGTAAGGTAGGAGGAATTTAGCTACTATTAGCAATAAATAAGCTGTTTTCATAAGTGCCGTGTTAGTGACGACATGTATTTTGATGTAAACTACTCCCAATATTGATTCTTGGCTGTCCGGATGACGTCGCCTCATATTTCTGGAGAAATATGACGCGGCGTCACCGGGACAGCCAGGAATCAACCATGGAGGAATATTTCCTTCCTCCATGGAATCAACTGACTCTGGCCACCGAAGTCTATGATTATACTCCAAATATTGTTTCTTCAAACGAAAAGTTTCTACCTTAGGCCATTGAATATATTCGTTTTAAGTGGTATCTGCAGAATATTTAACAGCAAGTAAAAAGTGCTATTTTGTTAGTCATAGGCTACTGTTCATTGATTCCTACAAAATTTTGGAAGAAACAATAAAAAGGGGTAGCTATCTTTGGTTAAGTTTTAAATTTTTGAAACATAATTTGTAATGCTGCAGAAAAGATATTGTAGCAAAAAAAGACACATAGGAAATTGAACCAAGGTGGAATCAAAATCATTACATATTTCTCATGAATATACAAATACGCTACAATGACCTTTTGTGCACGACCATTTTGCCACTTTTAGTGAACCAAGTTTGGTGTTGGCATACTCTTAGTGCTTTATATTTTGTTTAAAGCTTTGATTTTTCACGTGTTATGACACACATATTACGAACGGAGTTATTATGTGATACATTAAACGCCATATAAGTTCATGTATACAAATGAAGACATCTTTTTGTGAATGTATGATTTAAAAAAAAATTAAGGTCAAGTACAGATTTACATTTCTTGCTCCCGAATTGTTATTTATCAAGTACATCATTTTAGCGCTTTTAAACTAAACACACATATGCATATATCAGAAGATTTTTGATTTTCTTATGATAAGAAGTGTTTGTGATGTACATAAAAAGCAAATAGCAAACGTGGCATTGCCATGTACAAAGTAGGAAACTCAGTTTTCCGGCATCTCATCAATCTACAACAGCTAGTGAAAAAGAGAGGACGGTGTCTATTTGTCCAAAGGTATCCACTGTTGCAAAGTCTTGAATACCTATCAATACTCTTCCCTGACCGTCAGCAACAGGAAATGACGACTATATACGACATACCTTACCAACAATGTGTGACCCATTTGGCAGTAAGCTGCTTACCGGTGTATCCACGACCTGGTCAACCAGTTCAGCACCTTTGCCAGGAATATTTATCTGTTAGATGGCCATCTTCAGTTCAGGTATACACCGATGGGTCAAAGATACCTTTGACAGGTAGAGTGGGCTGTGCATTCTACTGCCCCGAGACACAACAGGCTCAGAGGTTCCACCTTCCAGGTCACCTACCAATATACTCTGCGGAAGCCAATGCCATCAATCAGGATCTAATATTCGCAAGAAGATTTTTACGGCGAAGTATAGTAATACTCACTGATTCACTTAGTGTTCTTCTATCCTTAGCCATACCCCTTATACTCCAGCGACCTAATACATACAACATCAGTATAATTCAACAGACTGGAGAACTTAATCAACGCGGTTTGCACCGTTAATTATATCTGGATACCCGCGCACTCTGGAATTAGGCATAACCAGTACGTAGATATGTTAGCCAAGGAGGCATGTAGCTTGGGCTGAAGCTTAATAACACCCAGCAATACAACTGATTATCAGGCAACAATGGTCAGCAATCCATACCATCATTGGACGAGGAGCCGGAATGAATCTAAAGAAAACAGAGGCCAACAGTACGCTCTAGTTCAGACGTACTCTCCACGAAAACCTTGGTTTTCAAGATGGAATACTCAACGACGGTACATTACTTTTATTATTCGTATGAGATTCCATCACGGCGTCTTCCGTAGTCATCTTTTTCGCATCAAGGTAAACACACCTTACTGCACATGCAACGGACAGGCACTACAGGACCTTAATCACTTATTTTTCAACTGTTCTAATTTTCAGTAACAGCAATCAACATTAATCAAGTCTTTTGTGCGAGCACAGCAGCCACTTCCTACTAGCATTACAGTACTACTCGCTTCAATTAACAACAGAATCTATAGTATCCACAAGGATTATATTAAGGACAGTGACCTACATATTTAATGTATCTATATATACATATGTGTATTTTTTCATACTATTAATATTATTACCTTGTAACTTCACCAGGCTGACTGTATGGTCTATTTAAGACCTAAGGTCAAATAAATAAATAAAAAAAGTAGGAAACTCTTTGGAGTTGGCGAATTTATAATGGAAATTTCTAGCGGAACTATACATTTTTGCAGGACAAAAACTATCCTATGTCACTTCGCACACAATTTAATAACTTTGTGCCAAATTTCATTTAAATCTTTTGAGTTATTAATGCGTGACTGAGGCCAAAAGTACATCCAAACATACATCCAGACTTTCTCATTTATACAGATTAATTTGAGGTGGCCGATATTATCGATGTATCCCAGCAGTGCTGACACCTAATGATGCAGGAAGATGCTACCACAGTGGATTGGAGAAGAACTTCTGCGCCGGACTCGGTAGCTTAGGGGCTAGAGTGCTAGCTCCGAAGGTCACCGGTTCGAGTCCGGCGCAGGCATGGTTGTTTAAGTGTTGTGTCTGTGAATGCCATGTCCGTCCTGTGGTGTGTCTAATTAGCTTGAAAAATTCATCAGGCTGGCTGTATGGCCTAAGATGCCGAAAACCATTAAAAAAAAAAGAAGAACGTTTGAGGAATTCCACCAAATTCATATTTTTCATTTAAGTAACTTATTTAGGGCGAAAAAAAAGGAGTGATCCTCGTAGAACCCGTTCATAAGAGAGGAAAACAAATAGCATTGATAACTATAGACCAAATAGCTGATACCATTGGTAGCAATGTTGATACAGACTTAGAGAGATTGAAGTTTAACTAAATTATCGGTGTCTATGAGGAAAAAAAGTGGTTTGTCAATCTCAGCTACATATTTCCGATGAAAGTAATAATAATAATAATAATTGATAAAATTGAGATGGAGTGCCCGCTCCGGAGGCAATCTCCCTACACGCCCCCCCTCTCTCCTTTCCTCTTCCAACCTACTTGTTCCATCTACTAATTTTTACTTTCCAGTAAATTATTCATCACTTCTCTTCGCAATTTATTCCAGTCCCTCACACCCTTTCTACGAAAGAAAATTTTCCCACACCCTTATGCCTCAAATCAAGTGCCAGCTTGTGGTCATGGTCAACCTTACCCTTCCAAGCACCTCTCTTAATTTTCCCACCATTATCTTTCAGGGTTCATCTCCAGTATAGGCTTTGTAGACTCCCATGACTCTCTTCACCCTCCTTCTATTCTCCAATGAATCCCACTCCAGCTCCTATATCATATTAGTTACTGATTGTGTTCTGCAGTAATTTCGAAAGACAAATCTGGCAGCCCTCCTCTGCACTCCCTCTAACTACTGTATGTGATACCCAAAATGTGGATATCAAACTAACGCACCATATTCCAGCATTGGTTTGACCAAAGTTTTGTATCCCAATTCCCTTACTTCTCTAGTGCATCCCCTCTTCACTCTCTGGATTTTGAACCCTTTCCCTGCTACCTATCCAATGTGTACTGCCCAGTTAAATTTGCTGTCAAATGTTATGCCAAGGTATTTACATTTCAAGTCTTCAATAAGTAGCCCCTTCCCCACTTTATAATCAAAATCAACCTTTAGCGTTTTATCTGTGTACCTAATAAGCTGGCTCTTCTTTGCATTTATCTTCATCCCACGTTGATTCACGCAGCTAGTTATCCTTATAGATCACCCTGCAGCTGTTTACAGTGTTCTATTGCTTTGATCCTTTTATGTAACATACATGTCATCCGCAAACACTTCTGAGATTAAACCATTAAGGGAGTACTTTCTGAGTTGTTAGTTAAAGCAGTGAGGGAGCCCATTTTCAGTAATGATGGGGTCAAGACTGTGACTTTTTAGGTTAGTGGCTGCTGGTGAAGGGATGGAAATAGATGATCAAAGTGATACTGATTGCGGATCCACAATGGGAAAAATCACAGATGTTAAGGATATAGATGAAGTTGCTGAAACAGTAACTGACTGGGGTAAAACTGGGAAAGACGAGGTAAATGCTGAAAATATAAAGCCGGGAATAATGGTGTTGATGGTGAACTGTAGAAGTATAATGAACAAAGTAATCGAATTTGCAATAATAGAGATACACGAACCACAAGTAATAATTGGGGTAGAGAGTTGGTTAAAAGGAGAAGTACTAGACACTGAGGTTTTTCCTGATACTTACAGAGTGTACCGCAGAGATAGAGGAGAAATTGGTGGAGGAATTTTCATACTAGTTAGTAAAAACTACCACAGTTCACTGGCGTTCATAGATAAAGACCATGATTTAAATGGGGCAGATTTCTGTGGTAATAAAAAAGAAAAAATCATGGTGTTGGCTGCTTACCGCAGTGGAAGAATAACGTGAAGATGAGGCTCTTGGGGAGAAATTAAATTCATTCTCAGATTTCAGAGGTGAGAATAGAATGATCGTTATTGGTGGGGATTTAAATTTACCAGGTATCAACTGGAAAGGAAATAAGATTAATAACACAAGGGAACAGAGATTTGCAAATACCTTAATAATGGAAGGAGGATTTACGCAAGTGGTAGAGAAAAACACTAGGGGACAAAATATTTTGGATATATTCCTAATAAAGCCCAATTATAACCTTGTGAGGTGTCAAGTAACGGAAGAAATAAGTGATCGTGAAGCAGTTCTGATGAATATTAGAGGATTCAGTGAACCAGCAGCCAAAATTGAAGGGGGAAATAGATACAATTATAAAAAGGCACATATTTCATCTTTGAAGAGATATTTCAGAGAACGATTCAGCAAATGGAAGGAAGGTACAAGTACAGTAGAGTCAAGGTGGGAAGAGTTCAAGGAGATAATAAGAAAGGGTGAAGAAAATTTTATTCCAAAGCAGAAAATAAAGAGAAGTAGAGAACCTGTGAATTAGAATAGGGTGGAAGTTAAAGAGGTTGGTAAGAAACAGAGGCGGCCTTAGGGGGTGGCGAACCGGGCAATCGCCGGGGCCTCGCTCTTGGAGGGACCTTGCGCAACAACCCGTGTTAAAAAAAAGTTCATATTTAAAATATGTATATAAATGTTTTATCTTTAGCTATTAGTCATAACAGTAATGTTGGTTAATTGATAGTAAAGAATATAGTAATAAGTACCAAATCAAAATTTCCCATTTAGATTTATACAGTATCACATTGGTATAAAAAGTAAGATTAACGGTATCAAATTAAATAATTTATCACTAAATAATAACATTTCTTGCAATTTAACTGTAAAACATAGTCGAAAAATTCATTACTATTTGAATCTCGCACCTTGAAGATTAGAAAACCCACTTGACCGCTCAGTTTTGTTACTTTCATAGTGTTTAAGATTTACACTCGGGCAATCCCTGTGTTTCATTTCGTTCAACACCTTACGTTGGAAGATCGAGTCACACTTGACCGCGTTCTAGTGACAGTCGGCCGAGTGAAGGCTCACCCTCTCTGTATTCACAGTTGTCCGTAGCTCGGCCGTGTAACGAACTTGTTCCTGCTATCTTCAGTCTCCTTTAACGTTTTCATTTGGTTGTTTCCCTTAAAGTGAGTTGGGCGTCACAGCCAGGGTTGCCAACCATAATCTGTTATATAGTATTTTTCTTTATTTTGCATAGGCGTGCTTAATAATCTACAAAAGTAATAAAGTACACTAAAATATTTTCTTTACCTGACTCACGATGTCACCTAACTGGTTGATCCTTTACTTACAAAAACAGTATCCAAACGCAGTCTTAACAAACCACTATTAAAAGTCTTTCTCACGCTATAATGTATTGAAAGATTCTCCCGGTTCTGAACATAATTGCAATTAAATGTTAAACGTCGATTATTTCGCTCTTGACATGTTTGTTTTGTTTGAGGTTACTTTCGATTTGTTGATAACGAATGAGATCATTATATCTTTTCTGGTCTCAAAGACAAAGTCACAGAGTTTCTTACCAGCTGTGCAATGCACATCTATCGTATCAACCTTTTTTAAGCTGATAATCCTACCAGGAATAGGAGACCTACAGTTTAAGATAGAATTCCAGCCACGCAGTGTCCTAGCATCTTCGTATTAACAAAACAACACTTTGAAAGAAATAAAGGGTAATTTTAAGCCACAACCAGGGACCTTCCGTACCGCAATCACACGCCGTAACCATCTGAGACATTAGATCAAACCTAGAAGTAGTGAAAATGTGTATTCGAACATAATAAAATAAATATAAACTTTTTCTATATACTTCATTTTTGCTACCCCAAAACACACACCAAAAATTGAGTGCTACCTTCGTCATAGCATCTGATGGATGATGAAACGAATTTTTACGAATGATTTAGAATAGCAGACTCAATATTTTACGATCATCTGATGAATATGGAAGTGAGGATGAAGAAAAGACACTTTTTTAAGGCAATCATTTGCACAGATACATCGTTTGGTCACGAAGAAGTGGAAATTTCCAAACTCTGTCCATATGCTGCTCCCCGTCCAACAGCCCGACACTGGACCACGCCGTCAAGAGGTAAACCAAAAGCCATGACTGAAGAAAGTCAGCATTGGAAAGACAGTTTAGAAAGACTACTTGCAATTTTAAATTTTTTAACATGTCCCAATTTGGCCTTCAGAGGTCGTAGAGGGAAAGTAATGTCTAACTCACATTCAAGTGAGAACAGCAACAACTTTATAGTTTTAGTTAAGTTAATATCCCCATTTGATCCAATGTTACGACTTCACCTAAAACAAATAACAGACAAGACAACGACCAAATTATCTCCAAAAAATATTCAAAATGAGCTGATACAATTATTGACAAGTCACTTGAAGACTCAACTTGTTGATAAAATAGTAAAGAATAAATATTACTAAATTATTTTTGATTTTACTTGTGATGTTTCTCGTGTTAGCAATTGTCAATTATTATAAGATTTTTAATACAAATACAGCTGACGCTGAAGAACATTTTATTGGCTTCTTAGCTGTCGAAAAATGGAACTAGATGCGGCTATACGATACAAGGATACTTTTACACATTGGCTTGATAATTATCGGGAAAATGTTTCCCAATCATCCTTGGTAACAGCCAGAGAAACAACTGATGAAAAAGATATTAAAAAAGTTCATAATCGTGAGAAAGATACACAAAAGAACGAAATTTGATTATGAAGGGGAACATGAAGCTCTTGAATTTCATGCAGAGGTGATTTTCAAAATAAACTATTTGTCTGATAATGTTGACTATGTGCGCGCAAGCTGCCAACGTATATTTGAGGCATTTATCATGTATAAAATATAAAGTAAATTAGTGACTAAACTTTTGAAGCAATGTAGTGACTTTCAAGTATACCTTTAACAACAGGAGATGCATCTGATATTGATGTACAAGAATTGTATGAAGAACTTAATATGTTTATCCGTGAATAGGAAGGAAACGACGGCGTTATCTTGGTTATGAGATATACCTGTATAATATAAAAAAAATTAACTGAAGTGTACCCTGTTGGAGCTCAATTCTATCGTTGAATAAGAGTAGCAGAAAAAGATGATCTGTGAATGTGAGAGTCAGAGAATATATAGATAAAACAAGAAAACGGATAGTATTAGTTGTTAGCGAGTTTGCACCGTGAAATAAATTCTTTCTGCTATATAAGAGCTTCTACTTAATATCTGAGGTGAGGATTATTTACCTCTATAAGTTGGTGACCCCGACGTGATTTAAAATGGACAAAGTCGGTAGCTCCGTTAATCTCAACGATGCCAGTTTGTGTAATTCCGAAGTTAGCAAAATCTCAATCAAAATTCCGCCGTTCTGGACTGATAAACCTAAATTCTGGTTTTATCAAATAGAGGCACAGTTTTCAATCAGCAGAGTAACATCTGAAGAGACTAAGTTCAATTATTTAGTGTCTCAACTTGAACCAAAATATGTAGAAAACTTTTGGGACATTGTAACAAGTAGTAATGCAGATAAGTATACTGCAGCGAAGGAAAGGCTTCTTAACATCTTCAGGGAAAGTGAAGACAAAAAAATAAAGAGGTTAATGACAGGCATTGATTTGGGCGACTTAAAACCATGGAGCAAAGAAAAGAGAGGAGACCACGTAAGGGACCTTCTCCATACAACGACGTGACGCCGAGTGGAGAGCGGTGGGGTAGGAGGTCGCCATATTGGTAGGGTCAAGAAACACAAGGAATGTATACAAAACTGAAAAATTTCTTCGTTTTTAATCATCGCATTACTGAAAATGAAGTCTTATGGAGTCACATTTATAAATACCCTAATTGATATAACCTACAAACACTAGAATTTAAGAAAAACAGACCAATGTTTTGAACTCACGAAGATGGCGGCTCCAGAGACAGGCTGCTTCACAGTTTAAGCGACACCTGGTCTCCCCTCTATTCCTACCTCCATGCTTAAAACCAAGTCAGCTGTTACATAAAATGCAATCTTTGGCCGGTACAGACATTTCAAATAAAGTGTTACGCACGATGTGGCTAGAAAAACTTCCGGAATCAATTAAGAACGTGTCGTTGGTCTGTGAAGAAGATCTGAAGAAGGTCTCAATCATGGCTGACAAAATAATTGAAATGAATCCGCGTAGCGAAGTCTACTGTGCTACTACATCTAATCAATGCCCGAGTACGAGTAATGCCACTTTGGACGATCTCGTAACGAAGATTGCCTCCTTGGAACAACAGGTAGCAGCTATTTCAATGGGAAATCGGCGCTCACGGACAACGCATCGTAGCCCCGGACGTAGCAGAAGTCATAGCCGCGCTGGTAGAAGGTTTAATCCAGACAGAAAACTTTGTTATTACCATTTTAAATATGGTTCAGAATGCTACCCCGAAAAATGCAAAAAGCCGTGCAGTTGGGATTCGGAAACCCCCAAACAGCAGCAGAATTAGCGGCATGCTCTGCTGCAGAATGTCACAAGACATGCCGCAAGTCCCGATTATTTGTAAGAGACAAAGAAACGGGAGTGCAGTTCTTGGTAGACAGTGGAGCGGATGTTTCAATCTTGCCCGCAACTAAAGATGACGTAATCGACAATTCCTATAAATTGTATGCTGCAAATAATACAGAAATACCAACGTGTGGGGTTAAAATCTCGACTTTGAACTTGGGACTTGACAAAAATTTCAGTGGCCATTTGTAGTAGCCAAAATAAACAAAGGTATAATTGGAGCCGACTTTCTCAATCAATTTCACTTACTTGTAGACCTGCATAACAAACAGTTAATTGATGGTGTAACTAAGCTTTGTGTTAAAGGTGATGTTACAGCTATCACAGAAAGTATTGTTATTAGCTCTTTGAATACAAACTTCAAATTCTGTGACTTACTCGCCCAGTACCCTAGTTTAACAGTACCAAATTGGGTACCTAATATGGTTAAACATAATGTAAAGCATCATATTGTCACGGAAGGACAACCAGTATTTTCTAAAGCCAGGCAGTTAGATCCTAAGAGACTTCAGGTGGCTAAACAAGAATTTCAGTTCATGCTAGATAATGGTATCATAAGACGATCAAACTCACAGTGGGCAAGTCCATTGCATATGGCAAGCAAAAAGGATGGTGACCTTGTGGTGACTATAGACGATTAAATGAGAGGACCATTCCAGACCGTTATCCCATTCCAAGAGCAGAAGATTTCCAACAAATTTTAAAGGGGAAGAAATTTTTTTCAAAAATGGACCTATTTAAAGCTTATTACCAAGTTCCCATTGCTGAATAAGACAAACACAAGACTGCAATAATCACTCCTTTTGGACTTGATGAATTTAATGTCATGAGCTTTGGATTAAGGAATGCTCCGTCCACGTTCCAGAGATTTATCACGGAAGTATTTCAAGGGTTGGACTTTACATTTGCATACCTGGACGACATATTAGTGGCATCTACATCGTTAGAAGAACACAAAACCCATCTTAAATTGGTTTTGGATAGAATAAATGAGTATGGTCTCCATATACACAGCAAAAAATCAGTAATGGGTGTGGAGAAAATAGAATTTTTAGGGTACCTGATCACAGCAGAGGGTACAAGCCCTCTGCCTGAAAAGGTACAAGCAATCCTGAATTACAAGCTGCCAGAAACAATACATGAACTCCGAACCTTTCTCGGCATGGTCAATTTTTATCACCGTTACCTGAAGGATGCTGCCCAAACACAAGCAGTGCTTCATGATTATTTGAAAGGTGCCAAAAAGAAAGATAGAAGAAAAATTTCATGGAGTGAGGAAGCAAAGCAGATGTTTCAAAAATGTAAAGAAGATTTGGCATCTGCAACACTTCTAACTATTCCTGATCCGGATTTTCCATTAGCCTTGTTCACAGATGCTTCAGAAATCGCCATTGGATCAGTACTGCAACAGTATGAAAAAGATGGATGGAAACCCATCGCATTCTATTCAAAGAAACTCAATGATAGTCAAAAAGCTTACAGCACATATGATAGAGAACTCTTAGGTATTTATCTGCCAGTAAAGCAATTCAAACACTTTCTCGAAGGACGAGACTTTACAATATTCACAGATCATAAGCCATTAATATATACACTTCTTTAGAGGAACGATTAGGAAAACCAAGACAAATGCGACATCTTCAATATATATCTCAATTTACTACCAATATTCAGCATGTCACAGGAAAAAGCAACGTTGTAGCTGACACGTTATCCAGGATGGAAGAGATTTCTGTGGTTGATTATGATAGAATTGCAGAATAACAGTCACAGGATAAAGAACTCAAAACATTATTGAAGAAAACAAGGCATTGACATTCAAGAAGTGCATATTATCATCAGGAAAGGAATTGGGTGTGACATTGCAACACACAATGTACGACCTTATATTCCTAAGTCTTTCCGTTTACAAAAGTTCCAACAAATCCACAACTTATCCCACCCTGGTGTGAAATCATCAGTAAAACAGATGACAGCTAGGTTTATTTGGCCGAACATAAAATCTGATGTTCGTAAATGGGCACAAGCGTGTATCCAGTGCCAAAGAAACAAAATAACAAGACATACACAAAGTCCATTAACCTCATTTCAAGAGCTGGATAAAAGATTTAGCATTGTACTAATTGATATTATTGGACCATTACCACCATCAGATGGAAACATGTATTGCCTCACATGTATCGACCGTTATATTTCCTGCATGGAAGTCGTTCCTATGGAAAATATCACAGCTGACTCTGTTGCAAAATCATTTTATTCTTATTGGGTTGCACGATTTGGAACTCCAGCTGTGGTCATCACGGATCGAGGATCTCAATTCGAGTCAGAGCTGTTCAAGAAGTTAGCTGCATTGTGTGGTGTTAAACTGAAGCATACCACCGTATTCTTTGAATTGAAAACGATGTAACTCATTCTTTAGATTTTTGTGCTTTAATTAAGTATTTTAGTCTTAGGAAAAGCTTCAAACATCATTTTTAAATGGGTGCGCAGACTTCCGCGGTCGTTGTAAATGTAATCTTGGTTGTCCGGGTTGAACCGCGTCAATTTGTCGAAACCTAACGTTTCGGCCATCATTTTGTGGCCTTCTTCAGAGTACTGTCACGGCTGGAACTGCTGCCGCCTATATATAGCTCCCGAAGAACGCGCTAGCCGTTTGGAGTGACGTCACTCAAACTACCGCCGCCAGCATGGCCGGTCCGATGGGGGCCTGCGTCCCGCGTTTTCCTGATCAAGCATGACCATGTTTGGTCAAGTTGTAGCCCGCCGTCCGCGTTCATATTATCTGGTCTTTTTTTGATTTCCAATGCTTCTCTGACACGCCGGGGCCACCATCTGCTTTCTTGAACCAATACACTTGTGTCACTGAATAAAATTGCGTGCCCAGTGTCAGCAGAATGTTGCGCTACAGCTGATTTGCTGACGTCATTATTTTTACGATGTCTCATGTGTTCACACAGCCTTTCCTTGACTGTCCGTCCAGTTTCGCCGATATACACTTGGCCACAGCTACAGGGTATCTGGTATACGCCCGCTGTCTGCAACTTCCCTCTTGTCTTTAACTTTTAAAAGCACATCAGAAATATTCCTAGGTGCTCTGTATATTGGACGGATATCTTTCTTCTTTAAAAGACGGCCGATTTTTTCCCTGACTCAGCTAAAATTTTCATGGGTCTTAAAATTGACAGTCACCTCTAGCAAAGCTTTGATTTGTTAATGCCAAGATGCTAGGACCGTGGTCGAATTTCATGTTAATCTGTAGGTCACCTTTTAAAAATAGGTGACAATGATAGAGGTGCACTGCGCAGCTGATAAGGAACTCTGTGACTGGAATTTTTAGATCACATGAAATTATTACTATTTTACAGAATCTTTGCTGTCTGTATTTAAATTAAAATGTATAGACTAATGATCTTATTATTTTTTGTTATAAAAATATCGAGTGATTCGAAAGGAACCTAAACCAAAAGAAACACGTTAAATGTGAAGTGAGTGACACTTGACATTTCATTGTGACAATGTTGATATACACGAGAATCTTTCAGTCCAGTACAGTGATGATCATTCGTCAAAACTGTGTTGGAATACTATTTTCGTGCTTAAAAGATCAAACAATGAGGTGATAGCAGGAGTCAGGAGAAAGAAAAAAAAAATGAATTTAACGAACTTTATTACTTTTGTAGATTATAAAGTACGCCTACACAAAATAAAGTACAGTACTCTATAATAAATTACATGTGGTAACCCTAGCTGCGATCCCCAAATCACTTTAAGGTAATTTTTAAACATTAATTCCGTGAAACAACAAAGTGTATACGTTAAAGGAGACTAAAGATAGAGTAGGAACCTGTCCATCACACGGACGAGCTAATTGCCAGTGTGGATGAGAGGGGGGCGAGCCGTCACTCGTCCGAGTGTTGGTTCGGTGACGGTCAGGTGCGATGCGGTCTAGTGTGACCCGACCTTAAAGCGGCCTATTCACGGTCCAACTTATAGGACATCCATGTAGAACTACCGCCGGATGAGCTCACCCATTCACGATACTCTATATGTTCCAAAGCAATCCAATCCACTCGTACTTTCTCGTGGCACACCTTGTGTCCTTATCACACATGTTTCCCCTAATAGCTTCCTCCAATATCTGTAGCTTGTTCCCTCAAATAGCTTCCTCCAATACATATAGATGTTGGACAGCAAGGACCCTTATTGGTTGCCTGGGAGTCCAACATCTCCTACATGTATTCCTGTAACCCCTTTCACGGACAATCAAGATTTCTTTTATTGAAAATCAGATCTTGTAGGTCCTACAAATTGTACTGTGAATGCACCACTAGACCGGTGGGGAGGTGGGTGGTGAGCACAGAACTGAGCGTGATGGGTAGGCGGTAACGGTCTGGCCTAGCTTCCAGAAGGACGCCTGTTCAAATCCCCGACCGGGAATCCAGATTTGGGTTTTCCATGGCTTCCCCAAATCACTCCAGGCGAATGCTCCCTTCTTAAAGACCATGGCTGAATTCCTTCCTCTTCCAAGCCCCGATCTTTTCATGCCTCTAATGACCTCGATGTCGATGAGGCGTATAGTTATAAGACAAAAAAAAAAAAAAAAAAAAAATAAACGAGCGCGGAAATGCCCGGTGGTGTGGTCTTGTGCTTGACGCTTGAATTAAACTAGCCAAGAACTCTGCAAAGTTCATTTGACAAAGACTGGTTTTTAGACGCGTGTGTACTTATGTAAATAATTTAATTCGCTTGTGAAATCATCCCACATTTTTTGTTGTTGAAAGATGAGGTAAAAATAAATCAATTGGCAATATTATATGGAAATAGTATTTATTTATGATTTTAAATTTATTTATGATAAAATATTAAAATTTATACAATTATAAATTTATTTTTCCACATTCGCTTCCGCAAAACATCCGCATCCGCGGATGTCAAGCACTGAACATCCGCATCTGCAAAGATGACATCCGCAACAACCCCAGTTCAAACCACAGGCAGCGAAATAAACTGTTCTTTCTATAAAATAACTTCATATCTCTGATTTTCTAATATTTATCTCCATACATGCTATTGAATTAATGACGATAGCAACATGCAACCAATGAAATTAAAAATTAACTAGGCATTACACCACGTAAATATAAAACTAGATCCATTATGCCTTATGCAGTACCATAGCGTGCCAATTGTCATTCTGGCCCAGGCTGCATTTCAACCCAATGAAAAGCTTGGTTTCTGTCACTTATGCATTAATACATTCACTGTTTCGCTATCGAAACTTGGCCTTCTTGGGTTACTTATATGTGACTGAAATAATGACATTAATAAACAGCTTCATTGAAAGCAAAGAGAATTAAATAATTCATATCCTGATGCTACATCACATTAATTATAAAGCTAAATCCATATTATCTCTTATGTTTCAACAAAGCTTATCAACTGTCATCATGGTCCATGCTGTACAACCGAACCACAAACTCCGATAATATTGCCGTTCAAAAATCATAGCTTCAGTCAAATGCGCCTTAAATTATACACTGTACCCTGATCGAATACTGACATTTTGGAATTATTTAAATGTGGCTGAAATAATGGCATTAGTAATACAGTGATTTGAAAGCGAAGGAAATTAAAAATAATTCTTAACGTTCGTTACCACGCAAGATTAGTTTTAACCCACGTAAATTTCTATTTTATAGCAGAAATAGCTGATCGTACTAACATATCGTCAAAATAAAACCAATATCCTAACTACAAAAAGAAAAAAATTTTGTTTCAGAATATTAAATTGGGATTGGGAATCATTGAAGGAAGGTAGGAGGAGGGTGAATAGAGTGCTGGGAAAATACAGGGCATATGTTAGTGATGGGACTTAGAGGGATATTTGTCAAAGAATTAGGAATAGTGCATGATCACAAGCTGGCGCTCGATTTCATGCACAAGGGAGTAGGAAACTTTTCTTTTGTTGGAAAGGGTGTCAAGGAATTGGAAAAAATTACAAAGTGATGAATAACGTTCCAAAAATGTTTAAGGAATTTAAAATTAAAATTTGTAAATCAGAAAAATAAATGGGAGAGGGATTTAACACTTCAATTATAAAATAAAATGCTAAAAATTAAAATAAAGAGTAGTAATTAGATGACTGGGAGAATTCCCACCAGAGAATTAGCTCCATTGCAATTAAATTAATGATAATAATAAATTATGCAGTCTTTCATATCAGCATTTAAAAATGGCACACACAGGCATTACAGTGACCAACCTACTCATCATCATTATCGTTGGGGACCATCTCCAGTTTCCCAGGTGAGCTTTATGAGCCTTCTTGTATTTCTGTCTTGGTTGTTATGAATGATCGTCTTCCACTGTCTCCTATCCAGAAAAATTTCTCTGTCCATAATATATTCCCAGTTCCAGCCACTTCTCTCTATGTCCCCCTTCAGTTGGTCTGTGCATCTTCTTCTTGGTCTTCCCACTGGTCTTTTGCCCACTATCCTTTTTTCCAAATAAATTTTTGGTAGTTTTGTACTATTCATTTTCTTGACATGCCCAAACCACTTAAGTCTTGATGACCTAGTCTCTCTTCCATGGATTCCCTTAACTCTAGGTTTGATCTAATCTCATAATTTTTTTATATGGTCAAGTCTAGTTTTCTGGAGGGCCGTTGTAAGAAACTCATTTCACAGGCTTGGATCTTACTAAGGTCATTTGATGTTAGTGTGCATGTTTCCAAAGCATATGTGATAATAGGAATGAGATATGATTTGTACAAGACAATTTTTGTTCTTGGGAACCTTCATGTCCCATAGTAACCAACCTACTACGTAAGATAAAGGTAACATTTTATTTCTCATAAACATTCTTACACCTACTTATATCACAAAAATAAAACCCATTCTAAACAATTTTTTTACTTCTCACAATAATTATCTCTACAAATACAGTTAATTATTCAGATAGCTTTTCTACTATTTCCTAAATTGTATGAGATTAAAATATGAATGAAACAAACCTCTCAGACATCAGTATGAAAACTGAAACTAAAGCAACAATAAGGAAAGTTTTTAGAACACATTTAGAATTTGATAATAGAATAAAATCGGTGAAGCGTGTGAAGCAGTGGACAAAAGCTAGTCTTATACTAAACAGATGGATATGGCCATCAGTAACTCCTGTAGGCTGGTGACAGGCTGCCTATACCTGCCCCAGTTAATTTAATTTTATTTAATTTCGATAGAGCAGTTGCTCTGGTGGCAATTTCCCTACACACCTGTTTTCCTTTTCCCAACTACTTTTTTCCCTCTATTAATTTCAACTTTAAATTCTTTTAGTAATTTTTTAAAATTTTTCACCATTTCTCTTGGTAATTTATTCCAATCCCTGACACCCTTACCCACAAAACAAAATCTGCCCACTTCCTTATGCCTGAAGTTGAGTGGCAGTTTATTGTAATATTTACCTTTCCATGTATCTCTCCTAATTCTTCCACCATCTTTCCAGGCCTCATCACCAAAATACAAGGTGGGGAAAGAATTGCTTGCTGAAGACTTGAAATGTAAATATCTTGGAATTACTTTTGATAACAAACTTAACTGGGCAGGACACATAGGACAGGTGGTATGAAAAGGTTTCAAAGTTCTGCACTTGTTGGAGAGAGTGATGAGGAGATGTACGAGAGAAGTCAAGGAATTGGGTTACAAAACTTTGGTCAGACCATTGCTCGAATATGGTAGTGTAGTATGGGACCCTCATTTTACGTATCAAATACAGGAGTTGGAGAGGGTGCAAAGAAGGGCTGCTAGATTTGTTTCTGGAAATTATCGCAGAATGCAATCAGTGACGGATATGATAAAGGAGCTGGAATGGGATTCATTGCAAGACAGGAGGAGGATGAGGAGGGTCATGGGAGTGTACAGGGCATATACTGGTGATGAGGCATGGAAAGATATTGCAGTAGGTATGAAAAGTAGTGCATGGAAGGGAAAAGATGACCATGACCACAAGCTGGCACTCGATTTCAGGCACAAGGGTGTGGGAAGATTCTCTTTTTTAGGTAATCGTGTCGGGGATTGGAATGAGTTACCAAGAGAAATGATGAATAATTTACCGAAAACTTTGAAGGAATTTAAAAATAAAATTTGTAGAGGGCAAATGTAGGTGGGTGCAGGATAGGGGGAAGATGAGTGTGTAGGGAAATTGCCACCGGAGCCTGTGCTCCATTGCAATTAAATTAAATTAATTTTAAAAAATTAAATACGCCTAGTACACTTCCAGGATTCTCTTCACCCTCCTCCTGTCTTCCAGTGAATCCCATTATAGCTCCTTTATCATATCACATACTGATTGTGTTCTGCGGTAATTTCTGGTGACAGATTTAGCAGTCCTTCTTTGCACTCCATCCAACTTCTGTATTTGATATCCAAGATGTGTGTCGCATACTAAACTACCATATGTTTTGTAACCCCATTCCCTTACTTTTCTAGTACATCCTGTCATCATTCTCTTCAACAAGTGAAGGATTTGGAACTACCTGACCAATGTGTCCTGTCCAGTTGATTTTGTTAACAAATCTTATGCCAAGGTATTTACATTTCAAGTCTTCAGCAAGAAATTATTTCCCCACTTTATAACTATGATCAATCTTTAGTTTTTTATCTGTGTACTTAATAAGCTGATTCCTCTTTGCATCCGATGTTAACCTACCCAGCTAGATATCCTGTCCAGATTACGTTGCAGCTGTTCAGAATCTTCTCCCATTTTTATCCTCTTATATAGTGTAAGCAACTTAGAATTTAGGTAAATTCTATTTTTCTGGGCTATAGAGCAGTAAACATAAATTTTTTCATTTCGTTATTACAGGATATGAGAGACATGTTTCATGCAGAAGCCGATACTGCAACCTAACTCGGAACATAAGCCGATTTAAAAACAATAAAGTCACTCAGCACATAATACAGCCTCTAAATAAACAATTCATAATAGTAAATAACCTTTAAACTAACCTGAGCCAGTGTAATCCATAGATATCCAATTTTGTAAACAGTCGATTTTGCTTACGTGATAATAGCACTAATTCTCCACAATTTTCGATGCAGTAAAGTAATTTTATAATAATAATAATCCGATAGGAACTTAATACACGAAAAATGAGTAGTTTCATGCAGTATAAACCAAGTAAACAAAATTTTAAACACTTCGTTGATGACACCTGCATTTTCAACATTAAATAACAACACGTTTTCGATAATTTCCCGAGCTAAAAAGTAAATTTTCTGAAAGAGTAAAGAACATGGTATAACATATTCAAATTTTAAAATATTCCATGAGAAAATTCAGAGAATAACATCTTTCCGATATAAGTAGCACTTTAATAATTATTAACGAGAAACTAATTTTTTCAGCATGTCTTCCAGGTAGTTTCAACCTCGGTTTTTATAAGATTAAAAGCTTCTATAATAAACCACCGATATCAATAAAAGTTACATTTCTTAAATCAGGAGCAAGCCTCGAACAAAATGATATAAGTTTAAACACGATAATTTGTAATCCATCAGGAACTTTTAAAATTGCACAAATCAAGTAACAGCTCGGGAATTTACCAACTGTTTTCAGGAAGTCAATTACCATTACGCACATAAACTTTAATTTTTTACAGTAATACGAGTTAATTTAGAATTATGGTCATCATAAACTCAACAAACCTATAAGGGTTAGGCTATACACTGTTAAATTTTGAACACTGGATACAATAAAATATTATCAGACTGTTTTTAGAAAGCTAAGTGTCACAGATAGCAGGCGGCTAAGGGTATATATTGAGGTGCTGTGACCATCTGGGCGGTCTTGTATTGTAGAGTCTTGTATCTTAGAGCCTTTTGTTTTCTGTCGCGAAGCAGACCATACATTAGTGTGTTTCTAGAAATCTGTTGGGAGGCGTTGGTGTCGGGCAACGAAGATGGTTTCTGGGAGACCTTGAGCTAGTAACAACCATGGAGGTAGGTAACAACATGGGTGAATCGTAGCCATGTTGAATTTTCGCGTTGGACAGTCGTCTTGTGTAGTTCGCGAACGAACTATTTCGGAAGAGCGCTCCCACGAGCGAACTACGCGAACTAGTTCCCAGATCTCTTGCTCCTTAGTTCGTTCGATCCTTTCCCGAAGACCAACTTTTGTTTTAGTTTATTATCTAAAAGTAACACAGTTCGCTGTGGACACATTTCAATGAAGAGACAGATGTAAAAATAAAAAAAATGTAACTGTTAAACATTAATAATTATTGCAGAAGTCAAAAACTGAAATTTAACATGGAATGTGAAAACAAAACACACTTTGATCCCATTAACACTTAATAGACAACTATCAGTAACCACAACTATTGTAACAAAGAAGAGAGCGCGTGAAGTAGCACTAGCAAAACGAGCGAACGAGCTATCTTTCTGGAATTCCAGAGCGGAGCGACCTAGTTCGCGAACTAAACACAGCGCTACCTCTCGCGAAATAAACTGAGCGGTACCGTTCGCGAACTAAACTGAGCATTGCCGGTCACGAACTATCACCATTCGCCGCTAGGATTACCAACATTTTTTCGGTTAATGGTAGAATGTTTTTTTAGAATAACCTATAAAAATATAGTACACTTCAAAAATATAATATTTTACGAAAGAGTAGAAAAGGACAAAGGATTTTTTTTACTATTTTATTTTTTAAGCTATATTTTTTTTGCACTTCTTGCATCTTTAACAATTTTCTGTCTACAGTAAAATTGTAATATGCTTTATCGCTTTCAGTTGTTAAATTAATGTCGATCAAAAGCTCATTTTTACTAATGAAATACTGTTCTTACTTTTACCTAGATTTCGTGTAATATTGTTATTTCAGAGTAAAGTTCGTTCACTTTGATACTCATTTTTTCTCATAAATTTAGAACCTCTAATTTTGTCTCACAGCCATCAAATGAAACCTCGTGGTTTAAATTTAATTTTTGGATTTTCTATAGCCAATTGCTTTCATTAAAATTTAACTATTTACTAAGATACTCCAGACTTTTATCAATGAATACTAGAGCATTATTTTTAATATTATCACTTTCTGTGGAGAATTTGGCTTCTAAAGGCTTTTTCTTGTTTTCTTAACCAAAGAAACAGTATCTTTTACATTTTTCTAACGCTGATTTTAAAGCTGACATAATATAATACTTATCTCAGTCTTTTGGTTAACAGATTTGTGAAAGTTAGTATGTAAAGAAATGACTTGCGAAATTCTCCAATTTACTGGAAATTTACGCACTTTCGTTATTGTTACCACTTTCTCATTCAAGGGTCACTGTCATTTTTATATGTCTAATTGTTAGGTATCACATTGGAAGTATTACTATTACTTTTCTTAATAATTTAGGTACGGTAATATTGTTTCTGTCATATAGTACTTAACTTGTAGCCAATAGTAGCATTATATTTTGTTCATGATTTCCAAAACTATATTTAAATAAAAAAAGCTGATTACTTATAAACGGGTATTTTAATTCATCAAAATAAACGCATTTACAATATTTAATAAGTAATGTTGTGTTGTTGTTGGGGTTTAGGGACGCGTCGACGGTGGGGTCATTAGCGCCTTTTATAAGTAATGTTTCTTCCATGAACTAATAAATAAATCTATTTAAAAAATTAATATTCTACGAATGCATGTAAAGTAAATAGTAAAAACAGCACGGTTATTCAGTTTACCCATTTGTGCAAAGGACAATGAGCACTTGGTTTATCGGCGGCAACAGATCATGCTAATGTCATTTGAAAGGGCTATTATTAAGCAATAACTTTTGTTAAGAAGGTCATATTAAATTCCATTTAAAAACGACAAAAAATGATTATGTCCTAATAAAACTGACATAACAAACAAAATAGCGCGTGCAGTAGCGGTAGCAAGGCGAGCGAACGATCAGTTTCTCTGAATTTGAGACGCGAACTAACGAACTAAAAGATCGAACTAGTTCGCGAGGGAGCTGCGAACTAAACTGAGCGCTCTTCTTCGCGAACTATAATGCGCAAGTCTATTGGACAGTGGTGTAATCAGTGACTATGAAACTTGAACTTTTTTAACGGGGTTTAGTCTGGTATTCCTTCCTCTTCATGACTTGTGATTTTTGGAAACGTTTAGTCCGATTTTGCCATTTCAACTGTAATAGCGACTTTCAAATGTGACTCTGAAATAAATTTAAAATTTTTCATCGAGTGAACTTTTACATACTACGTAGTGAATATTAACCTTTCCTTAGCTTTTGGTTTAAATAAGCTATATGGTGACCGCTATGCTTCACAGATGAATTATCCAGGCTTATATGTGGTCATTAAATTTTATTAATGGAAATTTAGCAGAACTTGGAGCAAGTCAGAAGTTAGTTAAAGTAACTAAACCGATACTTCACCCTCCTTTAACGGTTTACACCCTTACAATAGAATTATGTCATCTGCAACTAACCTAACTTCTGGTAGTAAACCACCAACACATTCATTTATCATAATGATGAATAGCAATAGTCCGAATACACTACCCTGTAGCACTCCCATTTTCACTTCCTTTAATACTGCATTTCCAATCAAAACTTTTTGCTTTCTTCCTTTTAATCATTCTTCTTCCCAGTAAATCACTTTTTCATCCACTCCGATAGTTTTCACCTTATTTAGCACCATTTTATGGCTCACTCCATCAAACGCTTTTGAAAGATCTAGTGTTAGACTCAATATGGCCTCCCTTGTCTTCTTCATCTGAAATATCTTGCATAGATCCTACTAACTGAGATTGCATGAATCTTCTTGCCTAAATAGTTCCATTACTGCCATGTTTTACAGCATCCATCTTAGGTTCCATTGGTGAAGTAGTATAGTTTCAATTAGCCATTAAGTAAAGTCTCAAAATTTGTTTAGGATTTGGTAGAACTTATAGAAGAGCGAAGTCAGCTAAGGTGACGACTGATACTACTACCCTGGTTTGCGGTTTGGTTCCTTACACCCTCATACACTACATGACCACAAGCCCAGAGACTTGAGTCCAGAAAATGTTTCCTAAGAACATCCCAAGAATTGTTTGGTTCAGCTGAAAATGTAAAAGTGCAGTTGTGAAAAGCTTGGGTCCCCAACATCCTGGGACCATTGACAGTTGTGGACTGTTTGCAACCTGGTCATGCAGATTATTGAAATACCTGGAGGTCCTTGAATTGATTGCGGAAAGGAGTGGGCAGGTCCAAGTCAGATCTGACAAAATAAGGTTAAATTGATGCTACCAACATTAAATGTGAATGTGGTGAGCACCAAACCATGAAACATATGCTCCAGTACCCTATATTATCCTGCAATGAAGATGATCTGTTTCGAGCAACACCGAATGCATTTTATGTTGTGAAGTACTTGGTGAAATGAGTTTAAAGTGGTTAACTTGAATAATGTTTATCTGTACCCTTGATGTTTGTGACTCAATAATAATAATTGTGGCTCCTTCAGGAGGATCCAACCAGATTTTTGACTGAGGACTAAGTTCAGTTTTTATATGTGTAAATGCTATTGAAAGTTGTGGTATGTCTTCCCTACATGTACTCTGTTTTTTTTTATTCCATGCCACGATCAGTTTTTCATGAAAGTTGTAGGTTTGGAGATTTTCACAGTTGCTGATTAATTTCATATTCCTTTGTTTCAATGTATTGCCTGACATTGTTAATCATGTTTTAATGTTTGGATATAAAATAATTTAATGCCACCATGTCAGAACTTCGAATAAAGCTATTGTCCCAGTCAAGGAAAACAACCATTTACTGCCAAAACACAGCTGGCTCAAAATCACCAAGGTGGCTAATTTCAAGTTTGGTTTTGTGATGAAAATATTTTTAAGCTATGAATATAAAAATAAGTCTAATTTGTTACTAAGCGTGTTTATAGTCAATAGTTAAGTAGGGCAAGCACAGAACTAATTACTTTTTTTATAATATCGTTTTTAATGAGACATATCCCCAAAATCGGTCATTTCGGGAACGTTTTTGTAAAGTCAATGAAGTATTAAAAAAAAAACTTAAACATATATTTTTGCATTGGACAATAGCTTAGGCACATAGATAACAATAATAAATAAAAAAACATGTAAAATATTGTATAAAAAATCGTTTTAAAACAAAATACCACCACAAATAAGAAAAAGTTACTATTTGTATGTGTAATATTTTCCAGACATAAAAATATCAGCAATTGTCACAGTAAAATTAACTTAGGTACGCAGAACTAAACATTTTTAATGTAACTACGATATTTTTTAAATTAAAAAAATCTAAAATTGTCTGTTTTTCATAATCTTAGTAACGTTCCCGGAAATGATCAGATGTTCACGGAATGACACATCAGTTTCCTGAATGACAATATAGTTACAATATTGAAATCATAAACAACAATTAAATTAAAGAACTATGCAGATTTATTTATTTGACATAAGGCTTGTAGGTACTTAACATATAATTAACTTTACTTAGTTTTAATCATTTTATGCAGTACCTGCAGTAGTACAATGAAATCTAAATTCATTTTTGTAGCAAAAATATTTTTCTTTACAGAATTAAGATTAATTAAGAAATAGTTGCAAAAATATTTTTTTTTTTTCGAAAATATCCATCAGTATCGAAGTAATAATATTCTTTATTCTGTTCTTTTTTCAACAATGGAGTAGGAATAATACTAATTATTTGCTCAAAGCTAATAAATGACATCATTAGTTTGTAGTTTGACTTTTCTGCCACTATTACGCACAGATTTTAAGAAAGTTACTAGAACTTCCCCGTCATCTTTATCAACATAAGTCTGACAAGTGGCGACATATTTGAAATGGATATTTGTTTTTTGAGTTGGCACTTTAATTATCAAAAATGTCCCAGGGGATATTAAATTTGGATGTAAGACTTCTGTGCGTTCGCCGTAAGATGTATCAGCTGCTGGCGAGCAGAAATTGCCATTAAATCTTCCTCGTCTGATGAAGATGAGTTATAAATAGTTTTATAAGTTTTCAAATGCCATCAGGTCTCCAAAATTATTTTTATCCATGGGCTCTTCTAGTTTCGGAGATTCTATCGAAGTTTTACAAAGATCGATGGGTTCGAGTAAGTTCACATTTAAATGATTAGATAACACAGTTTGAATTCCTTGTGGAAAAGTTCGTGTCGATGAATTTTTATTACAACTTCAGACCCTTTTTGCCAGGTAATTTTTGTGATATTCATAATATCTGGAATGGCATCCAAAGTTTTCGGAACGATGCTTTTTGCCCTAGTTATGTCATCGTAAGGTATCACTTTTACTTGGATAGCAGAATCTGTAAAAAAACTGGCAAAGTCCGAGGCTGTATTGATGTCCATTTCCATCAACACATGACTATCGGCAGTCCTTTTCAGATAACCACCTACGTCATCCATCGGTCCTTTTCCATGCCTAGGTTCACTGTAAGTCCAAGTAGCTTTTGTTATTTGTTTGAATTTATTAATCAATGTTTGAAGCCACAGGTTTATATTCGTACGGTTCCGGTATTGTGATGTAGGACCGTCAGAATAAATGTGGAGAGTGTCAACATCTTTGTTTTCTAAAATTGTTGTTAAGATCGGTATCATGTGAGCCCACACTGCATGGGCTTGGTGATCCAAATTTTTACTCACTGTAGCAAAAGATCTTGATTGCAAAGCATTTTCAACGTTTCTTGAATAATATACGCCTGTATGAATAGATAACTGATTTTTTTGCAAAAATGTGTGGACTGAATTTCATTGTGTGAAGTCTATCTGAATTATAATCTCTTTTTCAGTTAAGTTTTCTTTCAACCTTTTCTTCAATTTGTTGTAACTGTAAATACCATAGAGATGTCTTTTTATTACTGGAATGTCTTCAGCCAAAGCCATTTTTAATTCTTTGACTGTACTGGAAATAGTAACCTTTTTTGTGATCTTAAATGTCTTGTTCTCACCTTTTACAGTTTCGTCTTCGTTAACGGACTTCCACTGAAAATATGTTAAACAATCTGTGTTATCACCAGGCTCCAGTGTCTCATTTTTGCATTTCTCACACAAACCGTTCATACATTCATAAGAAGTTACATCGCAACTGTAGTCTGGTCTGTGCTCCCGTAATTAAGCTGTTGTAAGCTTTTGAACTTATTCAGTTTAAATTCATAGTTTTCATGTTTGACACAAAAACAAGTTCCTTTATCCCTTAATTTGGGAGCTACCACCCAAAACGGTTTTGCTCTGAGTAGTGTTGCATAACTTAAACTAACTTCAGTTTCTTGGACGAATTTTGGTGTCAGTTCTTTTACTGTGAGTGACAGGATGCACCTTTGTTTCTTAACATTATTTTTTTTACAAAATCTCTCTTTGCTGGGCACATCCTACTGACATTATCTCTTTCAAAGAAATCTATGATCTTTCGACGAACTTCTGGCTTCAAAACTATCTCGCAAACTCGAGCATCTGACTTCAAAATGGATTTGTTATTTCTCTCCTTTGGTAAGAACTTCTTAGCCACATGGAGCAGTCTGTACTTCCTTATGACTTTTCCACTAATATATTTTTGAAAGAATTCTCTCTCTGGAATTTTTTCGTAAAGTATCAGACTTTACTTGTAATTGTGTTCACAATACTTCGCCGGACAATAGGTTTTTGCGTACTTCAAGAGGAACGTGAACGTCTTTTATTAAAGAATCAACTTTGCTGTTAGGATTTATAGGTACAGGTTCACTTTTTTCGTTCCGTCTTTTGTAGTTTTTTCTTTAATTTAATTTAATTTAATTGCAATGGAGCACAGGCTCCGGTGGCAATTTCCCTACACACCCATCTTCCCCCTATCCTGCACCCACCTACATTTGCCCTCTACAAATTTTATCTTTAAATTCCTTCAAAGTTTTCGGTAAATTATTCATCATTTCTCTTGGTAACTCATTCCAATCCCTGACACCCTTACCTAAAAAAGAGAATCTTCCCACACCCTTGTGCCTGAAATCGAGTGCCAGCTTGTGGTCATGGTCATCTTTTCCCTTCCATGCACTACTTTTCATACCTATTGCAATATCTTTCCATGCCTCATCACCAGTATATGCCCTGTACACTCCCATGACCCTCCTCATCCTCCTCCTGTCTTGCAATGTAGTCTCTATTTTACGTTACATTAGAACTATAGTTTGTTCCTGTTTTTTTATTGTACGGTATGCCTTGGATCTATCTTTGGGTACAATTTTTCTTCCTACGTGACTTCTCACTGAAGGTATTTCGGCTGAATCATCATCTGAATGTGGTGGCGTATTGATCACTATATTTGCTAATGCCTTTTTCTTTTCCCTGTAATTTTTTGATGCTTTATTCCAACTTTTTCTCTGCTTTCGTGTCTCCCGCTCTGTCATCTCAGTAATGTTCTTCACTTTTTTTCTGCTTTTTTCTTCTGATAGTATGCTCTGTCCTTTGCCCTTTTTCTCTTTCTGTTCAACAGTCATCTTAGCTAAAATGTCCTATTTCTGGTATTAGCTTTTTCTCTTTGGCGCAAATAAGCCGAGCCATCCTTTTTAAGCTGCTTTTTGGGTATTTTTTTGTTTTCCTCAGTCTCGTGAGACACCATATGCTATGAAAAAATAACAAATACTAAAAACCTGTAAACACAACACAAACAGTAAATTTACGGATAAATTATAATAGCTGATATCACCTCGGGAACGAAATAGTCATTTCGAAAACGTCATAATCATTTCGAGAACGTGTAATCATGTCCGGAAACGTTCCCAAAATGACTGTTCACGGAATGACGTTTTCTAATAAACGCACGCTATTCGTTTAACGGCAGGCATTTTATCTGCGGTCTGACACTGTTAGCGTAATATGTATGGGGTTATGTTTCTAACATTGTTCTCTAAAAGATATTTTTTCAATATTCGAAACTGAAAAACGCATTCCCGGGATGATGATCTATTGATGTACGCACTGTAAATAACTAATTAAAAGGTACTTACCTCTTAATTTTAATTAATTTGATGGAAGACACTTATCACACCGGCAATAATACTTTGTCGTAACACTACTGCGCCCTAGCGCCTAAAGGCTGCATTCGTTATAAGCAACTTTCGGCCAGTCACAGCTGCGTTCACTGAAATGATGCTTACGTCGCCGGACAAAATATTTTAGCATATTTCTCCATAAAATAAATTTACTTTTGTATTATATTTACAAGATTTAGATATTAGATAAAATTTACTGCTAATAAGAAATGAAAACTGTTCCATGTCATTTGTTTTATGGAAATTATCGGTGTTTGTTTCCAAAGATCGTACTTTCGGACGCGTTCCCGAAATGATTTTCGATACATATATTATGAAATAATAATAAATCTTATTAATTTTTAGGTATATTATATAATGTACAGTTAAAACGAATAACGTTTAGCAATTATTAATGGTAATTTGATAAGAATAAAAATGATATTAGTCATTTATTTGCTGGCGAAGCAAATTTTCCACCTTGGTGATTTTGAGCCAGCTACATCAGTTGTATAAACATTAAGTGATTAAGGTTGGTAACTGAATTTAGTTAATATTAGAATAATTACTTGCAGTGAATGAATAAGAAATTCAATGTAAAGTGTCCCCTTTTTAATTAACATGCAAAATTTCAAATTAAAAATTATTTAAATTCATTCATATTTTTAAAAATAAAGTACTCTGATAATTAGAGTTGACATCAGTTATATACAGTAACTCCTTTTCAGACATTAGAAATTAAGTACTGATGTTAGGACTTCTGCAACACGACAATATTTCTTAATAAAAACCAATCACAATGCTGACAATTTATGTTCCAGTAAATTATTTAAATTTAAATACTAAACAAACAACTATTTTAACTAGCTTTGAAATAAAATTTTAAATTGAAAATATACATTAAATGATCTTTGCCCAAAATCTGTAAATTGAGATTGGCTCATTCCACGCCAAATCACCTAGTGCCATGTGCACTTAGGTCTCAGATTTTTTTCATATTTTTTGTGTGTATAGATACCTGAGAGATATAACCATAGGAATTTTTTCAATTTTTTATCTAAAAAATTGGCTTTAGGAAAAATAATTGAAATTTTCACATTTCATGCGATTCTTCCCACGATTGTGTTGGCATCAAATTGCATAAAATGTTGTAACTCGCTTATTTTTAGAACAACATACATCATTTTGGTATGAAATTAAACCTAATTGTTGATACTTTCTAACTAAGTAATAATAATCACAAAAAAATTGTTATAAAAAATTTTGGGAGCCCTCAAATTGAAAATTTTGGTTTTTAAAAGTGTTGCAATAAATTTGCAATAACAGGCAAGTACCAGCAGACACATTCTTTAAATTTTAACAAAAGCTCAATCTCAACATGTGTTTTCAGCTGTAAAAAAACTAAAAGGGTGTTTTTTGTGGTTGTTAAATAATCCAAGTTTGTTGTTCTCTGCTGTTTAACAGTGATTATGATTTTTTAGCTGTCACTAGACCTTTAAAAAAGGGTTTAATTTTAGAAACAATGTGAAACAATTTGATATTTAGGAAACATATGAATAGACAAATAAACCTACGCTAAGCTATTAATTGTTTAACCACTTTATAAAATGAAACTTTTAATTCAAATGCACTGTACACTCCAAGAAGAACTACTTTGAATGTGAAACATGAAGTTTACAATAAAATATCATGTAACAGATGATGACTCAATGGATAAACATGCAAAAGAGTATTTAAAATATTAAAGTATTACATTTTAACATTTAATGCCTGTTGTATGGGTGCTGATTTATAAAATTTTCTTAACTGATTCTACAATTAATTGTTGAATATCTTTTTCCAGGACATATGTCCTGCCTGATGATGAAGTTGAAGCAGGCACTGGTACTTCTTGTATAATGTTTTCAAAGGGTACCCAACAGCTGTCACTTGGTGTTGGCCATATAAATGTTTTTGAAGCTCCACAAGGGTGCATGAATTGAATTTTTGCATCCCTCACATTCAAAGAACATTGTTACACTTTCCCTATCCACCATTTTTCTCCATAAATAACTGCATAAAATTTTTCTGGCACTATATCCATAAGATCTTCTTTATTTTCCCTACAAACATAAGTTTTAAAAGATGTTTGAGACGATGAAACTCGTTTTACCAAAATAATTGTCTTATTCATTGGCAGGAAGTAATGATTTTCCCTTGTTCCGGGCACAGTTTTAGCATTAGCATACCGTTCTTCTAAATATTCACGGTACATACTAATATCTCTTGAAGTGGTATAGAATGTTTTGATCCTTTTTATGTTTTCAGAAGAAAATTTATACACGTCTTCAGGACTTAAAATAAAATTATCGTTAGTTCTTTGAAGATTTGCTCTTGTCACCAATCGCTTAACTGTGCCACCCACACCATCACAAGCATTTTTACCATGGCTGGATGCAAAAAAGTTCCATTTGGCTGTTATCCCATGATCTTCTTTGTGATAACATAACTTTATAATGTTTTTATAATTTTTATACTGGGCTGCACTTACATCACTGAAGTAAATGGCATGGGTCACGTTAGGTATTTCCATTAAAATGTACTATATGGCTGTCTTTTGAAATGCAAAAAATGTAGTAGTATCATGTTTTAGATAATTAGATATGAAACACATTGATAATGATTTAAGTTCTTTTTCATTCTTAAAATAAACAACAAAAGGATGAACGGTTGCTTGAATATTTTGCCAATGAAAGCCTTGTGCAGCATCTTGTAAAATACAGGTATAATTTTCACAAAGAAGATCATGGAATAACAGCCGAATGGAACTTTTTTTGCAACCAGCCATGGTAAAAATGCTTGTGATGGTGTGGGTGGCACAGTTAAGCGATTGGCGACAAGAGCAAGTCTTCAAAGAATTACCGATAATTTTATTTTTAAGTCCTAAATTTTCTTCTGAAAACATAAAAGGGATCAAAACATTCTATACCACTTCAAGAGATATTAGTATGTACCATGAATATTTAGAAGAACGGTATGCTAATGCTAAAACTGTGCCCGGAACAAGGGAAAATGACAATTATTTTAGTAAAACGAGATACATTGTCTCAAACATCTTTTAAAACTTATGTTTGTAGGGAAAATAAAGAAGATCTTATGGATATAGTGCCAGAAAAATTTTATGCAGTTATTTATGGAGAAAAATGGTGGATAGGGAAAGTGTAACAATGTTCTTTGAATGTGAGGGATGCAAAAATTCAATTCATGCACCCTTGTGGAGCTTCAAAAACATTTATATGGCCAACACCAAGTGACAGCTGTTGGGTACCCTTTGAAAACATTATACAAGAAGTACCAGTGCCTGCTTCAACTTCATCATCAGGCAGGACATATGTCCTGGAAAAAGATATTCAACAATTAATTGTAGAATCAGTTAAGAAAATTTTATAAATCAGCACCCATACAACAGGCATTAAATGTTAAAATGTAATACTTTAATATTTTAAATACTCTTTTGCATGTTTATCCATTGAGTCATCATCTGTTACATGATATTTTATTGTAAACTTCATGTTTCACATTCAAACTAGTTCTTCTCGGAGTGTACAGTGCATTTGAATTAAAAGTTTCATTTTATAAAGTGGTTAAACAATTAATAGCTTAGCGTAGGTTTATTTGTCTATTCATATGTTTCCTAAATATCAAATTGTTTCACATTGTTTCTAAAATTAAACCCTTTTTTAAAGGTCTAGTGACAGCTAAAAAATCATAATCACCGTTAAACAGCAGAGAACAACAAACTTGGATTATTTAACAACCACAAAAAACACCCTTTTAGTTTTTTTACAGCTGAAAACACATGTTGAGATTGAGCTTTTGTTAAAATTTAAAGTATGTGTCTGCTGGTACTTGCCTGTTATTGCAAATTTATTGCAATACTTTTAAAAACTAAAATTTTCATTTTGAGGGCTCCCAAATTTTTTTATAACAATTTTTTGTGATTATTATTACTTAGTTAGAAAGTATCAACAATTAGGTTTAATTTCATACCAAAATGATGTATGTTGTTCCAGAAATAAGCGAGTTACAACATTTTATGCAATTTGATGCCAACACAATCGTGGGAAGAATCGCATGAAATGTGAAAATTTCAAATATTTTTCCTAAAGCCAATTTTTTAGATAAAAAATTGAAAAAATTCCTATGGTCATATCTGTAAAGTATCTATACACACAAAAAATATGAAAAAAATCTGAGACCTAAGAGCACATTGAATATTTTATTTTGGGTGATTTGGCATGGAATGAGCCGATTGCATCCTCCTCAAGCTTGAATGATTCTACACTCCATGATTCTTGGCATCAGGGACATTGAATTAGATGCTTCATGGATTGGTCTTCTTTGTGATTGTATCATATGCGTTTTTCTTGATAGCAACACTTTATCAAGTTGTCCTCAGTTCTTCTAACTTCAAATAGCCATTTTAAATTACTTCCTGGTAGTAAGCATTCCAAAGGTTTCTTTTGTATTAAGCTGTAGGTCTCCTTTTTCCACTAGAATTACTGGTATAGGTTATGTGACTATGACAGAGGTGGATTGTGCAGCTAGTAAGACACAATGCCATTATGTCACAAAATTACTGTTTATTTTCCCTATCCTATCTTATGCCATATGTCTCGCCTCCCACATGAGTAAGACTAAGGTCGAAATATTGTGCAATTCGTGTGTTTCTGTGTTTTTACGAGTCTCGCCCTCCTGCCTTCATCTGTGGTAAGTGACGGGTAACTGTTTATTTTCCCTATCCTATCTTATTTTCAGTGCCTCACGACAGTTTCTTTGTTTCCTTTATCCAAAATTATTATTACGTAATATTGTATGTTTAGACAGTGTCTGAAGGACTCACCTAAATTAACACCATGGTTTTTTGGTGTAAATCAATGTTCCTGCCAGTTAATATGTGTGTTTGCATTTGTGGTTTTGGTTTCAGATGTTACTCATTGTAAACATTTTAAAAGTCACAGTATTTGTTCTCTGTGCTAAAATTACTTTCTTTGTATTATTACAGCAAGATTGTACATATATTTAAAATTTCGCATGTGCATGCTCTTGGTTGATCAACACCATACAAAATTATTATTTGTGAATATTCACACACTGAAGAGCACAAAAGCTGAGACACTTCCTTCGAGCACACCGTTTATTTCATTTCTCCATCAACTTCAACGTAATTTAATGTAACTGCAATGGAGCGCACGCTCCGGTGGCAATTTCCCTAAACACCCATCTACCCCTTTTCCTGAACCCACCTCTATTTGCCCTCTACAAATTTTTACTTTAAATTCTTTCAACATTTTGGGTAAATTATTCATAATTTCCCTTGGTAATTTATACCAATCCCTAACACCCTCACCTAGAAAAGAGAATCTTTCCACACCCATGTGCCTGAAATCTGGTGCCAACTTGTGGTCACGGTAATCTTTTCCCTTCCATTCACTACTTTTCATACCTACACCATTATATTTTCATGCCTCATCACCATTATATGCCTTGTACACACATTATATATATATTATATATAGCATTAATTGTGAATGTGGTAAAAGCTACATTGGCCAAACGGTGCGGTGTGTTCACCAACGTTGTCTAGAACATGCACGACACGTTCGTCTGGGGCAGAAAGACAAGTCTGTGGTGGCGGAACACAGTCTAGAACATGGCCATGGTTTTGATTTCGAAAATACCAGAGTACTGGCGCATACTGGGAGCTTCTGGAACAGCATCCTTACAGAAGCAGTAGAAATTCGTCTCGCGTCTAACCTCGTCAACCGCGACAGCGGGTACCAGCTGAGTGAAGCCTGGACGCCAGTCATCAATACTATTCGCCGACAGCGCGACCGGGACGCATTACACGGCGCGTCCAGATCAACGGGAAGTTCGGTAGTAACATAAGTGAGCAATTTGTTACTCAGGCATTAATGATCAGCTTACGGGAAAGTTTTTGCCTTCTGATTTTTCCTTTTATGGAACGATGTGTTGATACGAGGCAGGACCCCGGCTACGATTGGTTACAAATCTGACCAATCACGTGGCAGCATGGCTCAATATGAGGCCCGCAACGGATCCGTGTTGACCCATCAGTTTGATAAACAATTTATGCTGAATGCTTTGTTTTATGATATCATCTTCGAAGGAGCGATGACTTTAAGCCCGTCCGCTACATGCCATGTAAAAACGGACATCAAATCTAGCCGTAACTCCACCTTAGCATCGATTCAAGCCGCAACGAGATTTGACCCCTGCTACGACTGGTTCTACAGCCGACCAATCAGAGGTTAGCAGCGGTAATCTGGTCTAGCTCAGCAACTTCGCACGTTCCTGACCTCACTTCACCAGAAGATGGCGTCGATGATTCAGTGCGCCGAAATATCATGTAACTATAACATTCATATAACTCGGCTAGTCACCCGAGAAAATTATTTATATAAGAACAATATATATTGCAATGTAAACAAAACATCCGCATTAAAAATTGCGGATGCGAAAGCGGATGTAGGATTTCACACGACAATTTCGCACTTGCGGATGTGGATATCCATTACATCCCTAATTTGAACAGCAGCCAAAATTTGTACATACATTCCCTGGGCAATATTATTTAAGAATATTTACACATGAGAGACACCACATGTATATTAATCAAGTAAAGTCCATCAAAACATGGGCAGTTCTGTAGAAGTTATTATGGAAAAATGTTAGCTTTTTCTCAGACATTTTTCTTTGAGAAAAAAATAAACCCCTGAATTTTGTATCCATAATGATATGTAAGGAAGAAGTATTGGTGTATTGTCATTTATTGGACAGTGGGAAGACATACCAGAGACAAACTGATTAACTGTTCACCAGAGACAATATATGTCAACTGCAGTTCTAATCTAACGCATTTAGCATCGTAACTGACCTGTTACGATGTAAGTAAATGCTGATTATGTTGGATTCACGTATTATTTTAGAGTACTGTGGTACAGAAAACTGAATAACAAAAGTAAAAAAAAAAAAAAAAAACAGAATCCTTAGTTTTGTCAGATTTTTGTGAAAGGAGTGAGCGTCTGAAAGTGCATAATGATCTGAGGCCCATAATTTCCCACATATAAAGGTTTTTAATTGCTTGCTCCTTCCCATGGTACATATAAGTCATTAGCTATTTCCGCAGATTTTGACTTGCTCCATTAGTTCTAAAAATTTGAAAACCTCATCCAAATTGCTGTGATAGTTTTTGCACAGCTCCCGTTCAAATAAAGAGACACATGCAGCTTGCTTACAGATTTATAATAGTATAGATTATTAGTACCAGGCTGGGTATGCATATTCTGCAACTTAAAAAAAGACCATTGCTGATGTGTGAATAGTTTGTGGTTGACTGCCCTCCTTTGATCTAACCAATTTACACAGTAAGTTGTTTCATGTGGAGATTTTAAATTTTGCAGTTAATGCAGTGCTTCTTATAAGTGATGGATCTGTTGAGTGTTACATGTCTGAATTTCGAGACCTGACCACATTACTTTCGATTTACGTAGAGCTTTCCTATTTTTTAGATGAAAGGCATACACTTCAGTTTTTGAGGGGTTAGATATGATTTTCCTTATGATCACTTGATAGGCATTCAAGGGCAGTAGACAAATTTCTTTCTACTTCTTGAAGTTTGTGTTCTTTGTGGCCAGGGCAAGGTCGTCAGCGTACAAGAAGCTCCTGGTAGCTGAATGTAATGGCTGACGTTTTATATATATGTTGAACATGACTGGGGCCAGTACACTTCTTTGAAGTATACCATTCTTCTTTAATGTTGATTAGCTTCACCACCCTGGCAATCAAACCTACAGTTCTGGAGAAGAGGTAGCAATGACCCTGGTAAACATGGTACTCTTTGTTAAGTAGTTAATGGTTGATAGCATTGTATGCTGCTAACAGATGTACAAAGATTACACCTGTTGTCTTGCAAGTTCTCTTTAAGCTGTGTTAGGCTCAACAATTTCCCAGCACAACTTGAACCAATGTGAAAGCCAGCTTGCCATTGTATAAGTTTTGGATCAATTATAGGACAAATATGATTCAGAATTAAATATTCAAACTTTTTATAAAGGTGCCAAAAAAGTGTTGTAAATCTAAAATCTTTCAGACTGTTCTTTTCCAGATTTCAGCAAGGCAATCACTCTGGTTCTCTGCCCCACCTTCAGAATTTGATACCTTCGCATGCATTTGCTGAGAAGCTGTAGAACCCATTCTTCAGTTTATACCACAAGTTCTTAATTTGCTTTGATTGGATGTCATCCAGGCCTGCTGACTGCCCTGTTTTGGACTTGTGGATTAACTTGTCCAGCTGTAACATTCTGTACTGCTATAGTAAGCTAGCATGTCAGAGATAGGATTCCTTTCCACTAGTTCTTTCAGTTTAACGTGGTATCTGAACGATCCCACATAAACAAAGTAAAGCCTGAAAAAATTCCTAGCCATGCCAGGATTTGAACCCAGGACACTGAATATGGGAGGTAAGACTTAAGTGGTGCAATCATACAGGTGGTGAAAAATCCCATTGGTAAATAAATTCCATGAGTACATTCTCCAGTGAGAAAGGGTTTTTATGTCACATATTCTACACCATCACTGTCAGCTACAGTTTGTTTTAATGAATGAATACCTTGCGCTCAACCTCAAATAACATATGTCCCTTTATACATGTTTAAAATTAAAGTGCTGAAACTCTTGTGTGAATGTATCATTGGATTCATAACAGTTTTGGTTCTCTTCAGTTATAAAATTTAATAAATGTCTTATGGGCGTTGTCTTGGTGGACTTTATTTAAATAAACCTAATTCATCAGAGTCAATGTATATTTTATGGACTGAAAAATAAGTGTGTTTGTAATTGAATAATGCGAATATCTATATTATTCACAATCATTTTCATAGAAAGACCTCACCAATTGTCATCTTGAATTTTTCCAGTCATGTAGTTGGAAAATTGAAAGGAGAGACATACTTACCACAGTGATTATATAAATTGGGAGCTCATATGTTGTAAAATACACAGTTAAACAAATTGTTTCAAGACAACATGGACTGTAATTTTTGCATACCGCACTTGATAGTTATGTATAGGGAGGTGACCCCTTTTTTGGTATTTGTTGAAAAATAATAAGGGTTCTATTTTGATATTTTGGCTATGGAACTCTAAAAAAGACTTGCTCCCAGTGTACTGATATTTTATATTAAAAAAACCTTATATCATTGTTGTAAAACATATGAATGAATAAAATATATTGCTTCCATGACCCAGCAACTGGTCTTGTATAGAAGTTCATATGGTAGCTAATTTATCAAATACTTGTAGTAGGTAAAAAACTAGAATCAGATTAATTAATAAAAGCATAAAGAACCAACACAATAATTTTCCTCCAGTGGCTTAACAACTAAATGGGCAATATTCTCATGGGCACCGACAGGATTTCTTTAAGGGAGGTGCATCTTTATCTTTTTTATACATTATGCATTATACATAACACTTATTACTTATTAACTAAGGATACTGAATTTATTGACTGTTGAACAAATTTGGACAACAACCTAGGTGCCTTAAGTTATTATTCAAACAGTGAATTTAATAATAAAATTTTTGTTTCTTATTCTTTTTCTGTGCATTTTCTTTCATAGCAGCATCCCCCCTCCAAGCGCCTATGAATATTCTTCATTGGATTGTATGATAATGACATGAAAGGTGTAGTACTTACGATAATAACTATACTGAATTAATAAATAAAACATTTGGGAATAATTTTTAATTTTTATATTTTCTTAGTATCATTTAAATCATAAATCTGACTTCACTGTTAACAAATATGAATTCGTTGCACCTATATTTTGTCTCCTTTTAATTAACAATGAAGTGTTGTTTATGATTTTAAAAAAATTCAACACATGAGAAATGTTTACAAAAGTTTTTCTTGCTGATTAAAATGTAAATACTGAATTTTAGTTAAGTCTGATTTTTCATTATGCCAATTATAAAATAAATATGATACTTGATAATTATTTAAGTGCACCAAAATTTTAGTAATCTCAGGAACAATTTTAAGAATCTTACTTTTTTCACAGTTTAGGGTAATGAATATAACTCATTACTTCATCAATTTTTTCTTGCATTTAGCATTAACATCTTATAAAAACTAACATATTACAATACAAAATATACAATTCAGCACCATCAAATGTTCAGGCACACTTTAAAGTGCTTTGTAATAATGAATAAAAAAAAATATTTATTACAGAGAAAATCCTCCGCCTCCATATTTACAAACATTTATGGGAAAAGCACAGTAGAAATACTAGTAAACAGTCTTGGTCCTTGAATCAGTCAGGCAGAAGCAGAAATTGCAACTGTTGTTCCTATAGTTGCTCCCCCAGCTTCGCTTTGCACAGGGATTTTAGTTAGATTAAAAAGAGAGAGAGAGCATCTACTTAGAGAACATAAACTTGCATCTGCTGTCTGCCCTTCACATAGTTATCAGTAAAAAATTGCTTTACAAACTAATGTAAAAAAATATATCATTTAACATTTTAATTTTCTCAGTGCCAGTTAACAGACACAATTAAAATATTATTCCTTACAAAATTTCTACTTTTTTCCTCTATGGCATGTCTTTGTTTTGTTACAATTGTGTCAAAAGTCCACATCAGCTCACTTGAATAATTGTCGGGCATAGTACCAAATACGGAAGAAATATTCATCCCTCCTTAACAGGGATCCCCGAGCATAAGATCGAATGTCAGCATCCATTCCAGCCTCTTTCATCCAAGACGTTGTTGTCTCTGTGCTAAAGCTTAACGTTGGAGCGGTTGTTTCCAGTTTATCAAGTTCCTGCTGATCAACTTCTGTAAAATGACGCAAACAATTTGTTTAACATTTGTTTTGAGGCAGAAATCTGAATACAGAAAATTTTAAAGGATGTTCTATACAAAGCATGGATGAGACAAATATTAAACAATAAAGATAAAAAAATCACTGTGACGAACATAAAATTACAAATTTCAGATTTTTTTTTTTTTTTTTACCACAAATGGACTAGAGTACTTAAAGAAGATGGAGATTACCTTGAAATATGATAGTGGTAGGTAAGGGGATTTGTCCATAAACTTTAAATCCAAACTAAAACTAAGAAAAGGAACTCTAACGTGAAATGAATATTTAAAAATAAAAATAAACAAAAAATCAGCTTCTAAAGTGAATGATAAAAATAAGTAACAGTAATGACAAATATTATTTCCAATAGGCTGGCCTGGACCAATATTACTGTTTTTAATAAAACTTAAGATTAAATAATTCAAAATTTCTTGCTTATGCAGCTTATTACTATGGCCAGGTTGATTTGGGGTTATTAAAGTTGGAAGTAGAGGTGGGCGCCGCACCGGCGTGACGCCGCCGTGTCTCAGTGGCGCGCTGCCGCCGCCCTTTGCTTCGCGGCGTGTCCTTGAGAAACACTTCCTAACACGTCAACGCGTTTTTTAAATTTTTCGTTAAATTTAGTTAATAAGTAGGTGTTAAAATGACCGAATTAGCTAAAACTAATGTTATAAAACTCTCTGTAATAGTGTTATATGACTGTCTAAGCCAAACTAGTTTTTGTTGGAAAGATTTCGGAAGTTTAGTGATAGAAAATGCTAATAAGAAGAAAATCGTGAATTCCGATCAAGTCCATTTCTTAGCTAGCAAAAATGCGGTAAAAACAGTGAAGTATTTAACCCTGAGTACCCAACGTATGGAGGAAATGAAGACTGGTGGAAAAATAGAAGGCACGATAAGAGATATAAAGAAACAGTTTAGACTGAATGAATAGAAGATTCTAGCTGTCATTGATGCTGGAGAAAACGTGCGAAGAGCAGTTTCGTTGGCTAGCTAATATGGATCATCAATCTGTGTCTTGGTCATGGACTCCATAATCTCGTTACAGTGGAGGCCTAAACAGAGTTCCAGAAATTGAAAGGCTCGTAAAAAGAATGCAAGAAGATAGTCAGGAGAGAGAGAGATACCCCTTGTCAGCACATGCCGAAAAATGGAAAAAGAGTTTATGGATTCCCTTGATCACGTCGTTCAATGATGAGACCGATCCTATTATAGAAAATGATTAGATGTAACAAGTACACACAGAAAGATTGGATGAAGAAGTTGAAGAGAGCTCGCTATTCGTATCAGGATCAGGAAATACTATATAAACCCCTTCTATCAAAACTGAAAGACCAATTCGTTGGCACAGATTTCCAGACATGCTGGGAAGTTTAACCCACGTATGCAACTATGACAAAATAAATAAGATATTTAGAAAGATTGGACAAGATGAGATAAAGCAAAGTGAGCCGAATCTTTTAGACATGAAACATCTAGTAAAATTTTGATAAGGTTTCGTGAAGCAGTTGGGGTCATATCGTCTCAAAAATACGTACAATGAATGTGAGTCTTCTGTTCCGTTCTGAAATAATTGAGGTCATGAATTCTGTCTTAGATGACGAATTATTGACTATGTTTCGGCTTAATCGCAACATGGAGGTAGAAGTTAGCAAACGATTCGCTGCCACGAGAGCGGTCGTAGCAGTATCACCTTTGGATTATCGTTTTATGGGTCTCAAAGAAGAAGATACATATTTGAACTCAATACAAAAAACCAGTACTTCCTTTCTTGCCTCGTACTATTATATTAAGGAAGTGATCACTGCCATTAATGTGCCAGAAATAAATGAAAGTAGGGATTCTATTGCTACTACAAAATCCACCAATGATACATCGTTGCTGCAGAAACTATCGATGAAATATCGTATGGCGATAATATTATCCGATCGTTCAAGAATGTTGGAGATATTTATTTATCTTCATCTGAGACATCAGATCCTAAAGATGGAAATCTTTTAAGTTACTTTAACAGCAAAAAAAAAAAAAAAAAAAAAAAAAAAAAAAATCTTGGTTTTCTGATCTTACCTCGACTTTTCTTTGAGTGCCTGCACAAGCACACCGAGCGAAAGAGTATTTTCTGTGACTAGGTTAGTCATTTCTGCGAAAAGGTCTAGCCTAAGCTCAGTTCACCCAAATAAAATTATCTATATACATGAGAACTACAAAGAGTACAAAAACCTGCATGTTTTTGAATATATAATGAAACGTTACTTATTTTCTGTTTTTAAGACGAAGTGATGATGTTTGCATCTATATGATATATATTATTTCCATTAGGTATTTTTTTTCTTACAAGCCACTACCTTCCTTCATACTTAACCGAAATCAATGAATTAGGCGTCATTTTAAAGCTTATGGTCTCCACTTTGGTCACATCACATTATAATATAGGAATTTTTCGGAATTCGACCCTTAAAAGGCAAAATACTGTTTTTTATGTTACGAGTCATTTATCTCCCTGGATACTTATCTGAAATCTTTTAATAAAGTATTATTTTAAAGATTAAGATCTCCACTTTGGTGTCATCACATATTAAGACAGGAATGTTTCTGAACTCGACCCTTCAAGGGCAAAAATATCAATATTTCTGCAACGCGTTTTTGTGTTACGAGCCATTTATCTCCCTTCATATCTAACTGATATAGATAAATGAGGTATCATATTAAAGATGAAAGTCTCCGCCGTGGTCACATTATATTTTAAGAAAGCAATTTTTCGCAATTCGACCATTTAAGGGCCAAAATTTCAATATTTCTAAAATGCTTTTTTTTGTGTCTCGAATCATTTATCTTCTTTGATAATTAAACAATATTGATAAACGAGGTATCATTTTAAAGAATGATGTCTTCGGTTGGTTACACCATATTTTAAGAAAGGAATTTTTCAAAATTCAACCTTTTAAATGGCAAAAGTATTAATATTTCTACAACGCATTTTCTATCACGAGAAATTTATCTCCCTTGATACCTAACTGAAATCGATAAATGAGGTATCGTTTAAATTGTTAAAGTATCCGCTTTGGTCACATCATATTTTATGAACGAACTTTCTACAAATTCAACCCTTAAGGGGCAAAAAATATCACGATTTCTAAAAAAATTTTCTTTTGATGCGTAACCGAAATGGAGGAATGAGGTATCATTTTAAAGACCAAGGTGTCCGCTTTTGACACACCATATTTTATGAAAGCATTTTTTTTGGAATTCGACCCTTAAAGGTCAAAAGTATCAATATTATTTCTACAACTGTTTTTAAACTTACGAGCCATTTATCTCCTCCTATATCTAACCGAAATCGATAAATGACATATCGTTGTAAAGTTTAAGGTCTCAAATTAGGTAAAATCATAAATTAAGATTTTTTTTTTCGGAATTTGATGCTTAAAGTGGTCGCCCGTATGCGACAGTTCAGAGCCAAGTCCCTAGATTGCAACAGCAGATATAACAAAGATGTCAATAAACTTTTTTTATGCAATAAATAGCTTTTCGGATTTTTTTTCTGTTATGGAAGAATTTTTATTTTGCTATACAATTTCAATGTAAACATTTTATTCCGACAGCAACACATATCATAGAGATGTTGATATGCTGTGTGCATTTTGTTCAGGTTGGTTGCATTCTGTTAAGGTCAGTGACAGTTTGTTGTACGTACAGTGTGTTTTAAATTTTCCTGTTTCTTAATATGTTTTGATGCGTACCTATTACACTAAACAAATAAATATTTGCTACATAAGTGCGGTTCTACTTTTAATTATACTACAAGCATTCCACCTCACTATTCATCGTATTTTACTAGCGAAATTTTCGCACGGGTCGTCTAGTATCATAATATATATTATATAAAGTAGTCACGCCGCTGGTGTTACGCCGCCGGCGTTACGCCGCCGCCGGCTGAAAATGTTCGGCGCGCCGCCGCCGAGATTTTGCTAAGCGGCGCCCACCTCTAGTTGGAAGAGTATTTTGGGCAAGGAATAGGAATGAAATTTGGCACAGCCTGTTTAAAATGCACCATCCTGGCTTCATTTAGAGTGATTTTGGGAAACAGTGGAAAATATGACAGTCCTCCTTCCTAATGCCATGACAATACATTAAAAGCTTAAATCAACAGTAATTAAATAATATTGATGTATGAGAATTATCTCTTATGTATGACAAAGTTGTTTAGTAAAGTAATAGTCAGGATGGTGGAGACACTGATTTTTAAGGGTATATTTTTGGGGATGTTGTTTTCTATATTCATGATAGATGCTGTTTCAATTTTTCTTCTAGGTATGTTTTTGGTACTCAGTAAAATGCAGGAAATCTTAATATATGATATAATTAAATGTTAATATATCATTAATTGCAGCTATTTAATTAGTCATTCACTTACCAGTTGGTCTCAACATTTTGAATGGTTCTTCACTCTCTAGTGGTTCACTAGGACCAACTTCATTCTTTGCAAATATTCTAATCAGATATTCATGATTTTCCTAAATTAACAAAAAGAGAAATAATTATTAAGTTTTTCAGAATTTTTTAAATTAATAGTATGTTATATATCTAATTTACCAACTCATAGTACAGCAAACAGATTTGCTGTACTAGAAATTTTCTACAGGAAATTTTAGTTACTAGAACAAGTATTGCATTAAGAAATAAATAACAAAGCACATAAGATGGTTTAACTTACCTGGAGATCTTTAATAGTAAGCTTATGCACATCAGCTTTGACACGACCAACTTCCATCCACATGGTTTTACGCACATCGCGAATGGCTATCGTGTATCCCAGAAGTGGAGCTCCACCATCTGTTTCAGGAATTCCCCAAGCAATGACAACTGCATTTGGTCCAATCGGTCTAACTTCAAGGGGAGCAGTTGGTGGTGATGGAACAGCTGAAAAAATATTTTATTCCAAACTTAATGTATTATATCTGATTTGTTTCTCTGAATTGTGTAAAATATAAAAATGAAATATACTATGGTTCAATGAGTATCAAACTGGAAACAGATTTTAGAGAACAGCAGAATAAGTCTCAGATAGCACACTGATAAAATAGTAGCTATTTCATTTGAATGTAATATAGATAGACTGAATTCATGAACTGGAATTAAACTAGTAACTTAGTAACAAGATGCCATACGACTTTGTTGTGAAAATACCAGTAGACAATAAATCCATATCATATTTAAAATATTATTAAATGACTAGATAGTATAAAATATAATATCAAAAGGACAGATATAGGAAATCCATTACTCATGAAAATAGAAGAAGAAGCACATAACTAGTTTCGTATATGTGCCTGCAGTCTACTCAGCCACATGAAAGGTTTGTTTTTGATTCTTGGGTTTGGACTGGAGTTGGTGGGTGGTGGCAGAAATAGTATCATTTGAAATGTTATCCACAGAAAAGAAACTAATCATAAGGTGATAAATAAATAAATATATAAGTAGTGAAAAATTATCATCAAAATAAGCACAAAATAAATGAACAAAAATAAAATAAATGAATAAATTATGCACGTAAGTAATGGGTTTAGCAGGGTCAGTTGGCAGAAAGTAAGGTACCTGTAACCTGAGATTGAGGTTCAGAATGTGTTGGTAGGACAATTCCCATCTTCAGATTTCGCATGAGGCTGTGGTCTCAAAGAGAACTATGATGATTAGTTTCCCCTACAATATCACTATATCAGTTACCAGTCCTTTATCAATGTTTCCATACTTCCTGTATTGCTAAATTCTGATCACACAGCCTATTCCTCCAAGCCTGCTTTTTGCTAAACTTTCCAAGTATTGGACCAACCATAAGACTTCCCACATATGTATGCCATCAACTGCTTCACTATGTACTGTATATGTTACAGCTGCAAAAGTCCAGCAGCAATCCGCACAAAAGGCTAAACAATATTCACCCCATCTCATTTTCCTACATTAAATCTCTCTCCTCCTCGTATTCCCTGGTCATATGCATCATCAACCTGAACATTCTTTATCATTGTAACAACATATTACTTGAAAAAAATGCCTTCTTCTGCAAGAGCTTACATATTTTCAACTCACACAACGAACAACTTACTATCTCTCCACTACTTATTCCTACAACCTGTCTTTCACAAATTCTGAACTTTTTCCACCCAGCTCCTTTACCAACCACTCCCAACAAATATTCTCCCCCCTCCTCCCCCTAAATAAATTCAAAATTTCTGATTTGAATCATTCTTTCATCCACTCTTCCAATTTCAGATTACTGTTCTCTCCAAGGGCCCCAATTTCACACCAACATTTGACCATGCCACTCATATCAAGGACTATCTTTTGTTATGCCACATCATAGTCTAGTGGTACTACTTACAATGAACTTCTTTTACTGTTCAAGTCTAGTCATCACAGTCACTGAAAGGAGTAGGAACTGATGTAACAACTTGGAATCCAGCCTCCAAAAATTCCTATCACATCCCAACAAGATCCACTTCCTCTCCTCCAAAAACATCCCCTTCTCTTGTTCCAAGAGTTCACCACTTCTATAATTTCTAAAAAATCAAAACATCATAATTCTTCCAGATGAAAAGAGCTCAATTTTATGATCATGGATCAGAATTATTATAGGGCTGAATCCTCCCGACAGCACTGACCTGATACGACCTATTTGACACTACCCCTCTTCATACTAACATCTACACTACCTGAACATAAACCACCGATGTACTTTCCTTAGCTCTGTTTCCTGATATCACAGGCTCACTTTATTCTTCCCACAAATTTCTTCACCCTCCAGTTCCATATCTTTCATCAGCCACAAAACACTGGTATAGGCACACACATGGCACCCTCCCATGGCAACCATTTCTTGAGCAGATTGGAAGGATCTCTTCTTCAAAATATTAGCCTAAAACCAACTGTGTGATTCAGATATACAGATGACATTTTACGATCTGGACCCAGAGTTAAAATCTCAAATTTAATCCCCTCAGTAACATGTATAATGGCCACTTACACACCTCTGTCCACATCAAATCTACAACAATACCTGCACTGTTCTCAAAGTGCATCTGTGTCATGAAAAACATTTCCAACCAACAGCCTACATATCTAATGTCTATATATTTGTTCTGATCAATTGAAAGCCATTATATCCCATAATTATGAACCAGAATTGCACAGCAAAACTTTCACCATGCACAAACCAAAACCAATTATAGCCCTGTATTTCTCTCCTGGCCTGGACCCACTCAACCAAATCCCCTGCTGTGGCTATGACTTTCTCAGAATTTTCCCTGAAAATGAGCAGCAGAAATTCAACCTGCATCACCTTCAGCAGACCACCAAATCTGAGTAATAGTTCATAAATACCAACCATCTAAAGCTCCTAAATCACCTTCCCTTGTAACGGGTATCACTGAAAAACATTCAATATGCAACCACACACTGCAACCTATTACAACTCTGATTACAACAACTGATGGAACCTACACCATATGCATCTTATATGCCATCACACCTAGTTCCATTGTCCAAGTAGTAACATCGGCCTCACCATAAAACAGTGAATGTTCACAGATAAACAGTTTACTCCAGAAATTAAAACATAATGTACTCCAGGAATTTAGACCACCCACCTTCTACAACACTTGTAACCTCAACAACTGTTTCACAGTCAGAGCCATCCATACACCGTCCATACTTTGTAGGTGGGAATTGGCATAGCAACACATTCTCAATTATAGACACATCGAGCCACACAGTTACCTCCCTCATCCCTTGTCACTGTGGTAAACAAGTCACTAGCATGTTTAGTTTTATAAATTTATCTTGTACACACTGATATGATAACTTTTTGATACACATATTTCTTCAATTAATACCTTGTGATTAATATATTTTCTGTGTATAATTAGTCTCAATGTATTTTTTTATCACTCCTCTTGCTCACCATGTCAGCTCTGAACAAAACAGTAAAAACTAAAATAAAAAAGGGATAGCATGCCCAGGAATGTGCTTAGTCTCCTATATTCATGAGTAAGAGCGAAGTCCAAGGAATTGTATGTGGTTGTCTGCCAACACCATCCTGCCATCATCTGTGGCAAGTGGTGGTTTATTCCCCTATTTTATTTCTATTTTTTAATTTTAAATGCCCTCCTTCACGAAATCCTTCCTGACCCTTCTAGTACATGCTGCAGTAGACCCCTGATCTCAGACAGTCATAGTCCACAAATACTTATATCCTCATCCCACTAGACAGTCCCATGGTTCCTTCCCATGCAACAGACCATATTGCAAGATGTGTAACAAACAACATGCTTCCTCTACCTTCAGCAACTCAATCACCAAAGAAAGCTTTTCCATCTTAGGAGATGTCACCAGTGAAACATCCCATATAATATACCAGTTAACTATCAACCAATGTCCAACTTCCTACATAGGTCTGATCACCCCTTGCTAATTTTATTGAATAGTCACAATGATAAGTGCTGGGCTTAATTTCCTTATCCTTCCCTAATAACAATAAGTAAAAGGATATAAAAACAAATTATACTTTCCAGTGATGTGTTTACCAGATTGAAGAAGATAAGTATTATCTGAAATTAAGGCCTGTGGGTTGTCTTGTACCCAGAATAGGTTGGAAGGCCAATTCCCACCTGCAGAGTTCAGATGATGACATGACTGATGACTCTGAATGTGAAACCGTAATTGAGGTCACGAGAGTTGTGGGAGCTGGCATGGGAAAAAGCAGTATAGTCTATATTTTGAGAGTAAATTGTTTGTCTGTCATCATTAATTCTAATGGATAACTGGTTCACATTGACAGTGGTGTAAGAACTCTGACAATGGAGGCAGGTGAGCTAGTATATAAGGTGGGATATGGTAGGCCTACAGCTGGCATGGTCTATGATGGAGTAGGTTTTGCCAGTGGTAGGGTTACAATAGGATGTATGTGGTGGGTGGATGCACAGAATCCTATTAAAAGCATCAGTGGAATGGTACTTGTGCAAAAGTCAATTTTTTAAGTTAGGTGGCTTACTGAAGTTTATGCAGGGTGTTGTGAGTAGTAAGTGTTATATTTCAGGAAGAAACTGAGAAAACCATTGCCATGAAGAAAAACCAGGAGAAAACTGGGTGAAAAAGATGGGTTGGTTTGGTTTATGTGTTTCAATGTGCTGGACAGTTTTTGTCTGTTTACAGACCAATTCTAGGTGATTATTATGAGATAAAGGTAAAAACCATTGGAGTGGATAAGAAAGTGATTTGCTGGGTAGAAGAATTTTTAAAAGGTAGAAAACAGAAAGTTAGGGTAGGAAATGTAGTATCAAAAGAAGTGGAAGTAAAAATGGGTGTGCCACAGGGTAGCGTATTGGGACCATTGCTATTCATTATTCTAATGAATAATTGTGTTGCCTGTTTACTATCTGAAATTAGATTGTTTGCAGATGACATAATGCTGTATAAAAGAATCAAAACGATAGAGGATTGTAAACAGTTGCAGGGTGATCTGGACAGGATATCTAATTGGGTTAGTAAACATGGAATGAAGATAAATGCAAAGAAGAGTCAGCTTATTAGATACACAAATAAAAAACAAAAGGTTAATTATGAATATAAGGTGGGGAAAGAATTGCTTGCTGAAGACTTGAAATGCAAATATCTTGGAATTACTTTTGATAACAAACTTAACTGGGCAGGACACATAGGACAGGTGGTAGGAAAAGGTTTCAGAGTTCTGCACTTGTTGGAGAGAGTTATGAGGGGATGTACGAGAGAAGTCAAGGAATTGGGTTACAAAACTTTGGTCAGACCATTGCTCGAATATGGTAGTGTAGTATGGGACCCTCATTTTACGTATCAAATACAGGAGTTGGAGAGGGTGCAAAGAAGGGCTGCTAGATTTGTTTCTGGAAATTATCGCAGAATGCAATCAGTGACGGATATGATAAAGGAGCTGGAATGGGATTCATTGCAAGACAGGAGGAGGATGAGGAGGGTCATGGGAGTGTACAGGGCATATACTGGTGATGAGGCATGGAAAGATATTGCAGTAGGTATGAAAAGTAGTGCATGGAAGGGAAAAGATGACCATGACCACAAGCTGGCACTCGATTTCAGGCACAAGGGTGTAGGAAGATTCTCTTTTTTAGGTAAGGGTGTCAGGGATTGGAATGAGTTACCAAGAGAAACGATGAATAATTTACCGAAAACTTTGAAGGAATTTAAAGAAAAAATTTGTAGAGGGCAAATGTAGGTGGGTGCAGGATAGGGGGAAGATAGCTGTGTAGGGAAATTGCCACCGGAGCCTGTGCTCCATTGCAATTAAATTAAATTAAAAAAAAAAAAAAAAAAAAAAAAGATAAAAGGTCTTGTGTCAGGTTGTTGGAGTAAGGATGAAGGATTCATGACTGGAGCAGATATGTCTGCCTCAGATGGTCAGGCTGTAGGACAGGATGCATTTTATGAGATATGGGTGGCAGCTATCAAAGTGTAATTACTTTTGGGTAACAATGAAAGGAAAGAAATGCCACGAGGCAATATTTATATGGAAAGACAGATGAAATACACCCAACACTCACCAAAGTTGAATGGAGGAGGGCAGCAGCAACACAAAACAATACAAAAACAAATAAAATACAATATTTTGGGCAAAACCCTTCTTCAGGTCAACAGATGTAAGTGGCTGGCCTTGCGCAAGACTTGCGTATGACGCAGCCACTCACAGAATACAATAGACCGTCAGAGGTGGTGGGAGGAACAATAATATAATAACCGTGAGTATAAATCATAAGAAAGATTAAAATGGTTGAAAAAATAATAGTAATAAGAAATATAAATAAATAAATAAAAATATAATTGAAATTTTTTGAAATATATATGAATCTATTGTGCTGGGTAGTGATGGATGTATAGGGTGAGGATGCAAGATATTAACGGAAATTAAGGCCTGGGGGATGTCTAGTCTGCAGGATGTGTTGATAAGCCAATTCCCACCTGTGGAGTTCAGATTTGGAGATTGTGTCTGGAAGTACTCTAATGGCTCTGACTGTGAAGCAGTTATTAAGGTCGCGGGTGTTGTGAGCAACAGGGAGGTCCAGGTTTTGGGAGAAACTGTTTGCCTGTGACCATTCATTCTGATGGATAATAAGTTTGAGGTCAGGCCAATGTAGGAACTTGGACAGTGGAGGCAGGTGAGCTGGTATATGAGATGGGTGGTTGTGCAAGTGGCATGACCTATTATGGGGTAGGTTTCACCAGTAGTAGGGTTGCTATAGGTAGTGGTAGGTGGATGGATACTTTTTCCATGTTTGTGGGGTTGATGAGGACAGCAGCATGTAAGTGGTCATGGATCCTAGGCAGAAGGTAAAGGATGGCAATCTGCAGGTTGTTTGCAATAAGGTGAAAAATGGAAAGATGGAAGAGATCTTGGAGGTTGAATTGAATTCAGGAAGGAAGGGGATGAGGGTATAGAAGTAAACAACTGTAATAGGAGAATGGGATAGTTTTGGAGGAGGGGTGGTGGATGCAATTGGGATGAGGTTGTGAATAGGTGGAGACTGGGTTCCAGGTTGTCATATCAGTACTCATTCCTATCAATAGTAAAAAAAATAATATTGTCAGTAGAGGGTGTGGCAGAATGAAAGAGTCTTCAAGTTGTACTGGGAGAAAAAGTAAGATACTTGGAGAGCTTCTGAGATGGGGATGGAAAGCAGCTTAATTAAGAGGTTTTGAGTTTCTTCCAGAGTTGTATCAAATCAGCATATTCGGAAATAAACTCTTTTACATATTACATAAAATACTGCAGTTTCAATAGTTTAACATTCTTTTAATATTTCTCTATGATATCAGATGGGTTTGCTAAAATTTCTAAGTGTTTAGAAGTATTATGCAATCTTTAGTCATGGTATCAGGGTGCAGTAATCTTGTTAGGTTGAGTTTTCTATTAAGGGAAAGACGCTCATGCCTGATTTGAATTTAATTGAGACAAGTGTCACAAAGACTAAAAGTAACATCGTAGAAGAGACTAGTAAATTGGTAAATAAGCTAATTGGACAGATTTTTAAAATAAGGTTTAGTAAATTTGGAGTTTGAGAGTAGCTGTCAATGTCTTTTGCACACAGCACCAAACAGAAGTGCAATTGAGAGTGGCTACGAGTGCTAATCCCAGGCGAAAACTTACTTGCATGTTTTTTGAGGCTCACTAACTCTGTTACTGCAGGTGGGCTGAGACCAATTGAATTCTCAGCAAATACTTGGAAAAAATACTCTGCTTTATCTTTCAGATTCTCCACACAATACTGCAATATGCTTGGTTCAAGAGTAACTACTTTGCTCCATTTCTTTGATGATACTAGCTTCTTCTCAATTATATAACCTGTAGAAAAATTATTTTGTTAGGTTAATACTCATTCTGTCACATGGTTAGAATATGTGAAATTTTAGAAAAAAATACCTTGTTTCATCCTAAAAAATTCTGACATTATTTTTAAACAAAAGTGCATCTTTAATTTTTATTAAAATGCAAGAGATCTGTACTAAGCATATTAAATTTGTACCTGTAATTTCTGTTCCTCCTGTGCTTAATGGTGGTCCCCATTGCAGTGTTACACTTTTGCTAGTAAAGTCAGTAATGCGTAAGTCAGTCGGTGAGGATGGAGCACCTGGAAACAATGGAACTTTGTGACTGAGTGCACTCAAATTGCACAAGGAAGTTGTTATAATTCGTAGGAGTTTTTACAAGAAAATATATATAACTATAACAAATATGAAAGTTAAGTGTAAAATGGAAAATGAAAACTTAAACTGATATTACAAAATATTCAGATTAAGTATGCCACATTTGTCATAAAAACATAAACGTTAATACAGAAACTTCCAACATAAGATGGGATGAAAAGCTACTGCTTTGAGAATTTATAGTGAGATCTTACATAAGTTTGAAGGGCTAAAGAGAAACTTGTAACTTCCAAAAATTCCAAAGACTAGTGCCTTTTACCACAAATAAAAATTTGTTGTTTTTGATTCTTTAGTGTATATGATGAACAGGGACTGGTTTACAAGATGAATAAACAAATTCAGAAAAAAAAATATTTTTATATTATACACATTTGAACAAATTTCTGACACATCAGGAGGAAAAAAATCCATCTAAAATAAATGCAAAGATATGTTGCATGTTAGAAGTACCATATAAAAAAATGGACATAGGTTAACTGTTACCAACACTAATTGTAGATGATTATTTTTATTAATGGTTACTTTCCTACAAGCTACTTTGAGCAAATTTTTATATAATATCTTTAGTTGTTTGAGATATATAGTTCATTATAATAACTTATTCCAGTCTCTGACTCCATTATCAACAAATTAAATGTCCCTACTCGCTGAGCATTAAATCAAGTGCCAATTTATGGTCTCTTCTCTTGAACTTTTAACTCTAAACTCACCCTACATACATTATGACCACTACCTACCCACCATTATCTTTAACTCATCTCTTTTCTTCTGATGTGCACTGAACCAGCACTATAATCATAACACTTACAGAATGCAGTGTTGTTGTAGGCCATTGAGGTGTGTTCTTTTGAAGATCTTGTAGAGGCCTATAGGAAATGCCTGGCAGGGCTGATTCAATGCAGTGTTGTTGTAGGCCAATAAAGCTACATAATACTGTTGCTTCGGCGTCATTTTATCATTTAACTTACAGAATGTTTTCAATAATAATGTTCGCAGATAAATCTAGCTTCCCTCCTTTTACTCCATTACTTATTTTTTGGTGTACAGACCTTACACAAATTCTTATGGTTCAGATATTTGGTATTCATAATGCAGATTCAATACAATTCCCACATACTCAAGCATGGAACTATCCCAGGTTCCAGTCTATTCTGCCTAACTCAGATAATTCTCCATAAATGTAATCTTGTTATGCCACTGGCAACTTCATAACTTCTGTCTATAATCCAAGAACAGAATCAGTCATCAAGAGTAATATTAGCAATACAATACTCCATGCTACACTTGTTCTAACTTACATCTTCCTTGACATTGCATTTCTGACTATGAATGTTTATTTCATACTTCTCAAGAATTCCTCAATCCAATTTTGCTAACTTCGACCCTCTCATCATTTGATAAGAAATATAAAGTAAACTAAGGAAAAAGGAAATGGCTTTTGCTATATAAATTACAAGGAAAGGGAAAATGACTCATTACTCACCAAAGTTGAAGGCTTGCGACGGGTGAACAACATATATGACAAATACAAGAATACATAATTTTTTGGGTTTTACACCTTATTCATGCTGCAGGAAATGAGTCATGTGGTTCGGTGGGAGTGCACACGCTGAAGTTTAATGCATGACTTCAGCGTGTGCACAACTCCTGAACCACATGACTCATTTCCTACAGTATGAATAAGGTGTAAAACTGAAATATTGTGTATTCTTGTGTTCGTCATATATGTTCTTCACCTGTCACAGCCTTCAAACTTGGTGAGTGATGAGTACTTTTCTCTTTCCTTGTAATTTATATTAATAAGAAATATATTAGATATAACCCACTAACTGAGATCAATACAAATAACACCTCCGAAGGCAATTCTCCTGAACTACAAACAACATACATTCTGAATACAGTTGAAATATCAGGCTCTTCCTCAATTTAATATCCTAAAAATTTATTTTGACTTTCCTACAAATTATTGCTCTTATTTCCTTTCTGGCAAATAACTTATATATTTAACCCTTTCGCGGCTACGAGTGCCGAGCGTCCTGCCTCCCCGGCGGCTGGGGCGAGCCGACCCACCGTGTGCCTGGCCGGCGGGCGGCTGTGTGGTCCGACAACCGCTGCAGGCTACGGCCGCTCTAGGCTAATCGCGCGTTCGTAGCCACAGGAATAATTTGGGGCTCGAATACCAATTGTCTAAATAAGTGGTATGACCTTTATTGAGGTATGGCAATAATAAACTAACAACAACATCGCCTGATTTTCCCCAATCAGCATTTACAGTTTCTATTTCCGTGCCGGCACCAGTATATACAATATAATCCAGAATATAATTGGTTTGTATGTCACAAAGAACGAAAATTTTAATGCCAAAACGCCTACGTTTATTTGGTATGTACTGCTTGAAGCGGAGCCTTCCTTTGATCAGTAGCAGACTTTCGTCGATCACTAGATTCTCAAAGGGTACTACAGTTTCGCGTAATTTATTTTTTGTGTGACCTACAATGAGACGTATTTTCACAATAATATCTTGAGATGTGGTGGAATTGTCACTGAAGTGCAACAAACGCAGGATCAACTTGTACCGGTCCCTGGCTATTATGTTGGAAAATATTGGTGTTTTAAGCAAAGAATCTTTCGACCAATATTCATTTACTTCTAACTTCTTACTTCTAGGCATAAGCAGAGAACACGCCAGGAAGCTCTATAGGCTTCCAGCGTGCTAATATACTGGGTGCAGTCGTCATTTTTTCAGTTTATAATAATTATTGATCTGTGTACAGATGGCAGAAACAAATTCCATGTACATGAAGTACAAAAAGAAATCTAAATGACTTGCTGACTCTTCGAAGTCTACTTTCAACCCGCTAAATGTGTTCACAAAACGGTGTCGTTTCGTCACAGGATGATTCTCCGACCATTCATACTTTCTTTTTCCCGACGAAGTTTCACTTACTTCATTTCCTTTTCCGTCTTGAAGAATCTTCTGTTCGTGATGTCGTGGATTCAGCATTACATCCAGACGTATCCAACTCTTTGTCGGAAGAAAACTCTGAAGTATCACTACAATCTTCGTCGCTACTATTCATGAGGATATCCATGATTTCCTTGTCCGATATACTGCGTCCCGACATGGCAAAGGCTACAGATAAGAACGCTGTCATCTCACCAGAAAAAAAAAACAGAACTGGCCGAATGTTAGACTCGTAAGCAGTAAGGGCCCAGGGGAGGTGAAAACTAAAGTGTTTTCCTACAGAAAGTCCAGAGTATAACAGTGTTCTCAGAAATTCTCAGTATTCTCAGAAATGCGGTCGACAGCAATTAGCCGTTTACCTGCTTCCGAGCTCGGGCGTATATGTATGCCGTTAGCCGTCAGGACTTCCCGCCCTCCGGGCGTACATGTATGCCATTAGCCGTCTGGTCTTCCCGTCCGCTGGGCATACATGTACGCCCGTAGCCGTCTGGTCTTTCTAGCGGCAGGGCATACATGTATGCCCGTAGCCGTGAAAGGGTTAATTAACAGTAAGCCATTACTAACCAGTATGAATACTACACAACCAACTCTATATCTACTGTTGACTCAATAAGGCAAAAATCACAAAGGTGGGAAATTTGCTTTGGTAGCCTCGAAAGTAACCAAGTTATTTTCTTTTGTTGCAAATAAATACTGAAAATTGTTTTTATTATGTATTAATAATGCCACATATATAAGCGCATTAAGAAAATCAGTAATTTCATTCATTAAAATTTAAAATAAACACAAAAAGTCATTTCATGAATGAGTCCCTGAGTTCTAGTTCTGTAGAAGATAGCAACCAGAATATCAAAAAATCAATAAATAACAACGCAAACGCTTACTAAGATTTATTTCCAAGTGTTACAAAATAAAACAATGTTATCTAAAATAAAATTAACTTATACTTTGTCCGATGACAAACGCATCATTTCAAGGAATAAGTCAAGAAAATAGTTTTTAGGAGGAACTGCTGGGGAAGCTAGCAAGCACTTCTGTCTTTGCATTTGATCAGGTTGGCAGTCAGCTACTTTGTACCTGCAAATTTAGTCCAATTTCACAACGGAATTATAAAGAAAGATTTATTTGATATCTACCTCTACAGTAAAAAAAAATGAAAACCCTTAATGAAATTTTAAACCAAAATGAATTTTTGAAACGTATTGATTTTTCTGAAAATTTTTAAGATATGTGCACGAAACAGTGCCAAATTTTTTAAACTTGAGTCCAAAGATATTTTAATGTACGTTACATATGAAAACATAATTCAAATTATACTTATATCATTACTAATAAAGAAAAAAACTGTAAGTATTACTGCATTACTTTGAGAATAATATTGATATTTTCAAAAAATCCTAATTTGTGTTACTAGGCCAAGCTTTTTAATTTTATTTCATTAGATTTGTAGATAACTAAGTACAATAAAAATTTTAAAACATAATGATGCATGAATTATTTGATTAAAAACCTGTTCTGTGTTTATTTTATCATTTCGGGAATACAGAGTCATTTATGGGAATATCTCAAAAAGGCACAGAAATCAATATAAATGAAATTAAAATACATCATAATTTCAATGTGTGTTAAGTTAAAATCAACACAAAACATAATGCATATTTTACCTGAAAGAAACTTTTATGTCATAAATATGAAATTTTTCCACAGATATGACTTAATTTTATTAGCAAATCTCAAATGCAGGAAATATTTTAGTTTTAGTTTAACTTATACTTAAAATACACATTTATCGAAATTAACAGCAATTTCACTAATTAGTAATCTTTTTATTTAGTTTTTGAAAACGTTCCCGAAATGATGATATCTACGAAATGTTCGATATAAAATGATTTATGTTCAAACAATTAAATATGTTGTGTGTGCTCCTTGTGAATAAAATTTAATCACTAATCTAGTAATTGTCTGAACCACCTTTTGAAATTAAAGTAAAAACTATTTTTATTAAAAAAATCCACCTTTGAATTTCCCACCTTTGTGATTTTGTGCCATAACCCTAAAGGAAAACCTCACCATCTAACAATCCTTCCTTTAACAAAGAATCAAATCTCAATAACTCATTATATTTCTATAGCTTCCCTGTTGGTTGTCTAATTCTGGCTTTAATACATTCACATAGTTTCCACCCTTTGCTCATAGCATTATCACAAAGTGTCCAAACCCCCCTTTCTGATCCATTGAGTCAACAACCTCTTTGGTATCAATGATTTCTTTCTCTTTTTACCTATACTTAGTAACTCCGTGATCATCCAATGTCCTCTTTGCACAATCCTTTAACTTACCAAGGGCACTATCTGAATGCATCATAATTGGATATTTGTAAAATTTCATGCACCGATTGATGGAATTATCCTTGGAATATGCTTGAGAATAACTGTACATATAAATTGTGAAGGTATTTGAACAGATACATGACAAAATTATTATTTTTTTAGTGAAATACCTATAAAAAATTTACAGTTTTGGCATCTGCATCATCAAGAAATGTGTTGTTGCTCTAGATAAATGGTAGCCCAAATGTACACTGATGACATAAGCTAACACTATGTTAAGTTTAATCAAAATGCATTCATTAGTTTTTGCGAGATGCATACGCAGATAATTTCCAATGTGATGGTTTTGGCCCCTTTATCAACAGAAATTTGTCATTAATCTGAATAAAAATAATCCTATATGTTATGCAGTGATATAAGCTATCAGGATGTGCAGTTTTGTTAAAATCTGTAAATTAGTTTTTGCAAGATGTAAAATTTACAGTTTTGGTCTTTGCATCTTTGAGAACTTTGTAACTTATCCTGGTTAAAAGTATCTTGTATTCTGAACTGCAATATAAACTATTACTATTTACAATTTCATTCAATTCTGTTTCACATGATGTATGAACAGACAGACAGATAAACATTCCAAATTGTACAATTTTATTGTATGGTAGATATTTTCGTTAAATATGTTTACATGCCAAATACTACAATTTGACCTAATAATATAGGTGCCTTATAAATGTCAGGAAGACAGTATTATTTTACTGTGTATGTACTTGTATGTTGGTACTGGATGATTATGCTGAGTAGCTCTAAAATACAATTTTCTTGACTATGTGTGTAGCAGTCAAATATGTTGGCCACATAGAAGTGCTGAATGTTATGTTCAGTTGAACTGGCACTGTTTTTAAAAACAGATTAACATGAAACCATAAGGTATTCAGATAAATAATCATTATTACTTAAGAGTCAATAAATATGCAAAATGAGAATCTCTAACAAAATAGTATCATTTCAGTGTATAAATTTTACAGGCATTAGAACTGTAGACATAGTAAAAGTCTTAGTGTTATCTGTAATATAAGCAAACAATGTTGTAAACAGGTGCAGTCAGAGGCTTTCTGCACTCAGATTTGACAGTTTATAGGCTATCCTGGTGGTATCACATCTATTAGTATAATAGACAAGATGTAGCGTTGTCGCACCTACGTCATGTCACGCGGTGACGCTGCGCTATGACGTTGCGCTATGACGTCACGCTTTACGATATTATTTGTGGGAGTGCGCGTTATTTAATATCATTTCCAAGCAACAGTGAATAAATTAACTCACAGAACACTGAAATAAAAGTATGTATTGCGTTAAAATCGATATATCGATCATTAGATGCTTATATTTACGTAATATTCTTTTGATATATTGAAGTATTCCTTAAATTCTTTGTCCATAGATATTGTAAGATAAAAGCTTTGTATTTCGAGCATCAGTGCTGCTAAATGTTTGGTTAAAGTATAACTAGCATGGATTAGAATTATAAGTTTCATTTGACGTTAACGCAGAGGGCATGAATAATTTAGTTTATATCAAAATATTTTAAACTGTGTCCTATTATTGAAATTATTAATTCGTTTGAATGGAAATAGTTGCACATTGATCCGGGAACTGTGCAATCCTACACTACACTTAGAACAATAATACGTGGCATAATGTAAGTTCATAAGGTTGATTTTAATTTCCTTTGCTTTCACTGCCTAATATTACTGAGCCTATGAGTTCAGCAATTGTGTCAACCATTCAAACGTTTTACTACCAGTCTGAATCACAAAAAATAAATGTGCAAAAACCCTTGAAGATTTTTGATCAAAATTATATCGCGATGCATTATTGCCATTAAAACGCGAAACAGTTCATGCATTAATAAGCGTGAGATTGAAGTACTGTTTTTATGGCGAGAAGTTAACGTGGTTAGGTTGAAATGCAACCTGGACCCTAATGGAAACTGAAACCTTTTGCTACAACGCAAGGCACGAGGAATTACACTAAGCCGTGAATTGTCAGAACACTGAAATAAAAGTATGTATTGAGTTTAAATCAATATAATAAGTATTAGTAGATTTGATTTATTTAATAATAGATTCGTTTTATGTCAAAGTATTCGTAACCCGTAAAGATTTTTGTTTTAGTTAATATCGTGATGCATTATTACCACTAAAAAGCGATAAAGTAATGTATCACCATGCGTGTGATTAAAGTATTGTTTCATTTATCGCAAGTTCAATAGAGGTTAGGTTGAAATACAACCTGGACCAGAATAGCAACGAAAACCTTTTCTTACAGAGCAAAGCACTATGAATTGCACTGAACTATATTTTATAACAATTATATTTATTTAAGTAATTGCTAAGAAATGTAATGCTAGAATGGCATAATAATTAACATTAGCTTTTTTTAATGAACTCATTACTTGGTCTGAAAGAAAGAAGTTCCAAATTGTTCGCGATTTGTGCTACTTAAACCACAATTAAAAATAATAATACGTGACATAGCTTAGATTTTCAAGATTTATTTTTAGCATCCTTCTTTTTCACTGGGGTCATTATTTCAGGCATTAAAACATGGACCTTCGTCATGGAAAATAAGAAAGTTGTATGAAACTGTGAAGATTTTGGATCAAGTTTGTATCGCATGATGCATGATTGGTATCGATGCATGATGACATTGACATGCGATACAGGGAAAATATTAATTCGCATGTGAATTAAGTTTTGTTTTTCTACCGGCTGTATTGGCGAAGATTGTTGTTAGGCTGAAACGTAACCTGGACCAAATAGACAATGAAACTTTTTGCTACGTCACAAGGGATGAGAAATTACAGAACATTGAGCTTTATTTCATTACAATTCTATTTAGGTAAGCAACTAAGAAGAAATCAGTTAATCCGTTAAACCCGTCATTTTTGACGGGATTTGTGGCTAGTTGTAGTATAAAATGCTGACACTTCAGCTGAAAAATTACAACTAGGAGAAGGTGTGTGAGCCAAAACTTCAACTTCATATGCACAGCACCTCATGGATGACCAAGAAATCAATGTTGTAAAAATATATAACTGGAAATTGCTCCATATAAATGATTGAAATGATAACCATCATTCTGAATTTAATTACACAGCTGAATCATTTAATTAGGTAATTAAATGTTGTCACTTACTTATTCTCATTCCAACAGTTATAGCATCTTCAGGTGCAAATGGTGGACTGAGACCAACTTCATTTCTTGCTGTGACTCTAATGTGATATGATGTATTTGCTTTAAGCTCAGAGACTTCGATATGAGTTAATTTTGTAGTACTTCCCACCTGTGAAGAAGAGATAAATAGTTCATACAATTTACTTATGGGATAAACTGCTGTAATTCGTAGCAAGATGTTCATTTAAAATTAATTTTTCTTTTAATGAATGTGTCAAATCCTCTAAGTAGATGACAAACTCATTGGGGTATGCCTTACCAAAAGTTGATCTTTTTCCCCTCTCAGTATACAGACAATAAATGATTCTTTTTTTTGTTGTCATTAGCATGTGTTCTATTATAACCTGCAACTATGACCCTCTAAGAATTTTATATAAAAAAATGCAGCTTCAAGCAAATAATCTGATGCAAAAGTAACACAGTATAGATTTCATCAACTTACCTTCTGCCAGGCTTTCTTTCCCACTTCTCGACGTTCAACAATATATTCCATCACAGGAGCACCTCCATCTGTCTCTGGTATTTGCCATGCAACTGTGAAGGAAGTTTCTGTCATACCTGATACATCTAAAGGACCTCTTGGGGCTGATGGTTTATCTATAAACACAAAATAATTTTTCATTCTTTTGAACATCTAATTCTGTGCAAGATAATAATAATAATAATTAAAGTATCAGATATATTTGTAGTCTGTAATACTGACCAAATTTACTTCTTATTGTCACAGGGTCACTTTCAAGTGGCTCTGATGTACCCACAGGATTCTCAGCAACTACTCTGAACATATATTCAGCATCCTCCCTCAGTCGCTGAACACAATATGATGACACATCTTTCTCGACATCAGCTACCTACAAAATTTAAAATTGAACATTTTTTTAAAATATAGAGTTATATGAATTAGGTCCACTTCTAAATGCAATGCAATAGTTATAAAAGAACTGCTTACCTTCATCCAAACCATCTTCTCAACATCACATTTTTCAACTGAGTATCTAGATAGTTCAAGACCACCATCATCAATGGGTGGTTTCCATTCCAAAACCACAGAATCTTTCTGTATATCTTTAACAATAATTGGTCCTTCTGGTTTACTTGGCTTATCTGAAATTAACAATTTTATATTACAAATTTTAGATTTTTTGGCAAATAAAGAGCTGCAAACAAAGTATTATTTAGACATAAATAGTGAAATGAGGATACTTTCTAGCATTTAATGTACATTTAAGGACAGAGAAGAAGCCAACACTAACCATAACAAAAGGAACAATTGTGCAAAGATAGATACATTACATCACATAACAGAATGTAATATTAAGGAGAGAATTTATGTGGCTCTGTTTTGCAGCCAATGATAATCGGAGCCTCATATACACTCTCTTTCTAGACAAAGGCCTTTGCCCTAACATTTCACCTTCTATGTTGAGAGGTATTATGTTTGCTTAGACACCACTGCAGCCTATGCTATGGTAAGTGACTTCTTTCTCTATCCTTGACGTGATTACATAAACAAATATTTAATAAATTGTTTAAATTTTTAATGGTAATCAAGTAGGTTATAAAATGTTTTAGTTCATAAACTATTTTAAACTTTCCTTCATGGGTTGGTACTGTTACACTGACAGAATTATTATAGGTACACTCCACATTATGTATTCTTTAAAAATTAAGGAAACTAGACGACCTGTGCGAAAATTTCGCGAATAAAATGTGATGAATAGTGAGGTTGAATATAATGTCACCAAGGTCAGTCATTACTCTTCATACTCCTACTTCATTTATCGATTTTGGTTAGAAATCCAGGGAGATAAATGGCTCGAAACACAAAAAACGTATTTTAGAAATATTGACAATTTGCGTTTTATGGGTCGAATTACGAAAAATTCCTTTTTTAGAATATAATGTTACTACAGCGGAAACCTTAGTCTTTAATACGATATGTCATTTATCTATATCGATTAGATATCAAAGGAAATATAAGGCTCGTGACACAAACATACGTTGTAGAACAATTTATACATTTTCCCTTTAATAGTTGAATTCCAAACACTTATTTCTTAAAATATGATGTCAGAAAAGCTGAGACATTATTCCTCACAATCGTACTTGATTTATCGATTTTGGATAGATATCAAGGGAGATAAGTGGCTCGAGATACAAAAAACGTATTTTAGAAAAAGTGACATTTTTGCCCTATAAGGGTCGAATTACGAAAAATTCCTTTCTTAAAATGTAATGTTACCATGGCGGAGACCTTATTCTTTAATATGATACCTCATTTATCTATATCGGTTAGATATCAAGGGAGATAAATCGCCCGTGACACAAAAATCGGTAATAGAAAAATTTATACTTTTTTCCTTTAAGGGTTGAATTCCAAAAACATACTTTCTTAAAATATGATTTCACAAAGCTCATACATTACTCCTTATATTCCTACTTTATTTATCGATTTTCGTTAGATATCCAGGGAGATAAATGGTTCGAGATACAAAAAACGCATTTTAGAAAAAGTGACATTTTTGCCCTATAAGGGTCGAATTACAAAAAATTCCTGTCTTAAAATATAATGTTACCATGGCGGAGACCTTATTCTTTAATATGATATCTCATTTATCTATATCGGTAAGATATTAAGGGAGATAAATGGCTCGTGACACAAAAACGCATTGCAAAAATAAGGGTCGAATTCCGAAAACTTTCTGGCTTAATATATGACGTCACTAAAGCGGAGATCTTAATCTTTAAAACGATACTTCATAAAACGGTTTCAGATAGGTATCCAGGGAGATAACTGACTCGTAACACAAAAAACAGCATTTTAGAAAAATTTACATTTTAGCCCTTTAAGGGTCGAATTCCGAAAACTTTCTTGCTTAAAATACGATTTAACCAAAGTGGAGACCATAAGCTTTAATATGACACCTCATTCATTGATTTCGGTTAAGTATGAAGGAAGATATAGGCTTGTGACAAAAAAATACCTTATAGAAATAATATATATGATTGTTTGAAATGTTTTAATTGTACCGTACAAAGTGACCCACAAAAATTATTGCACTGAAAAGAAACCAAATTCTATAGTACTATATTGAAGAAATATACTATTTATTCAATATTAAATACATTTTTATGCCTTTTTCTTTATTTTTTAATCTTTAATTCTAAAGTGCCTTTGAAACCCATATACTCTGATTAAAATGTAGGTCTGCTTTTATTTTTCAATGACATTACCCTATGCAGATATTGCATTATTTTGTACAGAAGTATCACAATTAAGAGACCATTCTCCATGTATAATTTAAGAAAGTATAGTTGAATTCACTCTAATTGGATCTAATATTGTAATCAGTCAGTGATCAACAGGGTCCCAGAAAATAAAAATCATGATTTTATTTTCACAAGTAAGTGATTCAGATAACAAAAAAACTTAAAAAGGCATTGAATATTAGCTGTAAAAGTGACCTTCACTGGTATTTTCCTTTACAGCTAGCAACATATACCATCATTTACTTTAGCTACATTCTGCTTATAGTTAAAGGATAGAGCAAGGTTGCTTCAAGATTAAACACAGTTCTGGCATGCAACCGACTGCTCACTAAATCAAGGCAAAGATGCTCCACAATGTTCCCGCAGCCAGCCATATTTTGACACACCAAAGTACTTAGATTTGTATCTGTCAGAAGGAATGTATTTGAAATTTAGAGAACTTTAATAGCGGAATGAAACTGAACCTACACTAAGTAAATGTAATCAACTGCCAAGATTAATACTGAAATATAGCAGAACAACTTAAACACTAAAAGAGGAACATATTTCTGTGCCATTTTTTTCACTGTAATTATGGGATTATTATATTTTAATATAAGTTATTTTATTGCTAATACGATAAAATATGCAAATTTGTTAAAACTGACAGAAAACTAAAACCAAATGAAATCCAAAGTTAAAAAAAAAGTAATAATAATAATAAAAATATATACATGAAATCACAAAAAATGCAAATCTGAAATAATTTTATTATTATTTACTTTCACATGAAATAGAATACACATATACAGAATGCTAAAGAATTAGCACAGTTGCAATATAAGTTATCATATTAATCAGAAGACTGATGAAAAAGCTTTAAATTTACTATCACATATATATTTAGTAAATAGTAAAAAAAAGCTAGTATCAATAATAAAATAGTTATAAACATGGTGTTTAAGATCCAACAGTGATTAAAATTATAAGAAATAGCAAGTAATAATTAAAAAACACATACAAACAACATATATATTCTAAACTAAGGGGTAGAAATGTTCAATGAAGAAATATTATTTTCCTTAGAGATAAAGATGGAGAACTGTGAGGAAAAACAGTGCAGTTTCCACATGTTAAAGTGTTGAAAATAATAAAATAAAAATATGTTTTGCTAACAAAATAATAAAATGAAAGATCTGTCCTTATGTCTGGTGAATTTTGATAAGCAAAATGTGCAATTAAAATACTTCATAAGAAATATTTACACAAAGTACACACCTGTGCAATCATTTAATTCTCTCTGTATAAAACTTATTTTGAGCAGTCAGTTATGAACGCATGATTGATTTATTTCAACCTGACACACCTTGTAGAGACTAAAAATTTCCTGATATATTGTAATAACTTGTTTTCACAGTGGAATCTATGAAAATTCTTCATCTTGAAATTTTTTAACTACAAATAATTTAAAATGAAAATGTTGAAAGAAGCTCTACATTACTTCTGGTGAACAGCAATATTATTGAATGGATGACAGGAGAGGAGATAAGAGATAACAGTGGTTAAAAATTTTGGCATATTAAGAGACATGGGAGAGTCATATTTAGACTATAAATAAGATCCGCAAAGAAAAGGTACTAATAGCAGGAGTGAAGAAAACATGAAAAGCAAATATGATTCAATATGAGTAAAGAAGCAACAGGTCAACTAATAATAATGTTTAACACCAATGTGTGTATTTGCCCTAATGTTCAATTTGTGCTAAATAAAAGTAACTTTTTGGTAACATTTACTGCAAAGAAATAAAAGATGTTGGATGGCAAATTCAGATAAATACCTGGATAGGGAAAGAAACAGATGATGGCATGATGGGATTTTTCAGCAAAAAAGATACAAACACACATGAAACATTGTAACTGTGGATCCTCTATTGACAGCAGAGAAAAAATGGCATATACAAGCACCCTATGTGCATTATGTTCTTCAGCTGATGTAGCATATACATTCGGCAATTAGATAGTTTCATACGTGTTTGTATCTTTCTCATGTATAGGATGCCGTCATGCTGTCATCTGTAGTAAGTGATGGTTATAGCTGGACAGAAAACTGTTAATGCATTAATCATTAATTAACAAAGTTAACAAAATTGCAAAAATGTAACTTTTCAGTTAACCTAAAATATCATTAACTTTCTTCTTAACTTCCGTTAAATTCAACTTCCATTAACTTTAGTTCGTTACATTATTTGTTGACGTCAATTTGTTTGTTTGAATTGTGCACCACGGCAAGCTGGTACGCTCGACAGTCTAATAGAAAACCGAATTAGCTAATGCGATGTGCGTGTGTGATGCATAGATAACTGTTATGTGCAGCATGATGGGGGTGTGAGCAGGAATGCTAGAGTTGTGGAAGGTTTGTATTTTACATCTGTAAACCGTGCACACTACATGTTTCAAATTAGATCAGTGATTGATTTTGATAGTTTTATAACTTAAAATTTTTACTATAAAGAATATAGTGCCACTTTTTAGTTTATATTTGTTTGGAGTTTTTTAGTGAAATAAATTAAATTGATATTTGTTGCATGATTAAATCATGGAAATTGAGAATATAGAAGCTGTTAGTGAAATAAAAAATGCTAGCAATAGGAATGAGAAGATCAAAAACCCTTGGCAACATTTATGCATTTAAATCAAGATTGGGAGAACAATGGATTTATGAATTCAAACTGTGTTCACCTAAACTTCCTACAGTAAAGACTCACATTTCTAGCTTTAATATTTTTAAACGACAGTTGAATAGGCTACACAGATCTGAAAAATTACAGTTTGAAAGAAAAGTAAAAGCCGGGCCAACTCATGGGATAAGTAAAAACAATTCAAAGCCTTCTTCAAGTGTATTCTGGTGTATTTAGCAGCAAAAAAAATAAAAATTTTTTTTATCTCCATCTGCTAAAAGCATTGTAGTCACTGACATCAGCGCATGTCAAGATGGTATGAACTAATGCACTGTAAACCTTTTCACTGCCAACATGGTTCAACTACATGTTGTAACATCTGATACGTTTGACAAACTAATTAAAATGTTGAAGACAAGAAAGAACTCAATTTCCAGAGGGACATTGGGTAGACTTATTGTTGATAATTAACTTTTAATGGATAACTGTAACTTGCATTAAATTTGCAAAAATGTAACATTTTAGCGATTATTGAATTTAACTTTTTAAATAGTGGATTAATGATTAACAACACTAACTTTTTGCCCAGCTATGCTGGTGATTTCTTTCCCTATCTTTTATCCCTATGTTTTATTTCATTTATACATGGAAAAAGCATGAGGCCTTCAACATCAGAAATTGATTTATTTTACTGTTTTGAGTTTATGAACTCTAAACAACAACAACAAACATAATTGTTTTTAGTTTAAATGTAGTTAATTAACACTTGTTTAATCATTTCAGCACCAGATGCAACATATGTTGATGTTTCCCATGTATAATATTTGCAAGCAATGTTTTCATTGAATTAAGAGTTTGTCCTCTTTTTATAAATAAAAAACTCTCAGGAAACAAAAACTTACAAAGCAACAGAAATGCCTATTTCGTAAAAAAAAAAACTTTCATTTATTTCAGGTAGAATAAAATGCAGTGCACAGAAGCTTGTTTCAGAGAACAAATATGATCTTTTAAACCCTACAAATAGTAACAGGACAGATATTTCTATTACACATACAGGACCATGCAGGTTACGGTAACCTCCTGCATAACACAGTGGAGAAATCAAAGGAAGAAGAATTCACTGTTGAATACAGGCAGACAATGGAAACCACAAAGTGTGTGTGTATTTACCAATAAGTTCCTCAGTTGTAGATTCTGTTTTACCTCTTCGCTCAGAGTCATCTGGAGAGAAAGGTGCGTGAAGATTTTCAGTTATCTTAGGTTTTTATATGTACCATGACAATGACTACACTAACTTATTTGAGTTTCAATTACATTTTTACCTTATAAAACAAACTTCATTTAATTCAGAAATAGTTATTAACTATTTATGTTAAATTTAAAATATGTGAAACAAACTCCAATTTAAGAAAAGTTATCAGGTTGAGTTAAGATTGAAATAAAATTTATTTTCAATTTATTTCTTGCTTATTTATTATCTATATAAATATTTATGTAATTTTCTTTTTAAAATAGGGGACAAAAGAAAAAGACTCTTATCAGCTCATGTCTTGTTTGCTGATGGAATATGGCAATATCAAATCTGTGTTTCAGTAAGATATGTAAAATGAAATTCAGTATTTAGGATATTCAAGCATTTAATTTTTTATTTATCTCAACATATAAACAGAGTAAATTTTCTTGTTTATGTATGCTCTGGAGAATAGATTTAAAACAGAAAGGAAATTTCTTACCGATTACTTTCAGACTGAAGTCCATAGAAACAGAGCCTGCTATGTTGCGAGCAGAGAATGTGTATGTTCCAGTATCAACTTTTGCCAGAGAGTAAATTGCAATTGTTGATGAATAATCATCATAATAAATGGAGCAATGTTTAGTAGATGCCAGGCTTTTGCCATTCTTCGTCCACACAACATCTGGTTTAGGGTACCCAGAATACTTAATTTCAATCTTCCACTGGTTGGTAATTCTTAGCTTCTGAGTTGTAAGGCTTTCATCATATTCAAGTTTTGGAGGTTCTAGGAGAAATGCATAAAAAAATATGGAGTTAAAGAATTATCTACTAAAGCTCTAAACTAACTTGTTATGCTAAGTGAAATTCAATATAAACAATGCAGAAAACACGATTTCAGAATGACAATTCTAAGTGATTACTTTTACAAATGAATGTAGTACACTTTCCTTGATACACAAAGAATTACACTTGCTATTCATACCTTGTATCTTGAGTTCACAAGATGTTTCTGCAAACCCTGCTGAATTTGTTGCTTGGCATGTGTAAATACCAGCTGAAGTTTCAGTTGTTTCATTTATTGAATATTTGGCAACTCTGTTCTCATAAATTAAATTCTTGTGCTTGAAAGGTTTCCCATCTTTCAACCTACAAAATTAAATAATCAATAAATCCTATGAAATAAAAAACTCTTTGCACAGGAAGGGAAGGATGGTTGTTAGTCTCTCTCCCCACCCTTTCACTTTGAATAAGTGGAAAAAAACTCATTTTTGAATTGATAGTAAGCATTCACCACAATGAAGATTCTCCATCTAATTTGGCGTTCAGAAAATAAAGCAAGATCATAAATTAAGCTAGAAGTTGTCATAAGAAACAATCACATTTGCAGTTCTTTAAATGAGATGCAAAATAAATAGAAAACAAAGCAATATTTGGACTGATTTTATAATCACTACAAGAAGCACTTGTTTTCTTTTTGTAGGGAATAAGAGATAGAAGAACTGATACCAACAACTTGCAACCAGCTATCCATTTGTCATATATTCAATTAGAATTTTGGAAGAGAAACATGAACTAAGCAACCATAAATCCACATCTCATTTCATCAGATACAGGATTTAAACGGGTACAGATGTGCACTAAGCTTCCTCAACTGCATGCTCATCTGAGTTGAGGAATCATATCAGCTTTATTCATAGGAGTATAAAAGAGCACACAAATACCAAGCTGTTGATGTCTATATTTGCCACTGATTCTGTTTACTGATTTAAAAAAAATACATAATAGTATGTGCAGAGTGGTATGGAACTTGCTTTCCTTGCTTACAAATGTTATCATTCTATGCTAAGCCCATTTTAATGCTGTACATATTCAAACATGAATTTATATCTGACACATACTTTTCTCCCATTTACCACGGATTCTACAACATTATCACCTAACTCTATTTTGGTATAATTTTTTGTATTCATAAACTTTATGAACCCATATATTAATGCCATCCATTTTAGTTTATTTATTATTCTTGCTCTATAGATCTTATTTACTTTTACTTTCTCAAATTTATGTTATGAACATTTTAATATATATTTCTGCACTTTTTGTAATATTTTGCATTCTCAGGTACCAGCTACAATTCACTGTCCCCTCTACCTGTCCTCTGTTTGAATTTACCTCCACCTGACTAATGGTCGTTCTGTGAAACTGTCTCCTACACGACCCTCCCTCCTTGATTTTCTCCTGTTGACGGAGAGCCAAGTCTCGAAATACTCATTGTTTTTCCTGTGTTTTTTGCTTATTTATGTGTTCACCCCATGATACCATCATCTAAGTAAGGTAAGTTATATATATATATATGTATATAAGAATTGCAAATTAGGATAGGAAAATGAGCCACCACTTAACTTAGTGATGTTTGTGGGGCATGAAAACAAATAACAGATGAAAACACACATGCTATAGTAATTTTTAGGTCTTATCCCTTTATCAATAAGAGGACAATGTGAAAGGTTGGTATTGTAGGAGACTGCCTCACAGACTGACTATTAGTTTCCTACAACACTCACCCATCACAATGTTCTCTTGTTAATAAACAGCTGAGACCAGAAAATTACTATAGCATATGTTTTTTCATCTGCTATTTGTGTTCACATCCCACGAAAATCATCTAAGATAACTGGTGACTCATTTACATATCCTAATTGATAAAAAATCCATCAGTCACCAAAATTGAAGATAAGAGGGCAGCAGTGACAAAAAACATTACTGGAACACAAAAAATGCAATATTTTCCATGAAAAAAGAATTATAAGGCAGAGATTGCACAGGTACCCATGGTCAACACAGCCAAGTTAATTACATATGTCTGCCTGTGTTTTGACGCTGTCCTAACTTGACTGTGGTAAATGTTGACCATTGCTTACCACAGTTAAACGCATGATGGCATTGAAATATGGAAAAACAAGTACACACTCTGGGTGTTGAAATTTTTGGGGTTATGTCCCTTTTTAAACAATAGAGTGAGGTAGGTGCATAGTGATGGCTGGGAGTTAACTGGAGGCTCATATCATTGGTTGGTGCCATGGAATGCATAAAGTGTCTTTCACTTTCTAAACTGTTTTCAAATTTCCATTCCCTTGTATTATTAACCTATTTTCTATCCAGTTGACACCAGTAAATTTAAATCCTCACCAATAATTACCATGAATTTAGTTTATCCACAAGAGCCATATTGTAACATATCTTAGAATTTCACATAACAAAATTAGTTTCCAGAATAGCGAGCTTAGTTGAAGTATATGATACCGCAATTTTAAAGTCAGTTTTGGAGTCAATTTGAGCAATAACCCAAAGCAATATAACCGATTAGGCAATAATTCAAGTTTAAGCAGTAAATTCAGGAAATAAATTCATTTAAACAGCTGTAGGGAAACTTAACCTAAGATTTGGATATGTAATATTAGGCTCTGATATAATTTCACTTGATCAATATTTTTCGAAAGATATTCAGGTGAATAAACAGTCAAAAGATGATAAAGTTTGTTGCTATTGAGAGTTTGTTTATATTAAAAAAGTGATATGCTGGTAGAGAATTTTGTCACGTAATTTTCCACTTTGAAATCGTTCAGTTGTTAGAAAACACCTAGAAAATCAGTTGGTAGATAGAAAGTAGAGTAATTTCTGGTAAAACAATATACTAAAATTTCGGAAAGTTTCACACATTTTAAAGATCGTTTTTGAATATTATATGTGCTTAAAGGAAAAGTTAAATATTTCTATCATATTCAGTAATTCATGAAAAGAAATTGTGCTTGAAGTAAAGTTTAGTTCAATACAAACGTTTCTTAGTAAGTTTCATTTAAATATACGAAGGCATTTAACGGTGATGGAGTGAAATAGGTTTTTGGCGCCAACGACGCTTTGTTAATATGGCTTGGATAGGACAGCGTACACCTGGAGGAATATTTCAAAATTTGTAGTAAATCAAGGAATCCACTTAGAGGCTTCAAATTTTTACAGTAACCATTTTTCAGTACACAGATTTGTTGGAAGCTACTTTCAAGTTGACATCCTTAATAATTTAAGTAGTCAGATTTTTTTAACGAGTTTTATCCTACTTTTGAAAATAGTAAACATACTTTATTGGATATTAGATGAAAGGGTAGCAGATTGAGAATATAATAAAATTTGTTTCAGTCCAATTAAGAAAGTTATGGTAATCAAATCTAAATGATTTTTTTCTGGTAAAACTGATAGTTACAGAATTTTTTGTAAGGATATTATTTGACACTTTTTACAATTTCTGGCGATTCCCAAAGTTGGCTAACTCTCTGCAGTGTTTGTGAAGAAATATTATTAATTTTAGTTCTTGTTTTCCCTAAGTTCCACTTCCGTACGGGTAACCCCCGTGCTCCGCCAATGCGTGGGCTGACCCTCAGACGATATCGGACCCTTTGCAACACAGCAAATGCGTTGTTGCAACTCAGTTGTCAGTTAGATTTTGTTAAGTGAAGATCAAGTATACTGTGAAGTCAAGATGAAGTATACTTTGGAGCAATGTGTTTACCTTTATGATTGTTATGTGAAATACGAATCTGCAAGGAGGTACAGGCGTATGTTTATTGAAAAATTTCCAGGAGCCGAAGAGCTGCACAGGTCAGCTATACAAAGATTGGTAAATAAATTGCGTGCTACAGGTTCCCTAATGGACATGCCTAAGAAACGTAAGCGCTCCGTTCTTACTGAAAGAAAAGTCAAAGAAATCGTATCTCATTTGGAAAACTCTCCCAGAAAATCCCTCAGACGACTCTCCCAAGAAGTCGATGTTTCCAAAGCAAGTGCATTTAGGGCTACAAAAATTCTGAAAATGTGCCCTTAGTGAACAACTGCTGTGCACGAATTAAAACAAGCAGAATACACAGCATGAATGAGGTTTGCAAACTGGTTTATGCAAAGTGTGCACTATGGCGAGCTGGATTTGCAATTGACATTTTCACCGATGAGGCGTATTTTTATTTAAGTGGACATGAAAATAGTCAAAACAGTCGGTACCAGAGTACAGAAAATACACATCTTATCCACGAACAGCCGCGACAAAATGTGAAAGTTGGAGTTTGGTGTGCAATTAGTGTGAGGCGAATTATTGGACCAGTATTTTTTACTGAAACATTACATCTTTTCACTATGTGGACAATAATTTAAATATCTTTTTTGAACAGCTGACAGAAAATGAAAGAAATTACGGTAATGTTCAACAAGGCAGTGCAACTCCCCATACAGCTGAAAATTCTAAGCATGCTTTAAAGCGTGTTTACAATGATAATCAAATTATCAGTCGTGGATTGTGGCCTCCGTGTTCTCCAGACATGGCACCTTGTGATTTCTTTTTGTGGGGTTACCTAAAAGAGCGTGTTTATGATTCAAAACCCGTACGGAAGAGAAACTTAGGGAAAACATAAGAACTAAAATTAATAATATTTCTTCACAAACACTGCAGAGAGGTAGGTAAAACATCCTTGGAAGATGTCAAGCATGTATTGAAGCTGATGGCCAACATTTCCAGCACGTGCTATAAGGTAAAAATCAGTGCAAGCATGAGACATTCCTGAGCACGGGCGATGTGCCCTGTGACTTACCGGAAAGCGAGGCGGCACTGCCCCGAGCGATTTTTGCTGTGCACACGGATGCATCATAAATGAAACGCCCTGTAGCAAAGCCAAAGCTGAACAATTATCCATGGTTACATACAGTCAAAGCTGAGACTAAAGTGATGCACCCACCCCACTGCAGGCTTAGTTCTCACAATATCTTCATCAATCATTCTTTCACTACAGCCAACAATCGGATTTTTTTAAATCACCCCAGAAATATACCCCTAGTAACTCATAGTTACAATATACAAACACCAATGGACTCTAATAACCTTTGCTAACCGATATTTATACCCCTCCACTGATTGCTCCTCTATATCTGTGGTACACCCTATAACCTCATTGTCTAGTGCTCCTTCATTTAACCAAGAATCCACCCCTACAACTAAATATTGTTTGTATATCTCTATTAAGTTGTCTAACTCTATAACTTTTTCATTACGCTCATACAGTTCACTAGTAACAGTCTTATAACTAACTGTCTTTGTGATATTTTAAGCATCACCCTTCACCTTCCTAGTTGCCTGTCTATTACTGTTTCATCAGCTACATCTATTTCTTTAGACATCTTGTATTTGCAATCAGTATATCTGCTTATCGCCTATATTTATCCCATCACCAGTAGCCTCTAATCTAAAAAGGGGCATAGTCCTGACCCATTCACAACTGGAAGTGATTACCTTACTGATTTATCAACTCAGAAAGTATGACCTTGGATTTAGGTATAGACCATGCCAAGTGAAACCACATCTATCGATGGTGTCCACATGCATAAGCAACAAGACAGAACCAATGCATTTCCCAAGTAGCATCTCAGTCTCCATGTTAACCCAACTCACAGTGTTGTTCAATTGTTGTCAGTCATGGTGAATCAAGGACTGCACAAGTTCCACCCTGATTTTCCATGCCTTTACCATTTTTCTCAGGAGACTCTCTACACTGTAACTTGTGTCTCCAACAATACTATTCTCAATATTCCCACTATCACTATTCCACGCACCAAAGTGAAACAAGCCTGTGCATAACTGATCCTGCATAACATGGCCCACACCTCTCCCAAGGCTACTACCTAGTAGCAGAACCTTTTCCTTCCTATTCCTTACACACCTCTATTCTTAAAGGCTTCCTGTACCATACCTACCCTATATTTGTTTGAGGGTCTTCCCCAGTTGACTTTAGTAATAGGCTACACATATTTCTCCATGAAATTTCTGAACTGTATGGCACTCTCCCCACTAACCCCACCATCTTTCTATTCCCCCTTTATAGGCATGATCATACTGCACATCTCCATGAACTTTTCTTCCTGCTCTGAAAATGGATAAAACCATGGAGGAGCCTAATTGAGTTCCTGTTTTCCCTCTCCATTCCCATTGAACCATTTTTTGCACTCATTGCAATCCATACCATTCACCACAAACTTGTGACATGTGCCACAATTTTCTTGATTTTACGAAAAATATGTTTAATTTAACTCAAAGTTGTCTAAACAAGCAATCAATGTTTTATGATGAGTATAGCTGTTTTATTTCCTAAACATTATATTTAAATTTTACCCTTAAATCTCCTTCCTGTAAGTAATGAAAATACTTTAAAAGCCAATAAACAGGTTTATTAATTTTAAAATTAATCCTACAAATAATTATTATTATTTTATTACTAGCAAGTTGTTATTTGAATGTTTAAAACTAATTAAATAACAAAAAAATTGTTATATTTTTGACATAAAAGAGTGTACAATATGTGATAACACAGTAATCTCAACAATTGGGATACAAATTTTTAATTTAAATTATAAGGAAAGGGAAAATAACTGGTCACTCACCAATGTTGAAGGCAGCAATGGGTGAAGAATATATATGACAAATGCAACTTTTAATTTAATGAGGTATATAGGAATTTAATATTATTACATAAATTAATCACAATGTTTAACTAACTGCAAACTAACTACGAATTTCCACAGTCATTTAAAATTGTCATAGACTTGATATGGAGGTTGCCCCAGGATTCTCTGGTAGAGAGATAGTGAATTTGCTGTATAATTTTTTCTGAGTAACATCTGAAAAGTTTCTTCCTTTTATAAATGAAATGAGATATTTCTCCTACCTATGTACTAGTGCCACAATGATTGGGTATATAAGATCAGGAAACAAGATGTCATATTGATGCCTACATGAATTCCATCTTCAAGCATACTATAATTGATTGGAATGTATGGAATGGAAATTAGTTTTGGTACAATGCATCCTCTGCCTCCAACATTTTTCCATAAACTGTGGTATAAATTAGATGTAGAACTATTTTAAAAGAAAATGAAATGCATACACTGCAATTTAAAAAAAATAATAATAAATTATGATAATGGAATTTTAATTTTTTCCCCAAATAGCCCGTATTAGAAATCATAAACTCCTGTAAATATCATTATGTGATGCTAATAGCTGATTTCTATACATACCATTTGACAGTGGGTTCTGGTATACCACCAATAACACAGGAAAGCGTGATAGTCTGTTTGAGGCCACACACAATGCCTTCCAAGGGCTGCTGTATTGAGGGTGGTTCAGCAGCTACAGGCTTGGTGACCCTAATGTAACGTGTGTTGTGGGATGGTGGGCTGCGTCCAATACTGTTTTCTGCTATTACCCGGAACATGTACTCCTCGTTTTTCTGAAGCTGTGTCACTTTATGTGTTGTTTCTTTTATTGTCTCTTTGACCTGAATCCACCTGTGTGAAGAACAAAGCACATGGATATAAGTTATCTGCACTCATATAATATATAAGTAACAAACTCTATACCTACAGAATATGCTTTGATAACACCAAGGTAATATTTAATTTTAGGAAACTAAAGAAGTTATTCAGACTATTATATAAAAAAAAAAATGGCTTTCAGTTTTCTTGAATTTTCAGGGCAACTTCTTCAGTTCTTCCTTTTCTCCTTTTCTAATAACCTTATTCATTTTAAAAAATAAGCCAAATCGTTTCATACGAAAAAAGTATTTTCGGTTTCTCCAGGCTACTTTTTTCCCAGTTTTTCTTTCTTCATAATCTAATTTGGACTATTATCAAAATTTTAAATACTTAACACAATCAGTACATACAAAAAAGTACTTACAGCTTTCCTGAATTTTCCAGGCAATTTTTCCAATTTTTCTTTCTTAAAATCCTAATTCAGACTACTGTGAACACTTTAAAAAAATAGCCAATTTGGTCCATAGAAAAAGGTACTTTCAGCTATTCCCAAATTTTCCGGGAAACTTTTCCAATTCTTCTTCCTCTAAAAACTATATTCGAACTATTATGTCGTCGTCGTCGGCCATACTCGTTTCCGAGTTTATGTTACTCTCTTGCGTGTTTATTTGTGTGTGCGCTGGTGGCTGATCAGGCCTATTCTTGCATAGAACAGTCGTCCGCACACACTGCACCCAAATGTGGGTGGCTGGCGCGGTAGGGTTTGTCGGGCTTTCCGCCTTAAACGGGATTCAGCTGCCAGACTTCGCCGCTCCTCTTCGAAACGTGCCACTGCTGCGGAGATAGTTTTACGCCATAGAACGCGGTCTTTTGTGAGGCTGTCCCAGGTGGTAAGGTCTATATTAGTTTTCTTCAGGGTCTTCTTGAACTGATCTTTGTAGCGTTTCTTAGGGGCACCGTGAGGTCTGCTGCCAGTGCTGAGCTCACCGTATAAAAGTTGGCGAGGGAGTCTACTGTTGCTCATACGCTGAACGTGTCCAACCCATCTAAGTTGGTGGCTGATGATGAGGGCTTCAATGCTATACATTTGAGCTCTTTCCAAGACTCTAATGTTGGACACATAGTCGTCCCATTTAATGTTCATTATAGAGCGAAGTTTTAGCTGGTGAAATCGCTCCATTTTCTTAATATCTCGCCGGTAGAGTGTCCATGTCTCACACCCATACAGCAACGTGGAGACAACTACAGCTTGGTAGACCATCAGCTTGGTGCTTAAATTAAGATCTTTGTTTAGGAACACTCGCCGAGTAAGTCGTCCAAAGGCTATGTGTGCTGCACGAATTCTGTTTTCTACATCCTTCTCTGCTGTGCACTGTGTAGAGAGAATGCTTCCAAGGTAGGAGAAGCTATCTACTTGCTCAAGGGCTGTGCCGGAGATGGTAACATCAAAGTCTGGGAGTGTAGCTCCAGGGGCAGGTTGCGCTAGCACTTTAGTTTTTCGGGTGTTGATGGTCAGGCCAAAACGGTCATATGCGTCCTTGAAGTAGTTTACGGATTGTTGTATCTGCTGAGGAGTATGTGCTGGAGAGGTGTTGTCATCTGCATACTGCAGTTCTGTTACCTGGGTGAGGAAAGTTAATCTTGATGAGCGGAGTCTTGCTGGATTAAATAGTCCTCCGTCAAACCGGTATCTGATCTCCACGCCTGTGTTGGGGGTAGATGACATTTCGTAGAGCATTGCTGCCAAATATAGGGCAAAAAGTGTTGGTGTAAGTACACAACCTTGTTTCAGACCATTTGTGATAGGGAACTTTTCAGAGGCGTCGTTCTGATAAAGGACTTGACCAACCATACCATCGTGGAGTGCTATTATGTACATTTTTCAAAAATAGCCAAATTGGTCCATAGAAAAAAATATTTTCAGTTTTTCAAATTTTCGGGGCAACTTTCCAAATTTTTCTTTCTCTAAACACCTTATTCGAACTATTACGAATATTTTAAAAAATCAGGCAAATTTGGTCCTTTGAAAAAATATTTTCAATTTTTCCTGAATTTTCCAATTTTACCTTTACCAATTTTTCTTTCTCTAAAAATCTTATTCTGACCAGTATGAACTTTTTTTTAAAAAAAATTAGCAAAATCAGTCCAGTCGTTCACAAGCGGTGTGATTAACAATGAATAGCATTTCATTTTTATTCATATAGATTAGTTTTTTCCCCACTAGCTTAGATCATGTGATCAATCATTTGATAGCTCTGGATGTGTACACATCTTTCTTCTAGCCATGTCTCACCTCATAAGTGGCTTCCTATGACCCTGTACTATACAACCTAGCCAAAACTGTTCAAAAGTAAAGAGCTTTTATTAGCATTTTCTTTACAGTAAAGCATTTTTTCTTGCGCAAGCCCAGCCACTCATAGAACTGCCTTAATTTTGTAACCTAGAAGATATTCCTGCCATAGTTACTGATTTAGATGATGATCAGATGGCTAATCAAAAATTCTGGGCAATTTTATAGCTGTGACATAACCTAGCAGGGTGAAAGGGCATGTTCATTTCTGTAAGGTGTGGAGTAAAGAAAAATTCAGATTACTGTCAAAAATTGATCATTGCCTCCTTCTTTCTGTAGTGAAGTCCTCAATATCTGAGCTATCAACAGTACAATATGAGAGTGATATAAAATATGTTCAGAAAGCTTAAAATGAAGATACAACATACATAATGACAGTGAAAGTGCTGTTAGACAAAGAAAAAAAGGAAGAATAGGCAAAAATAGACCCATCACTCACCACAGATGAAGGCAGGAGGGCGTCGAAAATCACACTTTAAAATCTTTTGGTATAAACCTTAATCATGATTAGATGTGGTGAGTCTCTGAGTGTACACATCCAGTTCTCCTGTCATATGTCTCTCTCAAAACATGATCACGGTGTATAACAAAATATTGTAAAGTTGTAAAGTGTGATTGTATTTTTGTATTTTTCAGCCTTCATCTTGTGGCATACTTGTCCCTTGATGTATTTTGATGTTAATTTTTTAATTAATTTAATTGCAATGGAGCAATGTTACTTATAGTTGGTTCTTTTTCTTGGATTTGGCCACCCCCTCCAGTCATAGAGGCAAAATACTGGGTGATGAAATAAAATTGTTTTCTGGAAACACTTCAGCAATTTATTGAAATGAAAGATTCAAAAGTTTTATTCAAATCACTGAGTTTAATGTTCTTTTGCTAAACACTGCTCCAACTACTAAAACTGTTTATAATTTAAATGAACTTTTTCCTTTCAAAATGGCAGATTTATTTTAGTAGAATTAAAAAAAAAATGTTAATTCATTCACAATACACCACTTATTCATAGTTTATAAAGAAGGAAATATTGTTGTAAGAAGAAAGCTTTTTGCAGTTCTGTAAAAACTGCTCTTAGACTTGTAGCCATGTATAAATGTCACATTCCTGGGAGTACATCTCTACCTCCATTTACAACCAGACTTGTAGCCATGTATAAATGTCACATTCCTGGGAGTACATCTCTACCTTCATTTACAACCATGAATGAATTTATATGCAGCTGGAAGGCTGAAAGCAGTTTATATAAGGGAATATTGATTCCTTAATTAGTAGTTCAGTGTCAAACATACTTTTCTGACTGTTAAAAGTTTTATTCCATCTGAATTGTAGTAAGGTGACTAAAACTCCTCTTTTACCATCCAAACCTGGAATGACTTGGTTATTTTCTCTCACATAATGAAGACATCCATGCTCTACCCAAATCTGAATTAATTACTCTTTACAAAAACTCCCCCCCTCCTCCAAGGTGCCAAAACAGCTTCAAGGCCAACCATCAACCCTGACCGCAAACTAATCTCTGTATACATTTTACCCCACTTATAGTACACAGTATAAATAATATCAAGAATCTTGTAATTACTTAATATAATTTTACAAATATTTAAGCTTGGACTACTGATAATTTAACCATCACTCCACAAAATGTAGTGAATGAAGCAGTTGTTTTTCCCTGTTCTTCCTTATTTTGATTCAACATATTAGTTTCTCAAGTACAAAATATTTATGAATGTATTAAAAACGTATTTTCCGAAGAGTGTACCAAAAGATCTTTTTTCTCTCTCTCTCAGGTGTCATTTATCCTGCAATCAATTAGTTTGATCAAGAAGAAAAAGAAGAGATCATAGCAAAACAATATATATGATATATTAAATGCTAACAGTGTTCAACATAAAGATAGCAGTTGTAACAATAAATATGACTGGAATTACTCACGTGAAATCTGATTTATCATGGTATTCAAGTATGTAGTTAGTTATTGGAGAATGTCCATCAGATTCAGGAGGTTTCCAGTGAAGTGTGACAGTTTCATCAGTAACTTCAACAACTTCAGGGATGCCTGGCTGTGAAGGTGGCTCTGCATATTGCATGTAAAAAAAAAAATTCATATTTATTTTCCTGATGCTTCAGTATGTCATTTGAAATCCACTGTTATTTGATTAAAAATATCTATACATTATAACAAGTGCACATTAAACACAACAAGAATTGATAATGATTAAAATTTAAAATGTTTCATCTGTTGATAAAAATTCCATTGGATGAAGAGAACTGATGTTGTCCTTAAATTCTTAATTCTGATTTACATTTGTTCTTAGTAGTTTATGCTAAATAACTGAGAAAAATAAATTAAAAAACATAAAAACCACATAATTAAATAATCATGGTGAAAAAATAGGGCTAAGAGGCATGAAACATTGGGTTTAAACTGGTCACCGCTGCTTAGATTCCCTGTGTCCATGTAACTTTTTGTTCCATATAGTTAACTGTTTCATAAGCATGTATTGTTATTTGTTTCCGTTATCCAAAAGGCTTGAAGACTTCTGAGAAGTTAGTAAATTATTTTTGTGAAGCTGAAATTCCACATCAACTTTTATATTTTAGGAAGAAGTTTCTTTATGCAGATGATATCATAAGTAGCTGTCAGATAATGAAGACTACTCCAGTAACAAGATTCCTCTCAAAGCCATCTTTAACATGTTATGTAAGAAGTAGTCTGTACACAAGTGGATTGTTCCGAATCTCGCTTGTTGAAAATTGGTTTATCTTTGATAACTGGAGTAAGAGGATTCAGGAGAATTCTCTTAAAAGATTTATGGATGTGACTGAAAAGTGATATTGTTCTGTGGTTTGTTATGGGGTTTACCAAAGTTTTGGAGTGCTATGACTTAGGCCTTTATCCAGATGTGTGAGGTCTTCTAGTAATGTTTATTTAAAAAAAAAAAAAAAATTAAACTGCTTAACGTCGCTTAACAGCGAGGTCTTTAGAGACGGGTTCTAGTAATGTAAATGCCCTTGAAACATTTCAAAAAGCTACTTTACTCCTTTCTTCCTGCGATGCCTGATCTGCTCAAGATGGATGTAGGAAACGCCTAGCTGTATTAGGAAATACATTTCTTTGTTCATGGTGTTGTATTTTCTGTCGAGCTGTACCATGATTTGTTTTAATACAGAATGTATCTGTGGTTACCAAGTTTGAATTCATCTCTTGGGAGACATATAAAGGTAGTAAACATTATTCATAATACTATCTTAAAATGTAAGTTGAATGGGGTGGTTATTTTAAGGATCATTGAGCCATACTGTAAGTACTAGTCATTTTATTCAATGCCCTCAATTTATTTTCAGGAAAAGTATTTAAGTTTATTACCACAAACATTCATTATACTACCAAATATCCATCCTAAACAGAACATATCTGTGTTAAGTGCATCATCTCTATAGCATCATTTAATTATTATTACTTATTCCCATACTTCAGACAGTAATTGAAGTTACCATTTATCTTCAAATTTAGTACAATAAAATGAATTAATCTAAATAATTTATTGATGAAAACTATAATGAAATATCAGAAATTAATTAGCATACACATTGCCATTTTTCAGTGTTACACCTCCACCACATTCTATTGTATAGAAGTACTATCTGATGGCTGTTTTAGAGACGTGTATAGGCAAAGTTGTTATAAATACTAACCCATTAGAATAACTGTAAGCTCAGCTGAGGCTTCACCACAGTTGTTAGATAATTTAATTGTGTAACTGGCAATATCACTTTCTTCAATTTTCTTGATGGTCAAGCTTGCTGAGCTCTCTGTAAGTGTTTGTATCACCTGAAATGTTTTTAATATGATTTAATAAGATTATGAACTTAAGCACTTATTGAAATAAGAGGGAAAAGGATTGATCTACAGTGTTATTCAAAATTTTAGCAAAAATGATACACTTAAGGTAGCACGACAACTAAAAGGAAATATGATGAACATACTGAAAATAACTTTTCAGGAAAGGCACTTCAGGTTGAACGTAAACATAATGTTTTACTCACTAATCACCAGGGATTCTCCATTATTCTGAGACTCATGTATCTGACACTGCATATTATTATTTCCTTAAGTCTCCTCTCAAATTGAAAATTAAAAGGACTTCATCCACTCTTCTGTATACTTAAATGAACTTCTTGATCTCAGAAATTTCTCTGGCCACAAATAACCGTTCTAGTCAATAGTCTCATTTCAAGGGCTATATTACCCAGGAATGGGGCAAGGAATATGGAAGAATTTGACCATGGCCTTTTGAGGGAACCATTCCAGCATTTGCCTGGAGAATTTTGAATTTAGAGAAACTATGGAAAATTCAAATCTGGATGGCCAGATGGGAATTTGAACCCGTGTCCTCCCAAATATGAGGCCACCACTCTTCCGATATGTGCAATAGAAAAAGTCTTTCTGAACTCTCACTGAGCAACATATGCTACCTCATACCCGATCTGTGCTAATTGTTCATGATTCTGTAAATTAGTCTGACCATAAATTGGTACTCCAAAAGAATAAATAGTCATAGGCAGACAATTTTCACGCAGCAAATACCTACAACAATATCAACTTTAATAAATGAAGCAGTACAGAATAAATTCAATAGTTTCTGAAAGAAAAACAACCAAAGTTAAAATATTTTTAAATATATTTCATGTTAAGTGATGTTTGGGATTGTATTTTTGAATGAAATGATTCATTTTGTTACTAACAATGGAACAGTATTTAGGACAGGAGAGGTGAATTTTGGTAAAAGTCCCATATCAGAGGGAATATTGTGAGGAAAGTTATTAACCATTAAGAATTTGAGAAGTGTACATTTTCAACAAAGGGAAGATTGCAAAAATATATCTTAATTGCATTTAAATGAGGGTGGTAAATTATAAAATATGAAAGGCAATAAAAAGTACTAAGAATGGTGGTATTTTCATAATAAGAAGTTATTGGAAAGTATTTAATTTTCAGTTTCAAAATTATCTTTGTGGGAAATTTTCTGACAGGGAGGACGCATAGCAGTGATTTTTTTCCCCTGTTATTTAATGATTAAATGGTTGAACAGTGGAGTAATGGATAGTAAAATAAACTAGGATGGATAATACAAGTGTAGTATAGTGTTCATGTTTTAATTTTGAATGAGATGTTTTTACTTCAATTAATTATAAAAGAAAAAGAGATCTTGTAATAGGAAAAAGTATTTAAAATTATCGGGACTACATTTTGGTAAAGTTTGATGCAAACTGTAGAAGGTTTTGTAAACTTGATAATAACTCCTAAAGAGTTAGCCAGGAAAATAATGTGGAAAATTCCAAATTTCAGAGAAGAATAATCTGGAAATAATCAGGTTTTGAGCTGGCCTTTAAAAGGAAACCCAGAGATGGCCACATCCATGATTCAATGGGCAGATTTTGTACCATGTAGGTCAGTGGGCTGCGATGGTGGCAGAAGTGAATAAATAAAGTGGAGAAACCAGAGACTAGGTTAGGTGGTAAATTACTTATAGCAGCCATGTGGGTGCACAGACTTCCGCGGTCATTGTCGATGTTGGTTGTCCGGGTTGAACCGCGCCAATTTAGCGAAACCTAACATTTCAACCATCATTTTGTGGCCTTCTTCAGCCACTGATAAATGGCTGATAAATTTGATAAATTGACGCAGTTCAACCTGGACAACCAAGATAACTTATAACAGCCATGTTTGATTATTGGGGAAACTGTGATATAGTAAATGATCTGGAATGAAATCATGAAGTTTCTTACTCTCTCTTCGTAACTTTTTTGGAACATTTTTAGGTGTTTTAAATGTTGTTCTTTCAGAAGTTAACCTGCAGTCTTTGATTTAAAAAGACTGAAGTCAAACTAATAAAAAGTGCTATGTAATACTCAACTGATACCAGAAGTTTCGACACAAAAACTTTTCTGAAAATGAAAATACTGTGAACTTTAAATATTTTCCTAAACATTTATTTTAATCTAAATACCACTCATTGTAATGAAGATACTTATGAAATGTGAGGAGTCGATGGCCATATTTTCATAGCAACAATTAAGTTAGTGAATTGATACTAACTGCAAAACTTTGGACAGTAAAAACTCAAATAACAAACCAACAACCTCAATGAAGCATTTTAGTGTGACAAAACTTAAAATAAAATGGAAGTTATTCAATTTGGGGATTTATACAAAATTAGTCTGATTATGCTCTGATTATTATATTCAGAAGGTGACAGAATATAATTAACAGACTTTTACTAAAGAATTATGGCTTTTGTTTACTTACATAATTGCAATCAAGCACACCCATAAGATCGTTATCTCAATTTTCAGGCTCAGGCCTGATTTACAATACTATACAATGAAAGAATGTTAACCAATCTAGTCCATGTAATAAACTGGAACTGAGCTGAAAATTAATAACTTCTTTACTTTTTATAACTGTCACCTTTACCAAAGAGAACAGAAGTGCAAAATGCAAGAGAAACAAATGAATATAAGAAATTTGGCTAGTGATTGTAATTTAGACTGGAAATTCTGTGAATTTGTCACCACTTTTAATTTATTGGCATTAGTTTACTATTCCAGCATCAAGCTTCTACACTGAAATAATAATCCAAATTAATTTTTATTATAAACATTTCTGTACCTGGAGTTATTCCAACTATCCAGAAACATGAGTAGCATATTTTTTAACAGAAGAGGGAAGAGGAATTGAGATCCATGAATTAGATAAATCTGAAGTCACCTTGTGAAGTATAATCTATGTGAGTTCAAACCTGCGAAGATTATATTTCAGCGACATACTGGGAAAGCTTTCTCTCACACAGGAAAACTGGTGCTATTTTATGTCAATTGTGCTTACATGTTTTTACAGAAAATTCCTGATTCTCAAAGGTCTAAATATATTGTAAAATTTCTAGTTAATTTAAAATATCAAAAACTATTGTGTGAATGAAGGCTTTCCACTGTTTCTGAAATATAATCTTCATGGTTTGCTGCCAGTTCAACAAAATGATCCAGCAGCAAACTCATGAAAATTATGTTTCACAAAAATTCTTGATATTGATGTGGTCTGTGCCCTCAAACAGGATGAATAATGAAATAACATACCCTTTTTGATTTCTTGATTACTTTGCCATTGACAAACCACTCATCTTGTGGAGAGGGTGTAGCTGTGTATTTCACTTCCATAGTAATATCATCCCCTTTCTTGACCCTATATTCTCTCTGCAGCGTATCCATATTTATCTTTGGTGCAGTTTCTATGACTGAAATTAGAATCATCTCAGTATGAAATAAAGATTTTAAATTTTATGTATATTTTGCTCAATAAAACTAAAATATGTTTCAGAAACTCATGCAATATTAATTATTTTAAATCTTGGAAAGGAAAAGTATACATTCTTGCATGGAAGCTTTAACCTTTTCACAGTGAATATTTTACTGGTTGGTTAAATTTATTTCATTTTATACAAATAAAAAAATTGTGAAAATTAATGACAATATTTTTTTTACACAATCAGCTTTAATTTGTAAATTTATCTTGATAAATAATTTCTTATTTTATTTGTGCCATTTGTCCCTTTAATTGTATTTTCTGTAATACAGCAAAAACTGATTTTTTATATTACTTTTACATTATTTTATTCTTCTTTGATATCAGAATCTTTGATTATAAGTTAATTCTATTTATATACACAGTTATAGCTAGTAAGAGAGTAAAAATTAATTTTAAAGGAATGTAATATAGCATGTATACTAACATTGTATGTTAAATTATTTTGTGTAAATCACTCTTTATTCTGAAAAAAAAGTATCATTCATTATTGTTTGTGTGATGAGTACTATAAAACTATTTATCTCCATTGATGATATATGGTGGTTATTTGATTGATGTTATTCAGTGAGTAAGTTTTGAGGTATCTGCCATAAGAAATACCCCAACTAGGATTTTAAAGCCAAACAACTTGTGCAACAAAAGAACTAGTGGTGTATTTATTCATTGATTTTTTTTTCCAAAATTTTACTACAGGTCTCAATCACTGTTAATATTCACAGTAATATCAAATAATTTTTTTATACATAAAATAACTGAAATTTTAACAACTGGAATATACTTATGGACTTATAAATTATCGATTGATGCTTGGCATGATACTTTTGTCAAGGATAACATGTTTTGTATATCAAAAGAACAAGTTCACTACAGAAGCATCAGACATTTCACCACCGTCAAAAGTCAAGACCATCTATCAGTTAAAATGATATCTCATACCATGGAAACGACACTGAGATAAGTGAAATCAGAGACAATTTACTTTGGGTCAATTACCTATCAAACCTGAATAATTCTAATCTTTTATGGTTAATTATTCTAATTTCTTTTGCTCAGTTTGTACACAGTATACATTTCATACAATACTGACAATAAATGCTGAACAGAAAAGTTTGGAAAAAGTAGCTCTGAATAAATCTTTTTGGTAATTAGAGAACAAATTTGTCAAATAACATGAGCAATGGAACTCAGATAACATAACACACTGTATATATTGCTTCTTCCTCATTGATAATGATACCAAAAACACAGAGAAAGGAGAGAATTTGGGCTAATAAAGAAGATAAAAAGAGAGGAGGCTGTTGTTTAACCATTTATTGGTTACAATAGCATGGTATGTCTGACTGATGAGGAACATTTTTTTACCATAACTTTTGTGTATAATCTCAAAAAGGTTTTATATTCTTGGTAATCCTGAATCGGTATTTCTACACTCGCTGAGTTTGTAACTATGATCTTATAAGGAATCTGATGACTGAGCATCATGTGATCAAAGAAAAGTTCTGTCAGAAGTATAGGTCAGTTTAAGAGACCTTAAAAATTTCAACCTCAGGATTAAAACTCAAGAGCTCTGAACACCATTTAAGCACCTTGACCAATTGAACCACATGAACACTTTGTTTGAAATTAATGTTACAATTTGTTCCATGTGTGTCTCATTTCATTCAGGAGGTTAGTTACTCATTTAATATTAATAATTGATAAAATTTGTGATGGAGTGCACACACCAGTGGCAACCTCATCTTTCGCCTTTCCTCTTCCTATCTCCTTTTACCCTCTACTAATTTTAATCTTAAATTCTTTCAGAGTTTTTGGCAAATTATTCATTATTTCTTTTGGTAATTTATTACAATCCCTTAAACCCTTTCCCATGAAAGAAAATTTTCTCGCAACCTTATGCCTGAAATCAAGTGCCAGTTTGTCGTCATGGTCATCTTTATCCTTCCACGCACCTCTCTTAATTTTCTCACTAATATCTTCCCATGCTTCATCATCATTATATGCCTTGTACACTCCCATTGACTTGTAGTTATTGATTGTATTTGCAGTAATTTCCAAAGACAAATCTAGCAGCCCTTCTCTGTACCCCCTCCAACTCCTGTATTTTATACCCATAATGTGGGTCCTATACTACACCACCATATTCCAACAGTAGTCTGATCAATGTTTTGTACCTCAATTCCATTACTTCTCTAGTGCATCATCCCCTCGTCACCCTATTCAACAGGTGAAGGATTTTGAACCCTTTCCCTACTACCTGTCGAATGTGTCCTGTCAAGTTAAGTTTGTTATCAAAGGTTATGCCAAGGTATTTATGTTTTGAGTCATCAATTAGCATCTCCTTCCCCACTTTATAATCAGCATTAACCTTTAGCTTTATATCTGTGTACCTGATAAGCTAGCTCTACTTTGCATTTATCTTCATCCCATGTTGACTCAGCCAGCTAGTTATCCTAACTAGATTACCCTTCAGATGTTTACAGTCTACTACCATTTCATTCCTTTTATATAAGATTATGTCATCTGTAAACAATCTAAATTCTGACAATAAACCATTAACACAATCATTCATTAGAATAACGAATAGCAACGGTCCCAAAACACTACCCTGTGGAACTCCCATGTTCACTCCTACTTCTTTTGGTACTGCATTTCCTACATTATCCTATTGCTTTCTACCTTTTAGGAATTCTTCTACCCAGAAAATCACCTTTTCATCAACTCCCATAGTTTTTACCTTATTGAGCATCATTTTATGGCACTTTCTGTCAAAAACCTTTGAAAGATTCAGTGCTACACTATCAACTTGACCTCCCTGTCCATTTCTTCAGAAATATCTTGCATATAGCCCACTTACTGAGATTCATGTGATATTCTTGACTAAAGCCATGTTGCCAACTTGAAAACCACTTACGTTCCTCACAGACTCGTCTGATATGGTTGCATATTAATCTCCCCATTAATTTACCTACCACTTATGTTAAGCTGATTGGCCTGCTGTTTTCAACCCTATTTGTCACCCCTCCTTTATGGACTGGTACTAATACATCACACTAATGTATCACACTTTTCCAGTCATCTATTAAACAAGTAGCCAGACTCAATTAAAATAATGTTTGAAGATAAGGTACCATGTCTCATCCTGCTGTCTTTAACAAATCCATAATAATACTATCCACATTGGCCCCTTTTGCTTCTTCAGATTTCTTAGTTCCTTCATATCTTCATATTTAATTTCAAATTTTCTAATGTGCTCACTTCCAACTGTGTGGATAGGCTCATTTTCTGATATAACCCCTACCATTTCTGAATTATAGTACCTAATGGTCACTGAACCAGTTACTTAATAACTTACTGCCTTTTTTAAATCCTCAGTTACTTCTTCTCCATCCTTATCTATAATTGTCTCAGAACCCTCTCTTTCCCTCAGTTTCCTGATATAGCTACAGAAATTTCTAGATGCATTAGTCAGTGGTCCCCCTGCACCAATAATATTCTTCATAAACTCATCCTCAGCCAGTTTCTTTTACAATATTAATTCCTTAGTTGTTTCAAGAATTCTCTACTGCCTTGCTGTTTCTTAACTATGTTATGTTCTCGTCTCACCAACCTCTTTGCTATTTTTTACTGATTCCAAATGAAGACACTAAGAGTTAATGCTTTCTTACACAATCTTTTTTTAATTAAGTTTTTAGTTTGTTATGACAATGACAAAGATGTTCCAGGATTCAATTCAGCATTATTTCACTTATAACAACTATAAGCCCACCTGAAAATAATGTACTCATAGAATAATGCAGGTATTTATAGCATATCTTTGGTTGAATAGCTTATAAATTGTCTTATTCTATCAAGATAGCTTAACAAGAAGAGTTTTACCGCATGACATTATTAACATTAAGGTAAGAAACACTTACTTTCAACTTTCAGTTTTGATGTGGTCTTCACATTTATAGCAACACAGGTATAGTCTGTCTGATCTTCAAGAGTAACTTTCTTTATGATCAGCTTTCTTACTGTTCCTTCTGATGTTATTATGTACTTATCAGATTGCTTAATTTCCTTCCCTTTCCTGAAAATTGAATTTGCAATTGAACTAAGTTTAATTGGACCATAAATTCGGGTAGACAGCAATTAACATGTTCCAATATATTTATTTATATAATCAGAGCAAAATAAACCATTAACTGTTTATCAAACATGGCTAAAATGTATTATCAGAGAATTTGGGATGGTTTGCAAAATTGGGCAGAATTTAAGAACCTAAGGCACATGGTATCTGCCTTATAATGTTGCTGAGGAAGGGTTATATACCAAATAATTACTATGGCTCATTTGTTTTCATATCTTTTTGGTGTATCAATACTGTCCTGCTATCATCCATGGTATGCAGCAATAAATTATCTAATCTAATGCTTATTTCAAACAACTAGTAAGGCACACAGTCAATCCAGAACAAGCCTCTAATGTTCATCTCATTACACATTAAGAAATTAACGCAAAATATCACATTAGTATAATACACAATATACCTTATAATTATTTTCCAACTTTAAACATCTTACCCCAAACTTTTTAGTGGTCCTAAATACACACCAAAAATTTTCTTTATCTTAGCAACAATATGACATGATCTTCCTTGTGACTTCACAAACACTAAGTACCCCACTTTAAAATTGATAGGCTTAAGACCATCTGTTGTATCTCTTCTTATTTCTGCTGCCTTTTTGCCCATGACAGCTCTCTGTTTCAACTGATCCAGCTGATCTATTTTTACAACTGGAAAACATAGTACTTCCATCTTTAAGTGCATTCTTTATTATTTGCCAAGACATATAACCAGCACACTTGCTTTCCACACTGTTCATCACATCCTCTAAACCTTTCAGGTGTTTTAGCCATGTAGTGGGCTTGTGACTGCAGAATGTCCTGCATAAATGTTCAATATATATGTATGTCCAGTATATCTCTCAGCGGGGTTGCTGGCAGGGTGTGTAACGTAACCATGAACGTTACGGTTATATTTGGAGTGGATAGTGTAATCTGAGAGGTATGTAAGGTCTTTGGCGGTGGGCGAGCGCCGAGCGCGGGGAGTCGAGAGTCGGTGATTGTCAGTGGTAACGTACGGAACAGCCGGCGGGAACGGGTCTACGGCAGTGTGTTTATCCCGTGAATACATCGTACGGCTGCTTGGCGTGTGTTCCGTACTAAAGAACACTGTGGGATGTGTGCTAAAGTATATGTTGGACTATGAAGGTTCTTCCGAGAGACCTGATTCAATATAAACTGTGTTTAGTAAACTACTGCAGAATCGGACTATGGCGATTGTTTGTTAATTAGTTTCGAGATTTGTGCTCACTGCTTATTTAGTTGTTTTGACTGTACTTGAAGCTGCTATCTTCGGTGACGAAGAAACATTAGTATTATTGTCTGGTGGCATGCTTGTGGACTGTGTAGTCTCAGAGGAATAAATCTACGAAAACTAGTACGCATATGTGTTTTTTTCTTCTGTGACTTTAATTAACCAATTAGCATAGCCGAAAGACTGGCGACCGCACGGCAAAACGAACCTTTAATTAAAAGAGTAATTAGTGGTGGAAGAAAGCTTAAGAAAAATCGTGTTAGGAAGTGTAGCTGCTCAATTGCTTCAACGAACTTTTAACTATACAAACACGAATAGCGCGAGTAGCCGTTACATGGCTCAACGTGACAGGACAAGTTGCAGTTAAAATTGTTAAGGACGGACAGTGATTAATATAAAAAAGTGCTGGAAATAATAAGCAGTGAGTAGCGCGGGAAGACAACAATCGGCGACAGTACGGTTACTTCGAGGCGGCGAGTGCACGACAATGTAATAAACGAGAGGACCCGAGTTTTCACGAGCGGAACCGAGCGAGGCAGTCTGACTAGAAGCCTCGCCCGAGCAACAACAACAACTCGACACCGGGGCAACGCGGTACATCGGAGCGAGGCGACAGCGGAACATCGCGGGCACGCAGAAGCGGCGCGGCGTCATTGCGGTCGACAGCGGCGCGGTCAGCAACTGAGATTCTTCGAAAGGAAAGTGCGAACAAATTTTTAATTAAAGAAAGACACAAACTGACATTAAAATAATAATAAAAAAAATACTGTTTCGATTGGAATCACATTTCCGCGGTAGTAATTATTTCTTTTGCATTAATGAATCTTCAAATGAGCTACTGACTATGCGGATTGCAAATTTTATGCATGCAAGCATAATTTTATTCTGATTTGGGTCAAGTTATGTCAGTTTCTGTTAACGAATTAATTTGTAGATTTTTTTGTTGATTTTCCAAAGAAGGCATACGTTGAGTAGAATTAATAAATGTCTTCCATACAATTTCCTGTAGGTTTTGTCTGGGAGGTTTCTGATATTATATTTTATTTTCTCCACGGCTGCGAGTGTTAAAGTTTATGTTACCATTTTGTGAAGATAGGGGCATTATTTTACATTGAGCTTATACGAAGTGGATCATGCAATATTCAATTCGACTTGGAAAGATTTCTTTGTGCAATATTTTCTTCAGATCCAGCAAACTTGCGTTTTCACCCAACGTTGTTTTATTCATGTGCAGTTCCTGCTAACCTGTGTTCTGGTTCAATGCTTTGTAGTTAGGAAACTGTTTGTTTTACATGAACTGTAGCCTGGATTTTATGGTTTTTCAGTGTTCTCAGATTGATTAGAAGTTGGGAAAGATGGACTCTGCGTTTGACTGTCCACAGTTTGAGGGCGTGGAAAGATTCTTAAGTAGCCTAGACTTTCTTAGAGTTCACATCAAAGTGGAGGATAAGGATAAATACACGGCTATAATAAATGTTGTTAAGAGGGTGGTAGCAAGCTTTAAGGAGGAATGCAAAGTACATGTACAGCACAGTAAAGAGTTCAGGGATCCTGAAATTCTAAAAAATATAGATTGGTATATAATTTCAGTATGGTCAAAGCTTGAAGAAGTTCGAGAAAACTTAGGTAGTTTTTGTGATAAAATATCCATGGTTTCAGTAGATTCTGCTATTGATTATATCAAGGGGGCTATACCCGATGTTGGTTACAGAGTAAAATACCTTGAATATAAGTTTAGTTGGGTGCGAAGGGTGAAATTTGAAGAAGATGTTTGTAGCCATATTGGAGGATTATTCAATGTTGATTGTGAAGTAGATTCAAAGTCATCTGAGCCTGTTGAGGAGCAGGTTGTGGATGATGAGAGTGTGCGGAGTGTAGAGTATGATGAAAATTTGGAAGAGGATTTGTCAATGGGGAGTAAGGATTCTAGTAGTCTCATGGTAACTGCAACTGGTAAGGGGAAAGTAGTTAGTCTATCGCAGGAGGAGGTCAAGCAATGTAGGGAAATGTTCAGCGCCTTGGAAGAAGATAGTGTAAACGTGGACCAGAATTCATATCAGCAAGGTGATTTGGTTTTATTGGAAACGAATTCCGAACTTTATAGTACTAATGGAGACATTCAAAAGTACCAGTTTTCGTATGAGGGACCTTTTAGAATAGTATGTGAGCATGAAGTTTCTGGTTACGTATTAGCGTTCCCTGTGAGCGGCAAAATTAAAGGTGTTTACCCAGAGGATTCCTTAATGCCATTCGAACCAGAAATGATAGAAGATTCGATGACAGATTGTGAAGAAGTGATAGAAGATTTCGATCAAGAGAACGTCGGGAAGGAAAAAGAAATTATTGATAATCAAACCTGTATATCGGCGAAAGAGAGCTCAATTTCACAGGTTGATATGGACTATGATAAGAAGAAAGAAGAGGAAGAACTAAGCGACGAAGAATCACATGAAGAAGTTTGGCGAGAAGAAAATTCAGAAGAACCTGTGACAAAACATAAAATTACTAGGGAAGAAACAGAAGAATCAAAGGCTAAAGAACCGGGTAACAGTCTGAAAACATTTGGTGACAGTCTCGACACATTTAGAGTGGAGATGAAACGGGCGTTTGCGGAATTTGAGTATCACATGAGATGCTGGTTCGAACAAGAAAAAGCAAAGATAGTTTCAGAAGAAACTTATAGATCAAATGGAAGAGAAACTGTGAATAAAAACAATGTTTGTGAGCCACAAGAGCAGGAGGAGACTTGTGTAACTGACGACAAGAATGTTGAGAAAGATACTGTAGCAAAAGAAGAAATAATGTCAGTAGAAGAAGATGGAAGACAGCGAGAAGCAGTCCTTGAGATGAAAGAAACATTTCAGGAGACAGAAGCAGTGAAGCATGAAACTTTGCCGGAAGGGAACCTCGCAGTGAAACATGGTATGATGATGGATGAGTACTATTCATCATTTAAAGCCATACAACAGAAGGTGATTAATGGGAATAAAGAGATTATGCAGAAGAGAGGAAACTATGTGAAGCCTGAAGAATGGTATTTGCTGAGAAGATATGTGGAAACAAGTGGAGGAAGAAGAATGAAGGAGGAGTGGAAGAGGTGCAGGAAGAAGTTACGGTTATATGATGAAGCAAAGAATGTAAATAAGAAGAAAGGAGGAAGAAGAGAAGAAAGTTGGAAGAGACGCAGGAAGAAGTTACGGTTATATGTTGAAGCAAAGAATGTAAATAAGAAGAAAGAGGGAAGAAGAGAAGAGTGTTGGAAGAAGCGAAAGAGCGGGGTTTAAAGCTGTTTGGTGAAGGAAGGAATATTGTAAAGAAAAAGAAGTAGGTACATTAGGTAGAGGGGGTGAGGTACAGTCTTCAGTTGCCACACTGCGCATGATGGAAACATCCATGCATAAATACCTTAGCGTTATGATAGGTTTAGGTTTTTAGGTTTTTTTGTCTTCACAATTATTTTACTATGGTATTTTACAGTTGTTGTATCAAATGTCTGTTGCGGTTGTGCGCAGATTAGCGACCCGCACACTGTTTGTTTTGGTTAGGGTATCACCGTTTTTGTCACAGCCGAAGGAGTTGGTTATTGTGACTTACCTTTTCCTTACATTAAAGTGTTAAGACGATTTAAATGTGGCGCAGCGTAATGTCAGTTTGCGTCTTTCCGCGTGTGGAGTGATCAGTGTTGGTGTACAACAGTCAGTGAATGAGGCACCTGCCTGAGCAGGGCACACTGTCAGTGCACTGTCGAAGTAAACAAGGCACGATTCAGTGCATGTGTCATACATCAGAAAAAAAGAGAGGAAAAAATTGTTGTCAAAATATATTGTAACTCAATTTGTAATTTCTTGGTTATATGTCATGGATCTAAGCAAGGACATATGGACATTGAAAGGTTTGATGATTTGTTTCATGGTGTTTCAGACTGTGTGTGTTATTCTTAATGTGTATGTAATTATGTTAGTTTAAGGATAAGCAAGCAGCCACCCAGACTTCCCTTTATGTTTGGTAAACATTTAATCTTGTATTTTTTTTGTAAAATGTTTCTATGTATATGTGAACAAGTGTGGTTTGTGATGACAAAAGTCAGTGCTTTGGCAATGCCGACTTTTGCCACATTGTAACGGTGGGGGTGTAACGTAACCATGAACGTTACGGTTATATTTGGAGTGGATAGTGTAATCTGAGAGGTATGTAAGGTCTTTGGCGGTGGGCGAGCGCCGAGCGCGGGGAGTCGAGAGTCGGTGATTGTCAGTGGTAACGTACGGAACAGCCGGCGGGAATGGAAGGTCTACGGCAGTGTGTTTATCCCGTGAATACATCGTACGGCTGCTTGGCGTGTGTTCCGTACTAAAGAACACTGTGGGATGTGTGCTAAAGTATATGTTGGACTATGAAGGTTCTTCCGAGAGACCTGATTCAATATAAACTGTGTTTAGTAAACTACTGCAGAATCGGACTATGGCGATTGTTTGTTAATTAGTTTCGAGATTTGTGCTCACTGCTTATTTATTGTTTTGACTGTACTTGAAGCTTGCAAGCTCACAGTCGTCTTGGCGTAGTACTTGTTGGGGCTTTTAGATTTAATTATGAATTAACACTTATAAATAAAAAGTTCGGTCAGCCGTGCGGTCGCCAATCTGCTGATCTTTACTAGTTAGACAAGCTAGAATTGTAGTCAGAGAAAACAAGTAAGAAAGCACTGAGAAATACACAGCATTTCAGCTTTCACAGTTCATTCACATTTATTCCTCCGAAACTACAAATATCCAAGCAAGCCAGCAGATACTTAAAACTAAACTTCTTCTCCAAAGAATGCAGGTTCGAGGATAATCAAGGATTGTAACATTCAGTACAAGCCCCGTAATTAATTATCACACAATTGACGTGATCCGAATCAATAGCAGTTCAACATACACAGTTTATGTGAAACCAGTTCATTCAAAATAACCTTCATAGTCCACAAAAATACCTCCAGAATGTCCACACAATGTCTTACAACTCTGAGCCTCGGTTAAGCGACACACACACACGCTCCCGGCCGCGGCATATAAGCTCTCGCTGGCCGTAGCTTACTCTACCGTCGCCAATACAAGACTGTTTCAAAGCGCGCTAAATAATCGCTCAACACCAAAGACATTACATTTACTTCTCAGATCACAATTTATACTAAAATTATATCCGTAATTTCAACGGTTATGTTACACTCCCTAACTAACAACCTTGTGATAATTGATCTGGTTTCAGATAAAATTGATCAATTATCCAAAAAAACTGTTATGTCACACTACCCCGGTTGGAATGTGGCGAAAGTTGGCATTGAAAAAGGTACCAACTTTCGTCATTACAGACCACTTCTGTTAACATTTACATAGAAACATGGGCACATACCAATACATATTACCAAACATAACGCTAAGTCTGCGTAGCTGCTTGCTTACACTTACAATAACAGAAGCAAATACATATTAAGTTCAACAAACATACAAGAAAAATATTACACACCAGACATATCAGAAACAGTAAACATAAGAAAGGAAAAAAACCCACAGAACACAAAATAGAAAAAAAAGGATATGAATTAGTATTCAATAGCAAGTTGACAGCTTGCTGTCAGAAACATTGCTTTCAATGTAAACACCAGCTACACACAGGTCAATGACCTGTACACTTTTCTGCTTTAAGCATCACATCACACGCGTCACTTCACTCACTTTACCACACTTCTTCGTGCTACTACATTACTGCTCGCGTCTTCGAAGGTAAGGGGAAAGTAGGGTTTATAGTGATACAGAGATTTTCTCTCAGAAAAAGGATTGATAATTGAAAAAAGAAGAAAAAAATGAAAATAACAGGACAGGATTACTTTTTTTTTTTCTGGTCACAATCGGGTAAATTGATACTTGTTCGATCACCTTCCTCCATCTTCCACCTTATAGACTTTCTGTCAATTTTATTTTCCTCATTAATTCTCCACCGTATAGATTTTCTGTCAATTTTATTTTCTTCATTTACAAATTGAGAAGGTTTTTGTCTACCAGTTACTTCTTCATATCTTCCGCTATCGAAAATGACTGATTTAGCTAAATTATTGCTTCCGAGTGAGTGACCTAACTCGCTCGCTTGTTTTTCCGCGCTCGCCAGTGTTGCGGCGGTCAAAACTTTTTTGGCACAGGTTCCAACAGTACTCCGGTATATGCTAGTACGTGCCGACTGTCGGCCACTGCTCCCGCTCCAGTCACTATTGTCATAGCCATATGGCTGTCGTACTGTTTTGATTCTATCCAACTTTACTTCCCCCGTATTTACAGATAAAAATCCCTCCACTTCAATCTTTATAACCTCATTCTCCCGTAATCTTGACTTCTCCTCTGTAAGAGCATCATAGAAAAATTCCTCCGCTACTTCAAAAAATTTCTCTTTTATATCGTCTTCCACAAATTTCTCCTTACACCCTTGAACGTCTGTTTCCGCAGCCATAATACTTTTACAATTTACTTCAACTTCATCCTTTAAAACATCACCTAATATAGTGTCAAAAATAAAAATTTCTTCCTGAATTTTCTTCTTCCTTAATCCTCCGCTTCCGTTCTGTGAAATTTCGTCCGCATTTGGCCTCTTAACCGGTTCTGCCCCTGATGAGGCCGCTACAGTGGCAGAAATTAGTTTAAACAATTTTCACCACTCGCAGCTACTGTGGCTACCCTCTGTTCTCTGTTATGAGGTTGGTCGTCATGGTACCGTTGGTGTTGATTATTAGTTTCTGTCTCTACCGCTTGGTTATTCGGCTCAAAATTGTTTCTCTGCCTAGCCCCGTGTTGGTATGTATTTACCGGTTGTTGTCGGTTGTTCCTTCCTTCTTCTCTCCAGTAACCGCCTCCCCGTGTACGCCTATCCTGAAAGTGTCTATAACCATTCTGAAACTTCGACTTGTCTCTCCTCATCCTCTCCTCCTGGACATCCAACCTTCCCAACATGTCTATGGCATCCTTAATTGAACATATTTTATGGCTGGTGAGAATAAATTGCGTTTGTTCGGGTAGGCGAGCCGCAATAATTTTAACATATTCTTCCTCACTGTGGGGTTGATCTAGGTACCTACAAGATGAGTAACACCTCATAAAAAAATTAGTTTGTGTCTCTTTATTCGAATCGTAATGCTCGCCCAACATTAATTCGGATTTCACGGCAATCTGTCTCTCTGCCGACCAGTATAGGTTTAAAAAATCTGTTTTAAACTGAGCAAACGTTTCAAAACGGTCTTCGAATTGATCAGCCCAAAGACGAGGTTCTCCTCTCAAATGTTTAATTACCATTCTAATTTTATTTTCTTCGCTAGCCATCAGGAAAGGTGCGAAATTTTCAAAATTTCTAATGAACTTTACAGGATGTATACAATTCTTTCCGGAAAATTCCTCCCAATCTATCTTTTCATCATTGACTTTAACTGGAAAAGCTGAAGTCTTTATAATTTCTTGGTACTTGACAAGCTCTTCCCTCACTACATTGGGGACTTGTTTTACTAGTTCTTGTTTCACCACTAGAGGGGTATGGAGTTTCGCCTTCTCAACATTTTCATAAACCTTTTCCACGTCTGCTGCCAGCCCTTTGACCTCACCCTTCAGTTCCGCATAGCTCCGTTGTACATTACCCTGAAATGTTTGCATCTGATCTTCAAGGCACCCTACGCGGTGGCTCTGACTGTCACTTTTTTCCATTAACTGTAAATATTGCACCTGTAAGGCACTGGTATCCTGGCGCAAACCACTCGTTTCCTGCTCAACCTGTTGTTTTAACTCGGAAACTTGAGAGGACAACTCCTCCGTCCGACCAATACACCTAACACTATACTCTTCGAGTTTTCTCTCTAACTCCGCAATGTGCAATTTCTGTTCCTTGACTAAGCTATCGTGACGAACTTCTGCGTCCCTTTCCATTACTTCAAGTCTACCATTAAGGGTTTCAAATTTGGAATGAAGCTGATCATTAGATTCCGTAAAGGTTTCAAGTTTAGAATCAAGTTTATCATGAGAGTCCTTAAGGGTTTCAAATTGGACATCAAATTTATTATTTAGGGTTTCCGCAAACCTAGCCAGCGTTTCAGCCATTTCAGCCAATTTTGACTCCGCCTCTTCCCCCATTTCAGTAAGTTTATATTACAAATCCCACGGGAAAATCCAATTATGATAATAACTCAGTTGCTTTACTTCCCCCCCTTCAATTCACAGCAAACAAAACCAATACAACGCTGCTATTCAAGAAACTCAATCAACATATTAGAATTAAATGCATGCAAACTGAAACCAACTACTTGTGCTGCATCAACATGCGGTAAGTGTCACCAGAATGACAAAGGAATGGGCAAAAAAGGAGAGAAAAACTCGACTCGGTTTTCCTTCCTATGTGCGACTCGAAACTATAGGGAAAAAAATATTAAAGGAACGGAACAGATAGGAAAAGACGCTTCGCAGCAGCTCACTAGCAGCAACACGCGCACTTAGCTTTGGTGTCTTCAGTCAGGTCTGCTCGGCTCAGCTCGGCTGGTCGCAGGTTGGCTCGAATCAGCTGCTGCGGCTCGGCTTCCTTCGGCTGGTCTCGGCCACCCTCGTGTCGGCTGCTCCGGCTCCGCTCCCTTCGGCTGCTCTCGGCTCCGCTCGTGTCGGCTGCTCCGGCTCGGCTCCCTTCGGCTGCTCTCGGCTCCGCTCGGAAATGCTCGTCGAGTTCATGCGCCACCTCCACTGGTCTCAGAGTAGATTATCTTCGCTCGCCGTCTTTGACTCACTGCCTCGTGTCGTTGTAGTGTTATATCTTCCACTTTGACTATTGTTGTCTTCGCGCCTAATTGTCACCTTATTCTCACTTCGCCGTAATTTATCCTTTGTCCTCTTTATCCTCGTGTGTATGCTCGGGAATTGAAAATTAATTTCTCCTCCAGATGCCTATTTAACCACACGTCCTGTCACTGAGGCGCCATGCAAGCTCACAGTCGTCTTGGCGTAGTACTTGTTGGGGCTTTTAGATTTAATTATGAATTAACACTTATAAATAAAAAAGTTCGGTCAGCCGTGCGGTCGCCAATCTGCTGATCTTTACTAGTTAGACAAGCTAGAATTGTAGTCAGAGAAAACAAGTAAGAAAGCACTGAGAAATACACAGCATTTCAGCTTTCACAGTTCACTCACATTTATTCCTCCGAAACTACAAATATCCAAGCAAGCCAGCAGATACTTAAAACTAAACTTCTTCTCCAAAGAATGCAGGTTCGAGGATAATCAAGGATTGTAACATTCAGTACAAGCCCCGTAATTAATTATCACACAATTGACGTGATCCGAATCAATAGCAGTTCAACATACACAGTTTATGTGAAACCAGTTCATTCAAAATAACCTTCATAGTCCACAAAAATACCTCCAGAATGTCCACACAATGTCTTACAACTCTGAGCCTCGGTTAAGCGACACACACACACACACATGCTCCCGGCCGCGGCATATAAGCTCTCGCTGGCCGTAGCTTACTCTACCGTCGCCAATACAAGACTGTTTCAAAGCGCGCTAAATAATCGCTCAACACCAAAGACATTACATTTACTTCTCAGATCACAATTTATACTAAAATTATATCCGTAATTTCAACGGTTATGTTACAAGCTGCTATCTTCGGTGACGAAGAAACATTAGTATTATTGTCTGGTGGCATGCTTGTGGACTGTGTAGTCTCAGAGGAATAAATCTACGAAAACTAGTACGCATATGTGTTTTTTTCTTCTGTGACTTTAATTAACCAACTAGCATAGCCGAAAGACTGGCGACCGCACGGCAAAACGAACCTTTAATTAAAAGAGTAATTAGTGGTGGAAGAAAGCTTAAAAAGAAAAATCGTTGGTAGGAAGTGTAGCTGCACAATTGCTTCAACGAACTTTTAACTATACAAACACGAATAGCGCGAGTAGCCATTACAGGTGATATACCATTTTTTTATGTTTAATGTTATGCTCCTCCATTTAACTTGCCCATTTCTTTGATGTAAACTGTTATCAGATAACATGGCTTTTTGACAGTCCACTTTCATAAAATATTTTTTCTAAAATTTATTAATTAGTACATTTCCTGTTGTTTTCTTAATCCCATAGTTTTATGAACTATGCAAATATATCCACTAGCACTAAAACAAGCATGATCTCACTTCATGCCTTTGGTAGGGGACTATTTGATCTACTGGCAATAACTCTGACACATCCGTGGATACTATACTTTATTTAACTCATTTTGTTGCTACTGCTGATACTTTAACACATTGGCAGTGGTTATAGCTACGTTCTCTTTTAGAAATTGTACTTTCCGTATTATTAAAGACAATCCTCTCCTTTAACTTCTGAACACCTTTCTGGTACTGAAATGGCCACAACTCAGATGTGTATAGTTTATTATCATATCTATACTTACATCAGATCAACACAATTTACAATACTCTGTCGTATAATCCCTTCTGTTGAGTAGTTTTCCATTGTGCAACTTGTAATACTTTGTTAATATAGCGTGCCATCAGTCATTCACCATCCATACATCCTCATTCTGTCTACTCCTAATTTCTTTGTATATCTCCTTCACATTCCTCTCATGCTCAATTCCTTTAAAGAATAACATCTTCAATGTGTTTCCTATACCTTCCATCTCATCTGTTTCATTCTGCTCTAATGGTAATTGCAAAAGTGTGTTGGGTAACTAGTTTTCACTTCCTTTAGTATAATATGTTTAAAAAGGCATACTGTTATCAAAACAGAAGCCATCTTGTTAATCTGCTATTTAGTATGCTGTATCTTATTTAAGTTAATACCTTACTGTCCGTAAACACCCATAGGTAATATTTAAATGTGCACAGGCCCATAGAATTCTAAGCATCCCTTTTTTATTTGGAACTTAATACAACTTTTCATGCCTGTTTAGTGTTTGGCTAGCAAAAGCAATTGCATTCTTCTTTAGTATCAGTATCGCAAACCAGTGAAATATTTTATTCTTCTCCAGTCTGGCTTTTAATAGCTCAAAAGCCTGCTGGCACTCTTCTGCCAATAACAAAATTTTATTCTTTCTCAGCACTCCAGTCAAGAGATGATTGTTGAAAGAGTAGTCAGTTACAAACTTCCTGTAGAAACTGTATAAACCCATAAATTATTAATTTTAGTTGTTTTTTACTTTCAGGCATACAAAATTTTGAAATAGAAATAACCTTAGCCAGTTTTGGGGCACTTATACGATGTCCAAAAACTTAATTTTTGAAAAATTATCATTTTAACGACTTTAATGTCATTGTTCTATAATTTCACAATACTTCTTCCACCTGCATGTTCCTATTAAGATATTGTTGATGTAAATATATTATTTACTCAGAAGTGTTTATCCTAAACTTGACTTAAAGCTCTCAATAGCTGAGACTGAAATGCCAAGCCCAAACTGAACAACTTTATACTAATTAACAGTTGCACTAATACAGAAAGGCAGTGTACTTGCCGATACCCAGCAGTTAAGTCTTGTCATACCCCACTGAATTTTTGTAACATTTGCTCCAGGAGTTCTGGGAAGTCGAGCTCATCGTACAACAATTTTATTTAAAGTTCAAACACTAATTTCACACTCCCATATTTTTTTACAAACAAAATCAGTGAGTTGTTATACTGGCTATAATAGCTTGCTACCTTTCACTTCACCAAAGTTGTTGGGCACAGTCTGACACAAAACACCTGGCTTTATTTTCAAGATAGATAAATAATTACTTACCATCCTAGAAAAATCTGAGAACAACATTTCTTCTTAACATTTCCTTTACAATCTCTATTTGTTCCTTTCAAACTCCATTCATGTCAGTCTTATCCCACATATTGATCATTCTTTTTTTGTCTTATTAAGACAGCTGCTAGTTCTTCTTCCTCCACAACTATGTAAATAGTCAAATTCTCTACAACCACTTTAGAGTTTATTATTTCCCTGAAGAAATATACCACACATTCCATTTAATTCTCTGTAAATATCAACCTACCTCAGTCACAATCAATTATCACTTTGCATTTGCCAGCAATTACATTTCTTCAACACAATTTATATTCAAATCTGGAATTACTAGACCATCACATTTCATTTTCACTCCATCAATATGCATTTGTAACAATGTCTAACCAAGCTTGGTGGGTGAGCAATAATGGTCTGACCTTACATTTGGGATGATGTGGGTTCAAATCTCTGTCTGGCCATCCAGATTTTTTCTCCATGGTTTCCTGAAATCTCTTTGGCATGGTTCCTAAGGCCATGACCAAATTCCTTCACATTCCTTGCTCCCAGTCCTTTCACCTCTAACTAAGGGGCATAAAGTTATAACAAAAACCAATATTTGCTTTCACACTCAGCTACTTAACCTTCCTGTCACACCAACACTAGGTATTCCAACAACAGTTATTGTGGTGATCTTATTGTCATTGCTTGCATGTGTATAAAGCACTTGGAGAATTCCTTTCTGTGTTCACAAAAGCCTGACATGTAATAGCAAATGTTTCCATTTCAATTAATTGTTTTCTCACCTGCACTTCCTTTTTTCCCAAACATTCCACCCTTAACAATACTTTTGATGCTAGTATGTGCCTATTTAGTCAGAGATTCCTTGTTTTCCTGATACAAATAAGGTCTTTACACTCTTGTAATATGAAATAGTACTTGGTTCCCTCACTCCCATTTAACAGATGACTTTCTTCTTGGAATACTTCTTCATTATCCTCATTTTCAGGAAGATAATCAGTAACATCTAATACAATACCTCACACAGAAATGTTTCTTTCTTTGATATTTTTACTTTTTAAATTCTTCTTTCATATTGTCAGGTATCTATTAAATTTTGTAACTACATGAAAATTTTTTTTTCTCAGAGCCATGATTAAATTGTATAGTATTGTATTTTATTTCTATAGGTACTTTCTAGGTTAAATCAAGCTAGAAAGCAGTTTTTGCAGGTTTTGAGATAGTATTTTGTATTGCATCAGTCTTCAGCAATCGCCTGGAGTAGTATTTCGAAAATTCATATCTAAATTATTTATTTTTGGCTAAACTATTAAAGTTACAAATTTTTTCATGATAGTTAAAGATAACGTTTGCTATAAGATCTAGCAATTTGCAAAGTTTCAGAGAGATAGGGTTATTTTTATTGTCGAGGTCAAAATTGGATGACGCAAGATTTTCAGACATGTAATTTGATATATGATTATCCTTCCAGAAGCTACCCATGTGAAACGGAAGTTTGGGATTTTCCCACGCTCCATGAATACCAGAACTTTCCTGGATCGCAGCAGCAGCAAGCACAGTCAGTCACCCCGAGTCGTCCAGACTGTGAGGACGTCAAGATGTAACAGTCTGTCAGGAACCGTCCGCGAGACAAGATGTAGGCTTAGTAGACTAGCAATGTTCATACTAAGCACTGCTGTGCAAGTGTTTTATTTTTGGCACAATGTAGGTTCACATATTTAAGTTTATTACAATGTAGCAGTGAAGTAGTATTACACCATGTGGGCCGTCAGGATTGATTAAATTCAGGAGTTAACCAACCAATTGAACAATGGAAATGTGTGACGAACTTAGCCTCTATGTACCACCCCAGCATAAAGCTAGTTGTCTTACAATATCATTGGAATTTTTTTTCTTCAAAGCTCTTCTTTGCCACAAAACACATCTTTGTCACTTGAGTAATTTTCATCTTCATTATTTCTTCTTCTTTACTACTGCTGTTATTCATTAACATTCCATCATCAATAATTAACATTTTCCTCCACTTTTTTGACCCCACAAGCTTCTACAATGTATTTTTATTCTTTGCACTAGTTAACTGCCATTCTATAGGACTCTCTTCATTTTATTTGTACTTGGAATCTGTCTGAATATTCTGATATTCATTATTTTCTATAAGCTTCAGGTACATCCACTGTTTCTGAGGTTCATCTTCATTTACTGGCTCCTCCACAGTTGGTCATTCTTGTTCTGTATTTTATCCTTCTTCCATGGTCATGTAACAACTACTATCATCCATTCTTTGCCCTTTTCATTATTTCTTTTTAAATAATCTGGTCATTGTTTCCACTGTTTGCTACTATCTGAATTTTTACAGTTGCAGTGATGAGATTTCCAATTTTGTTTCCTTTGCCCTTCTTAAGCAAGGTGATGACATTTCTCCAAACTTATTTTCAGCTTTCTTAGATATGCCAATGCCAAAGTAATAATGTACAGAAAAAGAAATTGGAATCTCACATGTAAATGACACAAGTACATTTGAAACATTGTAATTATCGGGCATATAACTTTTCCTCAGCATAAGAACAAGTTGGTCACAAGGCAGGTTTCAAGGTCCAATTGTTCAATTGGAAGAAATGGTCTGAGGCGATATTAGTGTGGAAAGGATAAACAAAGTAGACCCAACAAAGTAAAAGGAAGGAAGGATGCAGTGGCAAAAAGCAGCACACAAAAAACAACACTTAACAATGTGTGACTGAGTTAACTGTGAACTTATCCATCAACTTCTATATTCATGAGTAATGGCAATGCCCAATATATATATATAATTTTGTGAGATCCCCCGTTAACTTTCTAGTTCACATTTTTTCTACACTCATTTCATATTCCATGCAGTGTTTTGTTTTGTTGCTACATTCATCCTTCCTTCAATTTTTGTAACTTATGGATCTGTTTTATCTTTCCTTTCTGTATTACAGTATGTTAAGTGTTATAGTTTCCCAGGTAACTTTTCAAAAGAGAAATAAATATCAGCAGCTAGCATAAAAATTGAAACTTACTTCAACCACTTAACTTCCACATCAGATCGTGACAGTTCCACACAGAATGTAGCATCCATGTTCATTGGAATTAGTGTAACATCAGGCAATCTCTTGAGAAAATCTACTGCTGGTTCTGAAAAAAATATTTACAGTAAAGAATTTATAAACACAAAATATACCATCTAAACTAATAAATTTTCATATATTTTTGTAATCATCAAGCATATATAACATATCTGCATGAGTTTCATTACTAATAATTTTTACAGTGGTCATGTGTAAGTAACATTTCAAAATGATGACAACGTTTACTTAAGTTTTCACAATCATATATATATATATATATATATAGTATATCATTACTGCTTTGTATTATAAAATAATCACATATAGGTAGTACAACAGATATTTAACATGCTGAACATATCCTATATTGTAATATTGTAAAAATCAAGTCAGATACAACATGAGGCTCCCATACAAATCTTAACTTATGGGGGATTTATGACACAGTATCTGTTAAACCAAAGTAAACTTTTCAGAAAAAAATAAAATAAAATAATAATAATTCAATTGCTTCATATTATGCAGCAAACTATGTCACAGGTGTAGGTTGGGTTAATAGTCTGTGAAAATCCCCCACTGAGACTGAGATTTTAACTGGGGACCTTTCATTTGCCAGTCAGACACCTTAACCACTGAGCCAGCAGACCACAACACTTTAAACATTATCATGTTGGTAATGCAAACTCAAAACATTTTACCCATTCAATAATCACCCAAAAAGCATAAAGAGGTTTTCACTTCAAAAATCTAACTTAGTCCACAATCTGATGGCTCATCAAATCTTCCTGAAGAAGATGTACCAAGCAATTATTCCTTTCTTCAGGGGCCCACAGTTTAACGTGCAAACAGAACCATGGAACATCTCGATGTAGCTCATATAATCAAATACAACTTCTAAAAATTCCTATTCACTGTGAGATTGGAAACTGTGACCAGAGAGAGAACTTTTGGAAGTAAGTGCCTTAACTGCAGAGCTACCAGTCCACCTTGCTTTGAAGTTTGTGTGTTAAGTACTATCCATATCAGAGTAAAAACTGATTGGATAAAGGAAACAAAGAAACTGCCGCGAGGCACTGAAAATAAGATAGGATAGGGAAAATAAACAGTTACCCGTCACTTACCACAGATGAAGGCAGGAGGGCGAGACACGTAAAAACACAAAAACAAAAGAATTACACAATATTTCGACTTAAGTCTTATTCATGTAGGAGGCGAGACATATGGCAGGGGGAAAGATGTGGTCACATCCGAGCCCGCCACATGAATGAAGCACAGGCGGAAAATGCGTGGTAGTGGAAGAATTGCCGGAGGGGGGGGGGGGGGTGGGGGGGGGAAATAGGCTTGACCAGCGATAAAAGTGAAACAAATCAATATAATCTCTGTGCAGCTTAGTTCAAAAAGTTATAATTGAAAATAAAAGAATTTAAAAAATATATACATACAAAAAAAAAAAAAAAATAAAAAAAAAAAAAATATACAAAATAAATAAAAATAAATAAATAAATAAAAAAAATAATAAATAAATAAATAAGCGACTGTAAAATGAAATGAGAGATGGCAAGTGACGGGTTTAACGTAGGTTTAGGCCAGGGGTGTGTCTGGTGTCAAGGATATGTTGATAGGCTAGTTCCCATCTGCGGAGTTCTGAAGGGGTGGTGGTATTTGGAAAAACTCTAATAGCTCTGACTGTGAAACAGGTGTTGAGGTTGTTTGAATTATGGAAAATCGCATGAATTGCCACGGGATGGTCTGGGTTGGAAGTATAAACTGTTTGCCTGTGGCCATTCATTCTGTAGGAAAGTTGTTGAGTGGTGAGACCAATGTAAGAGGCAGTGCAGTGGATGCAGGTGAGTTGGTAAATAAGGTGAGTGGTAGCACATGTGGCATGCCCAATTATAGGGAAAGATTCGCCTGTGACAGGATTAGAGTAAGTAGTGGTGGCAGGGTGCATGTTGCAAGTTTTACAGCGGGGTCTGTTACACGGGAAAGATCCCTGTGGAGGTCTAGGGGAGTCGGCAGGTAAATACCACCACCCCTTCAGAACTCCGCAGATGGGAACTAGCCTATCAACATATCCTTGACACCAGACACACCCCTGGCCTAAACCTACGTTAAACCTGTCACTTGCCATCTCTCATTTCATTTTACAGTCGCTTATTTATTTATTTATTATTTTTTTTTTTTTTTTTTTTTTTGTGTATATATATTTTTAAAATTATTTATTTTCAATTATAACTTTTTGAACTAAGCTGCACAGAGATTATATTGATTTGTTCACTTTTATAGCTGGTCAAGCCTATTTCCCCCCCCCCCCCCTCCCGGCAATTCTTCCACTACCACGCATTTTCCGCCTGTGCTTCATTCATGTGGCGGGCTCGGATGTGACCACATCTTTCCCCCTGCCATATGTCTCGCCTCCTACATGAATAAGACTTAAGTCGAAATATTGTGTAATTCTAGAGTAAAAACTGAGTATGAACAATGGTAACAGAAATTAAGGTGGGGTGGGGTGGGGTGGGGTAGGGGGGGGGGAAGGAATAGAGAGTTTAGGTATCTTCTGTAAATGAAACATAAACAATGTTTTCCTAGTTGTTTTAAAGTATATGTATGCAAAGTTCCATCAAAATTGGGTAAAAACTATTTGTTTGTATAAAGATTTTGCGAAAAGTGTCCAACGCGCATATGATACATGCAACAGGTGGCATGTTGATGATGAGGATAAAACATTGCATAGTGCGCGCCTATAGAAATTTTCACTTTTTTGTTGTTGTTGTTGAAAAAAAACAACAGTAATGAGAATTGAAATATTTTATCAGGGGAGGTTTAGATATGGCAGCAGTAATTGGATAAGTAAAACAGTGACATGTTGAGCAGTAGAAAAATCAATGAAATAGGGCGAGTGAGGAAAGAGGTTTAGCTGCTGCCACACAATAGAGTTTTCAGATTGGATTTCAGACAAAGTAGTGAAAATTATTATGGATATTAATATTTTATTAAATTTAACCGTAATAGACAATACATTCTATCCTGTGGAAGGAACACACATAGGGCTGCTGTCACAGAATGAGTGCTTCAGACACTGATAGTTTTGTTTCAAAAATGGTAAAATGGTTAATTATTTTCTGTAATATTTTTATCGTAATGATACATATACTTTGGGCACAGTCTTGTTACATGATTTTTAGGGCACAGTCTTGTTACATGATTTTTAAAGTACCTGACTGGCCAATTGAGACAGCAGGACAGAGTACAAGTGAGGTTAGGTCATGGTTTATAAGTTAGTTATTTGGTGTTATAAATAAAACATTTAGCTCTTCCAGTGCCAATAGCAGGCTTCAGCAAAAGGATTTGAAGAAGTTTCATTATTTAATTTATTCAATATGCTCATATGATAGAAATAACACTAGTAATATTCCACTCTTAATAAACAGAGAACAGTTGGCTTACATTGCTTCATTAAGATTCTGAGATATTTTCCACAAGTGTATACGATGCGGTTTACTTCCTACCAATGTTCATGTTACCTAGTAGTGCTACATATTAAATGTATTGCTCATACATACCTTCAACATTAAGTTGTGCTGATGATGTCTGTTCTCCAACTTTGCAAGAATATACACCAGCATCCTTCAGATCCGAATTGTAAATCTTAAGTTTCTGCCTCTTGCCATCAATAGACAACTGAACATGTTCTGAGAATTGTAATTCTTTGCCATCCTTGAACCAATGAACAAGGGCATCACCTTTGGTCAGCTCAATTTCAAATGTTGCCTTTTCACCCTTTGCAACAGTTACATCTTGCATTTTTGTTGTTATCTCAGGTGGAAGTTCTAAAATTTTAAAACATGTAATTAGTCTTTTTTGACTCGAAAATAGAAGCATGAGAAGCAAATTATTCAAAGTACTCACCCACTACAGTGACTTCTGCTGTACATTCCTGATCCGCAAGAGCACATGTGTACTCTCCTTCATCATGTACAGACACACCTCGTATTAGTAATTTACGTACTGTACCTTGATTTTCAAATACAAATTTATCAGAAGTATCAGTAAGCTGTTCCCCATCCTGCAGCAAGCATAAAGGTAAAGGCTATTAGCTCATTAACAAGGTTACCCTCATCTAAGCAAGTAATATAGTCATGAGGTAACAGGGTACTAAATGCAGCACAGGGTGCCTTTGTTATGACTAAATATGGTGTTGATTTCAAGAACAAAGTCATTGGAATTAAAGATGATAAGTTTACAATCAATCTTTTACTGTGGGTTAGAATAATGAATCTTAGACTGAAGAAACTGTAAGCTATGTTGTAAAGAAGAACTTTGTCACTAAGAAACTATTTTTTTGTTTTAATGTTCTGGGTAAAATAAGCATAGGCAAAAATTCTAAATCATATCTGACAACAGTTAATATAGGCAGAAATAGATAAAACATGCTTTAACCAAAATTTCTCATATTGTAAAGATTTTTTAGATTAGATTTTTATTAATCCTTCTCATCAATTTATAGTACAGGTGCACATTAGACATTGGAAAAGTAATTTTAATAATTTCATGTTATATATAAATATGAGATGATGACAGATGATAAAATAATACAATGACACAATAATACAATGACAAAATAAGTATACATGAAGAAAATTTAATTATAATACAGCAGTGGATAAAAACAGAAATTCAAAAATCATAATAAACATTTTTTGAGGGTCCATATATTCACTAATAGGGTAAAAACTGTCTCTTTCTTCAGGGGCTTATCACAGAACATCCTGGCAAAGCTCATATAAAGAAATACAACTTCTAAAAACTGTGGGTTTGAAAGACCACTGATGACAGAAATTAAGGTGAGGAGGGAAAGAAGGAGATGGTTTAGGTTTCTGTAAATCAAATGTCAACATTGTTTTCTATTTGTTTTAAAATTATATGTATACAAAATTCCATCAAAATCACATAAAAACTGTGTGTTTGAATAAAGATTGTGAAAAATGTCCTGCACACATATCATATGCCCAACAGATGGGTCATGACGACCATGATCTGAGGTGCAACAGGTGGGTTCTTGCGAACTCATAGACTTACCCCGCATCCAAACGTCGCATAATGCGACTATTTAAGTTTTCACTTTAAAAAGAAAATTATATGATTTATCAGCTATTACAGACATTAATTTAAACTTAAAACTCATAAAATTTCCTAGCTGTCATTAGTTTTTGTATTTGAAATAAGAATTTAATAGTACCAGCAAATGATAAATTATAGCCCTAAGCTTAATTAATTTTTTTTTTTTTTATTTTTTTTTATTGTGATGGTGTCCATGGAATTTCACCACACACCCACTTTTCCTGTTTCTTCACCCTGTATTCCTTTGGCATAAGGCTACATTCCACTAAAAAAATACATGATGCTGACACGATTAGCATTACAGAACTCTTGTATGTAAAATGTTAAAATCTGATTCACATCTATGATGTAGTTTTCATAAAAAATGTCAATAGATTCTTCTAAGGCAGTTTAAAAATTTTTCTGTTTTCTGCAAAGTTTATCAACCATTTTTGCTTGTTTATTTATTCTTGGTATAATCTTAAATACATAAATGTTTCAATAAATAAGCAACAATTTTTGCTGTTTTAGAAATATCTTCAAGGAGAGAGCCTCACTAAGACTATCTTATAATGATTACCTTGTGCCAAGTAACATTTGCTGTTTCTGAGGTGATTTCTACTTCTAGAACTGCACTTTCTCTCTCTTTTACTTCAAAGTCTTGCAACTTCTTCACAAATTCTGGCTTTGTTTCTGTAAATATATAAATTAATTATTCAATACAAAATGATATTTACAATTGATCAAAGGCAATGTTTATATGCTTTCTCACACCTATAATAGGTATATGTCTGATCAGAACATTTAGTGGTGACAATTTTCAACAAGAAACTCTGAGGCTAATAGCAGTAATTTGATAATGTTTTACAAAATTAATTTTCAGGAAGCTATCCCATAATACATTATATACAAACAGTGTTTAGCTGTAAATAAGGTGAAGAAAGTATAAGTACAGGTAATACTGAAAATGTTACAGAGTTCTTTAACTACAGATAAATAGCTAACATCCGTTTTCAATATTTTTTCTATCAGTCATTTGACAATTTATTGGATGTAATGATACTGGTAAATATAAGAAGCCTTTCTGTGCAACACTTACCATGAACAATTACATGACCTTCAGTGACTTTGTCTCGTACTTGACACTGATAGCAGCCTTTATCACGAGGTGTGCAGTTTTTCACAAAAAGGCGATGTGTACGGCCTTCTTGCACCACTACTCGATGATCCATGCCACTGAGTTCATGACCTTCATGGAACCAACGTGTTGATACTGTGTGAGATGTCTCACACTCTAGTACAAGTGGTTCTCTTTCTTCAACTTCAGTTATTTCTTTTAGTTTCTTTGTAAATGTACTGCAACACAACAGAATAACAGATTCTTAGGGGGGGGGGGAATAGAGGAGTTTTACAATATGTTACATGTGATTTGTTGATTTTGAGAGTTACTGACCCAACAGAATTGACAATATACACCAAGCACTTTAAATTTTGTTTATAGACAATTTGTAACATCAACTGTTGATTAATAATGGATTTTTTTTTACTAGAGTCACCATTGAAAGAAATACTCATTAAATGCATAATATTTGTTAATCCTAACCATACATACAGTATTTGCTATATCATATAACATTATCAAATCATTAATTTATTTTGTGAAAACCATTATCTCTAAAAAGATCCAAACAGTTTTTTTTTTTTTTTTTTTCAAAATTTAGTAAGCCACAAACCACAGTAAATTTTGAAAAAATTTCAGTTCAACAGTTTTGCCAGTAAAGGAGAAGGGTGAATGCTATGTTTAAATAGTTTTTTGACAAAAGCTTCCACAAATCAGGGAATATAAAGTAAAAACCAAACATTATTAGAGACAGTGGGTTGCCAGCTTGAATTTGAAATCATGAAGATTATATGAAGGAAATATTCTCCTCAACTGCACACTAAACACTCTATCATTCTATCATTATTTTCACCTCTCCTCCCCATGATTTATCAAAATTTTATGTTATAGTTGTGTTAAGGTTAGTAAGAACTGGAGTACTGTGCAATTACAATTTCCTAAGTTAAAAGTTTGAGAAGTTATGAGTGTGTGATGGATAGGTAAATGAGTGATGAGTGAATCCATAAGGGTTTCATTTTTCATTCAGAAGAATGCCCCACAAAACTGAAATAGTTTCTGCTTCAAAACACAAATATTATAGTAAAAGATGAAGCAAGAGTTACGTATATTGTTGTTTCGCACATAAAATTAAAGCATACACAATTAGTTTGACAGGATACAAGAAATATAATGATATGGAGATACAAATAGTAAATATATTTATGTCCTTTTTCAATTGATAAATATTTAATGATGTATTTAATTTTAGACTCAGACTTATTTCTTAAACTTTTTTTTTTTCACATCAACTGTAACATTGGGTTCATGTACAATTAGTTATTATCACTGATATGATGTATTATTTAAAACATTAAAGTGCCAGTAAATTAAATCTATATCTGCTTGGGAGTAAAATTCTAAAAATATCGTCATGTTCAGTTATGTTTTAACATGGATCAAAAGAGAAATAAGCAATATATTATAGTCCATTAATCCTGATTAAGAATATACAGTTCTACAGTCATTTTATACAACTCCATTCTGGTTTCTTGTCAGTTAAATGAATATCTATTGAAACAGGTATATTTTACTGTTTGTCAGTTTGAAGTTGTTGAAATTTTTTTATCTCATTTAATATTTTAACCATTCAATGCTGAAATGACAATCCATAAATTGAAATGGGATGCAATATCCTAAAAATGAAAACTTTTGATAGTAAGATAGAAAGTATATAAACTTTGATCTGAAAGCATCATTTATACTCACACTTCAGGAACATCAACTGTAACTCGAGATCCATGTGAAACAGTTCCTGCTGGATTTGTGGCAACACATTTATATACTCCAGCATCAACCTCTGAATCAACATTAGAAATTTCTAGTTTACAAGTCTTCCCATCAAACATTATTGACACCTTTTCTGATGGTGTCAATGGTTTATTATTTCTGAAAAATGAAGGGTCTTGTCATAAACATCATACATATTTTTGCATTAATAGAATAATTACAACTGAGCTTATATTGAAAACCAGGTTATATATATAATCTAACTCTCATATATATATTGTCAGGGATCTTGCCGGATTACTGGGGTTAGGTATCGGCTTCATCACCTGAACTCAAAGTCTTCCAAAAATATTCAAAGTCCTGAAAAGTTCTGTTACCGTGTTAAACCATATAGGTGCTAACTGTTAAAATTGATCGCAGTCGCCGCTTACAGCTTTAACCTCCTGTAAGAAAGGTGTTATTGTAGAAATGAAAGTCGAAAGTCAAATAACTGCAATATATTCTTGAAATTTTCACATTAAATATAAAAGTTCACAGTTAGCAAAGGCAATCGGATATAAATCGTTCACCGAAAATCACAGGTTATGAATCAGAGCAAGACCGCACTAACCCCAAGAATGAATTTGAAAATAAAATCACTGTTGAAACGCGCGAAACGTGCGCACACCTGCACTCTTGACTAAAGACTGAAATCACCGGGCATACGCTTGCGCGCGCTGTCTCGCCTATATAGGTTTACCTCACGTGATGCTACGCTCCGGCTGAGCGCTTGCTCACTCTCAAATATTCCCTTACGTTTAATTTTATAACTTCTCTACCAAGTGTTTGATTTAAAACTTGAAAAGGCAAAAGTTATTGGAGTATACGGGTGTAGTGGTTTAGGAAAATTTTTAATTTATTTTAGCTTTAATTTTTATGTCTGATGACATGACCAAATTTGGAAATCTTTCCGGTATTACACCACAGGCCAGATTTTTAGAAAATTTTAAATCGGCTTCAGTTACAAACATGAAACTATGCTCAAAATGTTGGCCCCGATTTTAGCCTCTCAAAAATGCAAATTTTACTTAAATCGGTTGGGAATTGATTGAGTTATTGCTATAAACAGTGAATTCGTCTTGGCGCCATATTTATTATTTGTGTTTTTAGGTATAACTCTGAAGGTATATTGATTATTAAACCGGAAAAATTACTAATGTGTAGCCTGTATTAAACTGCGTATTTTAAAGGTTGTCTCATCTTTGTTAGTGCTATATCTTGGACACAATAAATTTGTTTGTTATTGCCTCGTGGGAGGTTGTCGAGTGATTTAGAAAATTAACTAACATCGGTGCTACTGCTTTAAATGACATGAAATTAATGTGTATGAAGCTGGAAGAATGGATCTTCGAGAAAAACTACTTTTTAACCCGGAATCTAAGTAGGCTTTTAAATGAAAAAATGTTGAAGTTGAGTGATCTATTTTATGTGTTCAGATAGCATTTAAAAATACTTAAACGGCTGGAAACTACAAGATTTAGATGAATTTAATTCTCTTTAGGATTGCTTTAATTTATTTTTTACTTTATTTCGGATGACAGTGTTTAAAATCAGTGAAAAAGCATATAGTGTGTACGGTGCCTATGGCAAGTTACTTCGAAATTGGATTAACAGACAGAAGGTTAGTAAAATGTCTTTTAATGGTTATAGAAAATTAATTATGTGTGTTTACTAGCATTTAACTGTTCTTAGCGCTTTTAAAATGGTTTAACTTTACTGGAATTACTGTGGAAAGGCTTGATAATTTCGCCTATTTACCGGCTCCCGGTTTTCACTGATATATCATATTAACCGGATTAAAACTACTTGAAACCTATTAAAACTGAAAGATAAGATTATTTCCTATGTTTTTATCTACTTTTTAAGTCCTGAAACTATTTAAAAGGTCTCAAATCGTTTATGTAAATAGCTTATGCAAAAGTGTTTACAACCTTCCAAACTGCTTCAAATCTCACTGAAACTACATATTACTGTGAAATTATTATTATTGTAGGTCTAGGCCTGGCTTTTATTAGCTCTTTACGATCTTTACTATATAAAAATCTCTTCAGAAATACCAAAATCTGGTATATGCCAAAATTTAGGGTTAGATTTGACTTATATTGAAATTATTTATTTATCTCTGGAATAATGCTTAGTAATCATGATCAAAAGTTTATTAAGGCACTCTATTTACTACTTTTAACCGTTTACTTCTTTTAAATCGGTTCAGAAAATCTCACTAACCAATATGAGTATCTGGTATTGAAAGTTTACTTTTATATGGGATAACCTATTTCCTGCTGAAATATCATTGATTTATTGTAGTTTACAAGTTATTTATGTTTACTATGTGCTATTTATTCACTTTCCTGTACTAGAAGTGTTGTTAACTTGATTTTAACTGTGGTATCGTGTACTGAAGTTAACCTCAAACTTGGCCGGATTTTAACTGAATATTGAAAATAGAACGAGGGATACCTTACAATATATACATATATAAGACCATTGCTTACCACAAAATACAGCTGGATGGCTTCGAAACACAAAACAGACATGAACACATATGAAACATTGTAACTATTGGGAATAAAACCCTTCTTTAGCAGTAGAACATGACAGATAAAAGGTGGGTGTTATAAGCAAATTGACAATTACCCTTAATGTCAGATCATAAGGAGGACTTGGAGCCTAGTCTTCAGAAATGCTGTTATAATCCATAATTGACCTACTACTTCTTTCCCAGTACCATTCCCTTCAAAAGCTTCAGAATTTTTTATCACCAAAAATCTTAGCCCTCTGGAAACTCCACAGCGAAGGAATTATTAATCAATTCTGATCTGTTCATCCTTCTGGCAGACGAGGGTTCAACCATAGTGGTTATAAAATGCAATGATTGTGTGGGTGAAGCCCTCCATAAGTTACCATATAGGAAAATCTACTGCATCCTCACCTGTGATCCCAGATATACTGTCAGCAAGATGACTGCAGAATTCATACAGTTTAATAGGCCCCTCCAAGGTCTCCACAATCAATCTCTCTTCTACTCCCAAAAATCTGTACTCCTAATTCTCAAAATCCATAGGCCAGATAAAAGGGCACACCCTATAGTTGCTGCTTATGGATCTACTACAGAACATATCTCTGCTTTGGTGGAGCAATATTTACAACCTCTTAGTTATCAAGGAAACACAATACTTCCTCTTGCATCTTGCTACAGTACCCATACATGTTCCTACCAACTCCATAGTGGTAATTATTGATGTTAGATCCTTGTACACCTACATTACTCACTGCCATAGGCTCAGTGAAATGGAAAATTACCTACATAAATGTCCTCCCAACATCCTCCCTATACTTGTTTCCTTACCACCTTGTCCCATATTATACTTAATAATAACTATTCCTCCTTTGATGCTAAAATCTACCAAAACGTTTTTGGCAATGCCATGGTTACTTGAATGGATCCTTCTTATGTAAACCTCTTCCAGGTCTATTTGGAAACACCCACAGGGCTCAGATTCATAGATGATGTTTTTATGATCTGCACACATGGTGAAAACAAACTTCTTAAATTCCTGAACAACTTCAACCCTGAACTTCACATGATCCTATTCTCATACACAAGTCACTTTCCTGGATGTGACTATGATCCCTCTCCAATTTCTAACTCAGCTCATCAGTCCATATCAAACCTAGAAGCCTTCTCAATTTTGACAATTGCATCTTCATAACATAATATGCTTTCTCCCTTACAGCCTTGAAATTCATTCCAGTCATATATGCTCTGACTTCCTTCTCACTGAGTTCCAACAACATTTCTCAGGAACTGATATCCCACAACTATCCACTAAATGTACTTCATAAAAAATTATTTCATGCAATCTGAAACAGCACAATTCATCAACCTCCATAAACTTTCTAAAACCAATCATAATCCAGACCTGGTCATCCTGATAGACAGTCCCATGGCTCCTACCCAAGACAATATTGCAATATGTGCAACATATACTATGCTTCCAACACCTTCACCAACACTGTCATCAAGGAAAAATTTCCTATTATTTGACAATCCACCTGTGAAATCTCTGATGTAATATACCGGTTAACCTGCAACTACTGTCTCACTTCCTATATATCAATCAACTGTAAATAGGAATGAACGGCAACCCACAGACAAACAGCATTCACCCAGAATTCAAACCAACCATGCCATCTCTCATAATACCAATAATTTTAATTAATGTTTTAAAGTTCATGAGTTCTTCCAAACAGAGGCCTCTATGATTTTCCTTTTTTTTATCATCAGTCTCTCAACTGGTTTGATGCAGTCCTCCATCCCTTCCTATCTTGTGCTAACCTTTTCATCTCAACATAAACCTTACAACTCATGTCCTCAATTATTTGTTTGATATATCCTAATCTCTGTCTTCCTCTACAGTTCTTACCTTCGACTGTTCCCTCCACTAACATTTTTTTTTTAACTGCTTAACGTCTCTTAACAGCGAGGTCTTTAGAGACGGGTCCACTAACAAGTTAACCAATCCAGCATGTCTCAAAATATGACCTACTATCCTGTCTCTTCTTTCTGTAAACTCTTCCACAAACTTCTTTCCTCGCCCATCATTTCACATTTACCCATCCACTTAATTTTCAGCATCCTCCTACAGCTCCATATTTCAAATGCCTCAATTTTCCTTCTTTCTGATATTCCTGAGGTCCATGCTTTGCTGCCATAAAGTGCTGTGCTCCACATATAGAGTTTTAAAAAGTTTTTTCCGAGTCCCAGATCAATATCTGAATCTAAAAGATTTCTCTATTTCGTGAAAGCTCTTTCCGCTAGTGCTATTCTGATTTCCTGCTTCGCCCATTGGCTGTAATTTTACATCCTAAGTAGCAAAATTCACTTACTTCTTCTATCGCATCTGACCCTATTTTTATATGTAATCTGCTATTATTGGTATCGTTTTTGTTACATTTCATCAGTTTTGTCTTGGTTTGGTTTATATTTAGTCCACAATCTTCCTTCAGTATTTTGTTCATGTATTCAGTAACTTCTCAATATCCTCAACCTGTTCTGCTAACAAGACAATGTCATCAGCAAATTGTAACATACTGATTTTTTTTCCTTGAACACTTATGCAACATTCAAACCTTTCTTTCACTTCCTTTATTGCTTCTTCTACATACGAGTTGAATATTAATGGGGATAGACTTCAACCTCGTCTCACACCCTTTCTAACTGATGTGTGTCTCTTTTTCTTATCTACTTTTATTATAGCTACTTGATTCTTATAAATATTATGAAGTATTCTATTTTGTTAATTTAGACCAGTCTTCTTTAAAATTTTGAAAATATTGTCCCACCTAACATTATCAAAAGCTTTTTCTAAATCAACAAACAACAGAAAAGTATCTTTGTTTTTCTTGATCTGCCCTTCAAGTATTAATGTTAATGCCAGATTTGCTTCTCTTGTACCTAGGTTTTCCCTTAACCCAAACTGATCTTCAACTACTATCCCTTCTACTACGGTACACTTTTGATTTTTCTGTATATTATTTTGGTCAGTAATTTTGAAGCTTGTGATGTTAGACTTATAGTGCAATAATTTTCACATCTGTCAGCCTGTGCTTTCTTCAGAAGTGTGAAGATAACAGTTTTATTAAAATTAGTGAGAATATCTCTTGTTTCAACTTTTTTATATATAAGTTTGAATAATCTTTGGATTCCTTCTTCTCCTAAGGATTTCAGAAATTCCACCTGCCTTATTAAGTTATTTGATATTCAAAGCTCTATCAAATTCTGTCCTCAAAACAGGATCACATTTGTCTCAATGTTGATGCCAATTTTTTTATCCAATACAATGTTGTTCAAATCATCTCCATCATATAGTTTTTCTATGTATTTCTTCAACTGATTAGCTCTAACTTCTGAGCTTAGAAGAGATTTCCCATCAGCATCTTTAATGTTTATACCTGTTTTTTTTTCCAAAATTCTGTTTGATCTTCCTATATGCCACCTCTATTCTACCTACTAGCATTTCCTTTTCTATCTCTTCACAGTTTTCTTGGGGCCATCTTTCTTTTGCTTCTTTGCTTTTCCTGTTTATTTGATTTCTAAATTTTCTGTATTGCTCTCTTCCTGCTCCATGCTGAGCTTTTTTGTGCTTTTCATCTGATCTATCAGCTCCAAAGTTTCTACTGTGATACAAGGTTCTCAGGCAGCTTGTTTCCTAAAATCCTAATGTTTCTTTTCGAGCTTTCATTATTTTGGTCTTTAATGCATTACATTCATCCTCAGTTGAGCTCCTTTCAGAGGTACTGCTTAGACCAAAGTCTATCATTTCTGCAAACTTTACTATCATATAATAACAATGAGCAGGAAAATGCTTAAAAGCAATGGATAGGGAAATATGACCCAACACTTACCACAGATGAAGGTGGCTGGGATGACGAACACACACAGAAACAAACACAGAGAAGCACAATATTTCGGCATACAGCCTTATTTGTGCAGAAGTGAGATACCAGGCAGAGCCAGATGTGTACACAGTGACAGCTGTATGGTGAACACATTACTGGCGCAGATGGTAGTATGAGAGGGAGGGGAGGAAGCTCAAATATTGGATCGATAATTGATACTGTTGACAGTATAATATCATTGAAAGTGGTAGACCAACATAACAACTGAGCATACATATATAAATCAAATTTTGAAAAAATATAAGTAAAAAATAAAAGATCAGAAATATAAATAGTGGAGGTAATAAGTGCTGGGTCTGGTAGGAGGAATTTATTAGCTTAAATAATGTGTTTGCCATGACTAGTTTTTATCTTTCACAAAATCCTAACAATCTGCTTCCTCACTCATTTCCTTCTCATAAACCAATACTTCTGACAGTATTCTCTTTTTCCTTCACCCACTACCACATTCCAATCACCCATGATTATTACATTTTCCTCTCCAACCCAGTTTCAGGATATATTTTCTTTATTTCTTCATCATCTTCCTGTGGCATGTGCACTTGTACTAATGTGATTGTGGCGGTCTTAGTTTCTAATCTCATTATCTTATCACTAAGCTGTTCACAATACTCACTAGTTTACCTACTCTCTTATTCTTTACAAATCCTACTCCAATGACAACTTGTGTGCTAATTATCCTGTGTTCCTTGACTAGAAATCTTGTGCTTCCTTCCATTTACTCTCACTAATCCCAACAACATCTACCTTAAGTCGTTCCATTTTCCTTTTTATGTTTTCTAATCTACCCGCCCTATTCAGACTTAAAACAATCCACACACGACTCATAGAAAGTGTCTATCCATTCTGATGGCTCCTCTCTGAGCAGTCCCCACCCGGAGATCTGACTGGGGGACTATTTTAACCCGGAATATTTTACCCAGGAAGAAGCCATCATACTATACATAATTTGAGAGGATTACATGGCCCTGCAATACCCTTAAGGCCTTCTGCATTACAATGCCACTGATCATTTCTGATTCATCAGCCTTTAGTGGTTGCTTCCAACCCCAAGGGCAAGAGGATGCCATGGACCATTCCCTGCTCTTCTGCCCACCTTTTGGAGACCGTTGGCAAGCTATAGGTGAATCCTTATACTGGGAATCTTTCAGTTGCCAGAGCCTCATCCATGCAAACAAAGTGCAGCACATGAAGGAGAGGTTGACATTTGGTTGGAAGAGGCTAATATAGTCTCTCCCAAACCCTTACACCCTGAAACTGGTGAACCAGTACAAATTGGGCATCTGGCAAACACTGGCTCTCAAAATTATACATAATGATACTTTCAAATTTTCCTCCTTTTGCAGATCCTATCTTCTATTTTCAACCACCACTAATTCCACCTACCATGATCCATATTTCACCAGAGGTAACATTTAATTTCATTTTTTTAAATTAATGTTCATATTTATTTATTAACTTAATAATATGTACACTTAATTAATAATATTTATCTGCCCGAGATATGTTGTAATGAAGAGAACTCAAATTGTTGACAATAGGAGGTTTGCAACAAATACATAAACACAAACACACTCTACAACATTTCAGTATACACCTTTATCATGTTGGAGATGAGCCATATGGCAAGGTGATCATATATGTACAAGTCTGATCCCCTTGCCTTATGGCTCACATCTAACATGATTAAGATTTATTCCCAAATATTGTGAAGTGTGTTCATGTTGTGTTTGTTGCAGCCTTCTTACCTTCAGCAATGGTTTCTTTTCTGTCCTTCCAAATTTTCATTGCCTAGCATAGTCACAATTATTTATCTGATACTAGCTATGGTCACAACATCATCATGTGTGATTCGTGCTTTAATTCCTGATAAATTAACAAAGAAATATTGGCTGGATATATAAAGGCAGATGAGGTCATCTTCATGGCTCTCCTCCTCTTCTTCCATATTTAAATTCTTAGCAATTCTTTAAACATAATTTATTCTTCCCTCTCTTTGAAACTACAGCTAATTTGAAAAGTACGTGTTTGTTGATGACTCATAGGCATACTTCAGTATTGTTCACATGGCTTGTCTGCAAGCAATATTTAATATGGTGCTGCCTGGCATATGTAAAAACAGATTGATTTATTTGTATGTATATAAACTATGATACAAAATCCCTAATGGAATCCCAAAGTCAAGAGAGAGAGTGCCAGTAACTGCCCCATTAGACAGCATAGAAAGGAGTTTATTGTCTTTAGACATTTACGCCTTCTTCCTGTTTGTAACCAATTTTTTGCAGGTATGTGCTTTTTGTTGGCTTTGTTTTCATAAAGTCATCATCTGATAATTGAGATTTTCTAGAATTAAACTTATATTTTCTCTGCCATTTTTTTAGCTCCTCTTGTAGCTTCACTTTATTTTTAGAATAGAATGGTTTTGGGTGACACCATTTATTTAAGCTTTAAATTGGGTACCCAGGCTTTGATATTTAGTGATCTTAAGTGGAACCCCTTCTGGATTTGTGTATAAGCTTCGTGTACTTAATGGCACTTTGTATTTGTGTCACTTTTTGGTTCATATATGCTGACAGGAAGGAAGTGCTTATTAAGATCTTGTATGGCTCCAATTTTACTGATTAAATTTTCTGTTTGCTTACTATTGCTTATTTTATGGATGGAACAGATGTGCTGGCAAGGCACTCTATGCTTTTAGTACAAGAAAAAGGAATTTATTCTACAGTTGCTGAGTGAATGGAATGTTGGTGTTTGATGCCATACCCCAAACTTCACACCAGTATATGACTGGTCTTGTTCGGAGTTTTGTTAATATTCTGGTGAGATCTGTACTTCTAATAATGGAATATCAGCTTAGAAAGATTGTAAGCTGTTTTCTCCTCTGTTGCAAAACATGCTTTTGAAAAAGAAGTATATTCTCGAACAGAATTCCTAAGTATCTACAGGTGACACACCAACTGAGGGCTTAGTTCAATAAAACCAAATATTATGATAATATCAATCATTTCTTTTGTTATATTAGCTGCACATTTGTCAGTATTCATTTTTATTTTGTTTCATCTGCTCCAAGTGGTAACCTCATCTAATGCTATCTTTAATCTTCTTATTTGTTCAAAGTCATCATCATCACATATACTGGACTTACTGTGGTAGGCATTGTGACTATGAGATTGCTCCAACAGAAAATATTAGATGGATATACAAAAAGTACAAAATTTTTAGTTTGGCTTCTATCATGGATAGAATATGGTACCAATCAGGATAAAAAGTATCCTATATGTTAACTGATGGCATAAGCTGTCACTACACTAAGTTTTATTAATTAGTTTCTTTGAGAAGTGCACAGAGGTATACAAAAATTTGATTTTTTTAAAAAAATGTTTTTGGCCTATGTGTCATTGGGAAGTATGTTCTAAACCAAATTACAAGGTATACTATTTTCTAATCAGTGATATAAGCTATTACTATGTGATGTTTTGTTGAAATCCATTTATTTGTTTCTGTTTTAAGTCTGGGTAATCAATAAAAAAATTTAAATTTACAATTTTGAGCCAGGGCTGGCGCTAGGAATTTCGGGCCCTGGGTAAAATGGGCGGGCGACCTTTTTTTTTAATCTCTACAAACTGGATTCTGGCTTGGGGGCCCCTACAGCCGGTGATCAGGGCCCCCATCAGTCGGCGGGGCCCAAGTACATTTGACCCGCTTAACCCTCCCTAACGCCAGCCCTGTTTTGAGCTATGTATCATCAGTAGTTTATATTGATGCAACTAAGGAAAATGGAAGCGGCTTCTAGGCGATATAAATAAGAAAAGAAAGGGAAATTAACCCACCACATACCAAAGTGGACGGATGTGATGAGAGAACACTAATGCTGACAAACAACCACACAATATTTCGGCGTCTGCTTTGCTCACAAATAGAAAAACCGGCCATTAGGCTCGGGACGTGTGTGCACAACGAACGTTACCTAATCACTAACCGTGTAGTGGTGGAGGGGAGGGGGGGGGGGGAACGGCTAAGGAGTAGACTATCGATATCGGTATGCAATGTCTGAGATAATATATTTAATATATTGGCAGGCGATGGTAAAATGAGCAAATGTAGTAATGGATATAAATAAGAAAAGAAAGGGAAATTAACCCACCACATACCAAAGTGGACGGGAGTTTATATTGCAATTAATCTTTTTCTGGAGGTAGGGGGGGGGGGACTGTTTGCATAACAGTGTGTACACATGCAATAAGTGAAACTTCTATGCATTTTTCTGCATATTTTTTTCCTGTATATTTTGTGATGTTTCTTTTGTAGTTGAGTAGATAAACAATATTATCTTTACTGCATTTGTACAGTAAACAGGAATTTTGTCTAAGCTGTTCTCGTAAACAAATGAAATGAATGTAAATAAACAAAAAACAACTAATAAAAAAGCAACTAAAACTACTGGTGTATAATAATGGTGTCTCCTCTGAAAATACTGGTGTGTAATAATGGTGATTTCTCTGGATGTAAATACACTGTATGTCATAATGTGATTTTCAGCGAGCATTAAAGAAATTTAGGCTTTAATATTTTTGAGAATGTTTAGGTAAACTCATTAAACATATATTCACAGTTATACATACAAGCACAGAAAACATAATGCATAATCCAAACTAAGTCAAAACGATGTATGAAATATTCATTGTTTAACATGAGCTTAAGTTAAAGTGGCCACTATCCAGCTACTTACAAAGCATTGCAGAGCGTGTGGAATATATATATATATCCCTCATACATCTTAATGTACAGACATATATTTTAAATAATTTTATTGTAAAAGTACAGCTGCAGTGGTGAGTCCCAATTTATACACATCTGATCTGATCTGATAACTGGTCACGTACCTTATCTCTGCATATGATTACAGTTTATACTGAAATTTTTTAAAGAGTGTAAAAAAATAAATTACAAGACCTTACCTTAGCCATGTGATTTCTGGAGTTGGTGTACCAGTCACCTTAGCCTTCAGTTTCAAGTGGCCTTTCTCAGGGACCTTGTGTTCTTCAAAGCGTTCAGTAAAAAGTGGAGGCTCAAGTATTTCACCAAATAATGCTGAAATTTATTGAAATTAGTTAATATTTCCAATTGTGTTCAAATATTACTCAGAATACTTTAGTATTATTCAGAAGGTGAGAACTAATAGTTACAGAACACTTCTTCACTCAAGTAAGTCTGGGTTAAATGAAGTTTGCGATAGGTTTCTTTTGGCTTCTTTTAATTAACAACAATATGAATTGTGTATCCTTTATCATGCAGGATAAGAAAATGTCACTTATGTCTCTGATTTGTTGTGTTATGGCTGGTTGGCAATAGTTTTATGTCCAAAAGTCATAACTCAACTGCTCTTTAGTATTTTGCAATATTTTTAGTCAATATTCATGTATGCAATGCACAATATGTTTTTATTTTTGATGATTTACCTTTGGCTATATTATGTCACTACTTGCTGCCCCTTCTTAAAAGTAATTTGTATGTTTATATGGCCATTACAAGGTTTGAAAACCTGCCTTGCCCATGATATCTTGCAGGATCTTTGGGGAAAAGGCAGTACCAGAAGGAATTATGTTTGTTCATGAAAATACTAGTAATATGATACGTAGCCATTGTTATACTGCAGATTTCCACATATGTATAGGCCATTCTATATGTAACAACAATCTTATTAGGACTTACAAAAACTAGCAATACTGCAAATCTTGTGCATTTGTTTGAAAGCCTACAAGAAATATCACTAACAGTAAAATTTTGGGAAAATTCAGTATGTAATTAACCGTGCTTGAAGATATATCTGAAGTAAAGTGTAACAGTAGTCAATATGTGAACATACTGTTCTTGATAGAAATTTCCACCAGTTGAGACATAACCAATAAACATACACAACAATTTATCTCCACTTTCTTTACTCTCCCTCTTAGTAATGTGCATAGAATAACTTCATTTAACTATTTTTTTTTGTCTTTTATCTAATACATTTTTTTAAATGCTCTTATTTTTTAAATAATTCAGTTTTTGTACCATTAATATTTTGTCATACAATTCATAAAAAATTTAAGATTCCTACTTATTAAAATTACAGACCCTGCAGCTCAGTATGTAGAGCACTGATTATTGTTCAGATGAACATCTGTAATGGATCCTCAGGCCCAGCCAGCCAACTGTAAAACGAGTACTATGTTGGGAAATCCATCTGCTGGAGCTTGGGGCTCACCAGCCCACATTGTAGGAGAATAATGAGCATTTCAACTTAAGACTTTCAAGAATGCAGATTTATTTGATCTGGGGAGCAACACAAAATGGGAGATGTTCTATAGGAATTGTTCCTAATATGTTTTGGAAGAAACAAAATCCTCTCGGGTGTCCAGCCGGATAGTGGTGTAAAAACACGACGTTTCGACAGCTGACTCTGCTGTCTTCATCAGGTTTCTTGTGGTTGTCCTCAGCTGACTGTCACTGCCTCGAGGCAGAGACAGTCAGCTGAGGACAACCACAAGAAACCTGATGAAGACAGAAGAGTCAGCTGTCGAAACGTGTTTTTACACCACTATCCGGCTGGACACCCGAGAGGATTTTGTTTGCATCGATACGCCGGGAAAGTCTCCACTCACACATGTTTTGGAAGAGTTTTTATGGAATGAAGTTTAGCAGGCAGGACATGTTTTAGGTTCAGAAGATTTCTATTTTGGGATTTATCCAAGAATTTCACATTTGACATCTGGGCATAATCAACGGGAAAGTGATGTAATAACATTTCGAGATGATAATGATCAAGAATAAATAGTTTCATTTGTAGGGTAACATTATTAGTAAATTTAAACGATTTGAAGCGAAAGAACAGTTGATTAAAATGGATTTATAATAAACACACATTTCAACATGATGGCTCAGGTTTGTAAATGTGGAAATATCTCAGTTATTAAAGATACTGAACGAAAAGAATTTATGGCTATAAAAAACTAGAAATTCTGGGTAATTTGAATACATTGTTTTCTGACAGAAACAGAGTTACAAAGAATAAAGAAAAGTTTCATTTAGCTCATCCAACAAAGAGGAAAGTATTTGTTTTGGCTAATAATGAAAGTATCAGTTTAAACTAATGAATTGGTAAAAAAATATTTTAGAAAGATGGCAGAACTCAAAAGGCATTGATAAATGGTTATTTAATGTTAAATGAGAGGTGAGAAACAACTGGTTTTGAAATACAAGACATCCACCTGGCCTCAACCACCAATAAAATTCCTTTTTTTGACACATCATTCATTATGATTAGTTTTATCATTGTTATCATTTAACTACTTACAAATTTCTTCAAAATTGATTATTTTATTATTTATTTTTTGTTTCACATTCTGTACCCTTTGGTTATAGTATTAATTCTATCAAAACCTGAAATATATATATTTATAAATAACATCTCAGTCTCTCCCGACGTATTGATAATTCTCTCAGTCATGTCTTAAACTTCAGTGTGTGCACACCTCCTGAACCACATGACTCATTCCCTACAACATGAATAAGGTGTAAAACCAAAATATTGTGTATTTTAGTGTACATCATGTATGTTTTGCTCTCATCGCAGCCTTCAACTTTGGTGAGTGATGAGTCATTTTCCCTTTCCTTGTCAATTATAGTGTTTTTGGAAAAGAAATATATATATATTTTGGAGGGAAGGCATAAAACAGTAGTATTTTAACAGTTAAGAGGGTTCCTGTAGAGAAATAGGTTATAAAATTTAGGGAAGGACATGTGGAATAAAATTACAGCATGATTTGTGTAACACATTTTAGAATTTCGCCTAGCGAAATTAGTTTCCAGGATAGCGAGTTCAGTTGAAGTATATGGTATCACCCTTTTAAAGTCATTTTTATAGTCAATTTTGATAATAATCCCATGTAATACGCCCAATATAAGCATTTATTCAAGTTTGAACAGTAAATTCAATAATTAAATTCATTTAAACAGCTGTTAAGAAACTTAACCTCAGATTTGAATAGGTAGTATTTGACTTTCATATAATTTCGCTAAATCTATATATTTCTTTAGTTCAAAAGATGTTTAGGTAAATAGATAGCCAGAAGATGATTAATTTTGTTGTTAAAAGATCTTACTTAGAGTTTGAATATGTTTAAAAGTGATTTGCCGGTAAAGAATTTTATCACGTAATTTTCCACTCTAAAATTGAAGTATTCCGTTATTAGAAAACAGTTAAGAAATCAAATGATAGATAGAAAGTAGCATAATTTTGGTTTAAATAACATATTAAAATTTTAGAAAGTTTCATGGATTCTAAAGGTCGTTTTTTTAAATATAATTTGGTATAGCAAGACATGTGATTCATGTAAAAGTTAAATATTCCAGTCTTATTCGGGAATTTATGAGAAGAAATTATATTCAGAGTAAAGTGTATTTAAATATAAAGATTTCTGGAAAAGTTTTATTTCAAAATATTGAAGCATTTGATTGTAATAAAATAAAATGTGTTTTGGCGCGTGAAAACGCTTGGACGAGAAGATGCGATCATTCGGCATTCGGGAGGAGTAGTAATTATAAAATTCGTAATAAATCAGGGAATGTACTTAGAGATTCCAAATTTTTACAGTAACCGTTTTTTAATAGGGAAATTTGTTTGGAGTTATTTTTAAGTCGATATCCTGAATATTTCAAGTCACTAAACTTTATTTTCAAGTTTTATACCACTTTCAAAATTAGGTAACATACTTTATTTGACATCAGAGAATAAATGAGCAATAGGAAAATAGAATGACATTTGTTTCAGCTTGATAGGAGCAATATTTCGAAAGTTATGGCAATCACATCTTTATGACTCTTTTCTGGCGAAACTATTAAAGTTACAAAATTTTTTATAATAACTTAATTTGACGTTAGTAATAATATCTAGCAACTACCAAAATTTCAGAGAGTTAGGATTACTTTTATTGTCCTGATCAAATTGGATTTCGTAACATTTGTCTGAGACTGATTAGATATCAGATACGATTCATGGGAAAGTCGACATAAGTAAGTTCCCACGGTCCAAGAAGTGACGATCCTATAAATACCCCCTCCAGAACCTGCCCTCGCCCCATTCAAGTAGCAGCATTCAGTCCGTATAGAAGCATTATGTAGGAAGGTGGCCAGCTCGTGGCGCGGCAAACTACAAAGTTGTGTCGTATCGGTTGAATTTTTGTCATCATGGGTGGAAGTTTATTTTAAAGAACTCATGTAGTTAAGAAATAGCGGGAGCATGGGGTTTGGTCATGCTCGAATGGTCAGTCGAGTCTGTGAAATAATTTTGGAGAAGTTGTCTGATTGCCTGTGCAGTTTTCTGACTTTGTAAAATTTTAAAGAATATATTCATCATACCAGAGTGGACTAATCATCATTGAACTTTCACCTTTCCATAGTTTATGGGTTAAAACTACGGTAGTGACTGAGTTAATAGATAAGTCAGAACTGTTACATCCTAGGTATGCACGATCACAGTTGAGATTCAAGTTATGCACTCACCCCACTGCAAGCTTTCGTCTCACATCTGGAGGATTAAGTAAAGGTTTTAGACTTTTTATTAATACAGTAAGACAGCATGGAGAAGCATGAACTTTGTATAATTATAACGTAATGTAGGCTTATTCTTGAATTTTGGTAACAACCAAAAAGTAATGGAATAGTTAGTGTAAACATTTGGGAAAGACTGGAAGATTTAGGATACTTAAATGTAGGGGGAAAAAAAATTGGGTCATCACGTGGGAGTGCCATGTCACAGAATTAATTATGAAACAATGGGAAATGTTACACACTCCAGTGAACCTATAAATATGAGTGTTGTGAATGATGTCGTCAGTTCAGTCCCGGCTTTACAGTTATGGTTGTCATACAGAGCAGACATGTCAGTTAGTTAGGAATTTGCAAGAATCAATTGTAAAATGAGTATAACTTAACCATTTGGCTAACTAACTGAAATATCTTGTTTAATAAGTGTTATTGTATAAGTGTGGAATACGACTGAACTGTACTTCCAACTTATTCTTTTCAGAAACAAAGTGTCAACAGCGATCAAATGCATCACTGTAAATACTTGTTCTAGAGGAATTTGTCAAGTGATTGAATAAAATTCAGTGAATTGCATTTTCATACTTTTCATTTAAAAATATAATTTTTTTTTAAGTGATATTGAGAAATGACCACTCTTATTAGCACAGTATCTCTTTGGGCTCATACATTTGGAAAAGTTTATGAAAATGTTCTTGTGCCATTCTTAAATATTACCAAACCGATTCACCCTTTTTCATCATAACAACCTCCTCCCTACTGCCACAAGTTAAGGAGGAGAAATCTGGGGCTGCCTCTAAGACCAAGTTCCCACTAATAATAGTTCTTGCAGTTAGCTGAATTTTGTGTTTGTTAAAGAAGCAAAGTCATAAGTTGCAAATTTATATAATTATTCTATGAACATGTGATGTTTGGATGGGTGGAAGGGTTGCAAATGAACTGAATGACTGTTGTAATTGTACTAAAAGCAGTGCAATGCAAAGCATATTAACTAAAATACTTTAATCAGGAATATTATATTATATTCAAAGTCAGATTTTGACTATTTTAATTTGTTAAATATATTGTTAAATGCTTATTTTATACTTCGATTTAAAATTGTTTCATTATGATTACTAAAAATATTTGATAAGTTTTTAAGATTTACATTGTTTGTATAATTGTTAGTATGCCCCAAAAAATTGTTTTCCAGAAATTTCTGTACGAGGTATAAATGCTACTGATGATTGCCACTGGGCATTGCTTACTCAGGATAGTGCTAAGATGAACTCTACATCTTTTATTTAATCTAATGTGCTTCTTAATCTTTGGAAAAAGTCTGATATAAAACTTTATATATGTTTTCCAGATGTGTTACAACAAAATAAAATCAAGGAAAAGTATGGTGATGGCATCATTATTTGAGAAGCTGTCATTGAAAAACTGAAATTAAGTAAAATACATAAGTGAACAAATAAATCACTTGGTGACAGATCACGTCTGCAAAGCTTCATAAACCAGTTTAAAAGCACTATCTTCTGAATACTTTATCAGGGAGCAACCTTTCTGAATCCCTACTGCATGGTCCTCTGGGCCCAATCACAAACTCTACCCTTTTTACTTAATAAAATGATATAGATCTGAGCCACTTACGTTTAACAGTAATAGTAGCACTTGTCTCAGCTTTCCCTGCAGAATTTTTTGCAGTTACTGTATAGTATCCAGTGTCTCCTTCACATGTTTCCTTCAGGAACAAAGTGTAAGTATCTCCTTCTTGTGATACAGGCAGATCATCTGCAGGAAGACCATCTTTTAACCAGGCCACCTTAGGAGTTGGCTTTCCTACCACAGTGGCACGCAGTATTGCAGGCTCACCACTTTGAACAAAAACTGGCTTCAGTGGTTTAAGTACCTCTGGTGGCTCCTTCTGCGAAGATAGAACCTAGAAATATTTAAATAATGGAACAGAATTAAAAATATTATATATGACATGAAACTAATAAACATTAAATAAACCTGCTTGATGATTTTAAACATACTGCTCTCAGCAACAGTAAATAGTTGATAGATGTAAAATACAGCCAACCAGTTGCATCAGTCAGGCTATTAGTCTTGACCAGTTTCGACCTTCTTAAGATGGTCTTCTTCAGAAGTACATGTTAATATACTATTGGGTGGAGATGACCATGTGCTTGCACCAAGCACGCCTGATAAAGGTTGTAAGGAACAAGGCTGATACCGGGGCTGTAGTATCGCCTTAGCGCCTCAACTAACAGTTTATGTGGATTCAAAGTTCTGCGGAAAGTTCATAAAATAATTTGAATTTGACCATGTAGCCGCACAGAAACTCAACTTAAATGCTTGAAGGTCGACACTAGATCTGTTACTAACCACAAATCTAGAAAAGGTCTACTGTCTACTATGAAATCACAAGTCCACTGTACTAGAAAAATTTGAAGTTTATTTAAAAGAAATCACAAGTTCAAAATAGCATTACACAGTTGAGTAGGCAATCGAACAGACTTTTCCAAAATAGTACAGGTTGTGGAGAGAAATTTTACCGACCGCACCCCTTATGAAAATTTAAAAGTTCATGTTAACAGTTATCCTTGCAGGCTATCAAAGTCCCAACATGGTCGACTCGGTAGCTTCACCTTCAACAGATTTCCTCCGCCCCGACACAAGATGGACGCAGACTCACTCACATAATGCTCCCCGGATACAGACAGACGAAATCAAACGAAAGACAGATAGGGTCACATGTAAGCACGAGTTTATATAAGATCAATGACGTCACAGCCGAAACACAACTTTCTGCTGCGGCCTAGCCAAAATATAACCCAGCAAACTCAATAACCATGCGGATAAAAAGCAAATAAATGCTGACAGTGTTTAGACCTATTTAATGGAAGATCAATGGATATTTAGTGAGTATTTATAGGTGATTAGTTTTCAATGTCTCGTTTAACCTTTGCGTAGTGACACGACGTGTTTCCGGCTTGGGGAAATACCAGTTCGTTTAAATTTGTGCAATTTCGTCATTTCTACTGAATCGCAATTTATTTAAATAAAATTATTGTCAATGTGTTCTCCAAAAATTCTCAAGTTTAATGATGTAAGTTTTATCGAGATTGATGCCTGGATAGTGAAGTTACAGCTTTGACAAGATTTACAAAAATAAAACATGGGTTTTAATTAATAACTTTTCTTTTATTGAAAAAGTAAAATTACCAGAATTTTCTCTGAATTAAATTACGTATTTTGAAAGTTGTTTTATATCTGTGTCTAACTTCGATTGGTTGTAATAAATTCCTAAACCGAGCACATGGTTTCATGACGAAATAATTTCTAAAATCCTTATAAAATCTGTTCTACTGCATGGAATGTTCTGAAATTAATATGTGTGATACTAGATTTTTGGATCTTTCAAGAATTTTACTTTTTATTTTGAAAGCTTACTAGGATTCTGTGATAAAAAAATGTTAAAAGTGAAGTGCAGTGTTTAAAAATTTATTTAAGTTATTTATGCACTCAGAAACTACAGAATTTTAGTGAATTTAACCTTTTATTAAATTATTCTTCCTTTAAAATTACTTTATTACATTTGAAAGTCTCCAGAAATAGTGAAATATCAAATATCAAAAATATATTGTTTGGTTAGCTGGATTATTATGGATTACCCTACTTCAGGTTGATATGAGGTTTTTATATTATTATAAAAAGTTAGTTTATTGGTTTTATTAAATGTTGAGTCACTTTATCGCTTTCAAAATGGTTTAGAATTGATGAAATACTCATATAGCAGAAGTTCATTGTTTGCAAATTGAACTATTATTAATTATTTTATTTTTGATTGACATAGAGTTTGTTTACTGTTATACAAAGTTTATGCAGGGCTTTTATTAAATACTGACAGTCTTTACTGCGTTTAAATTGGTTTAGAAATAGTGAAATTGACCCATGGTAGAGTTTATTGTTTGAAAATTGAATTAATATGAATTAACCTATTTCCTACCAAAATAATGTTTTCTTACTATCACAGAAAGTTTATTTATGTCTTTCATTAACTTTTATATATCTTTACTGCTTCTGAAAGGGTTTATTTAGTCTTTGGTCCTACTATCAGCATGCTATATAAAGCGTCCCTTTCTTAACCTATCTAAGCAATGAAACTATCTGTTACTAGAGAGTTAGCTTCCTCCCATATAGTTAAAAGTGAGAAGCTAGAATTTAACAAAATTCTAAGGTGCTTACAAGGTCCACACCGGTCAAGACTAATAGCCTGACTGATGCAACTGGTTGGTTGTATTTTACATCTATAAACCTGCTTGAATAAAGCAATTGATCTGTATGTAAAATGGCCATAACTGAGGATAGAAAAGTTCTCAAAAAGGTCTGAAAATGTAAATGTTTAAATTGCATTGCCCTATCAGCTGAGTTATTATAAAGATGTATTCAATTAGCATCAGTGATGGGAAGATGGAACAGATAGATAAAACTATCTGAGCTATCATAAGCTGTAAGTAACTAAATTTGAATTTCGTAATCACAATCTTCCATTTGAATCTACCTTATAGTAATGAATCATTACTTGTATACATGCTGACAGGGCAATACAGAAAATATGGCAGTATTTCTATTCTTTTCACTGATTTTTAGAAAAATGCTATTTTTAAGAAAGTGATAAGGAAGAAACATGATGTATCATAGGAAATAGCCAGACAGTTTATGTTTACTCTCAGGAGAAAAATATATAATTTTCAAGTATCCTCATAACCCAAGAAAGAGAGCAGCATAAATCATTTAATTACTGCCCATATCATAGGAAGTTCAGACTGATATCTGTTTCCTTATCTGAATTCACAAAGCCATCTTATGAGGAGCAAATTAAGTAATTCATGTAGTGGGAACTGTTTCTATGATTATCCCCATTTTCTTTGAATCTGCTCTCTCTCATCAGGAATAAATACAATACAAATATATGTAGAATATTAATGTAAAATTTTCTTTTCTTATCACTGTTCTTTCAACGTTACTGTACATTTATATTTTTAAAGATATCCCAGCAAGATAAAAAATACACTGATTTCCAATATTGTTGATCATTTCTTTGTTTTAACTTTAGTTTTTCATAGCAGATCATTTTAATTTAATTGTGATGGTGGTGATTCCCTTAGTCATTCCATTTTTTTTATTACCTTATATAATTTGAGTGTTAAATTCTTCCCCCATCTACTTTCGCAATTTACGAATTTTAATTTTAAATTCACGTTTTAGTGACATTTATGTTTACAATAAATTCTTTTAGCAATGAAAATAAAGAATGAATACACATAAATTAAGGCATGAGGTCAGCAATGAACAAATAAAGATGAATGCAATATATGCATTAATATCATGGCATTTATTTGTACTCCATTGTTGCTAATCACTATATACAGTATTTTGTTTTATGTAAATTATTTTTACCTTTGTGTTTTTTGTTACCCTCTTGCCTTCATCAGTTATAAGTGATGTGCACTAGCATGTGTAAAAACACCATTACTCTGGAAAAAAACTCTTGTTTTATTCTGCAGAGCTTCTAAACTTTACTCATCTCTTCACTCACTCATACCTTTCATATTGTTACCACTCATGCTATGATTGATAACGTTGTATTTCTTCTTTCTTAGAATATTTAAATACTTTCCTGACACTCCCTCCTTAATTTTTTCTTCCCTTCAGTCACTAACCCATTTATTATAATCAATCAAATTAAATTGAAATTGTGCCCTTGCGGCTGTTTCCATACCCATACACTTCATATACCTTCACCCAGAAACTTATTTCTGACCCTGATTCCCCAACCTAGATTTGACATTTGATTTTCTTATACTTAAAGTTAAATGCTGATTTATGATAACAGTACTCTCTTCCCTCTCACAAACCTCTTCTAATTCTTCATCCAAAATCCTCCTCTTTCTGGAGCTCCTTAAATAATTTGATTTTCTTACACTTAAAGTTAAATTCTGATTTATGATCACAGTACTCTCTTCCCTCTCATACACCTCTTCTAATTCTTCATCCAAAATTCTCCTCTTTCTGGAGCTCCTTAAATAGAGTATGACACGTCATGCACAAGTTTCCCAGATATTACGAAATGTCCAAAACTATCCAAATAAATTTTTCTTCCAATCGAATCAAAACTTTGGCGAGACATAGATCGAAGCTTAAATATCAAAATCGATCATAATAAAAAATTTCCTATCTCTCATGGTTTTGCCGTAAAAAATTATCAAAATGTGCAATCTTAAATTTTCTCTCCCATTCATAGTACGAGGGCTGTCCAGAAAGTAATAGACGTTTTGAAATAAAAAATAAACAAAGTGATTTTTTTTATTATATACATTTTGGAGATAAACTCTTAGGCTATTTTTCTACATAATCGCCGTTTAAATTAAGGCATTTATCATAACATGGTACAAGCTTTTCAATACCCTCTCTGTAGAAATCTGCCGGCTGCGAGTTCAACCTCTGGTTTACACCGGCTTGCAGTTCAGCATCAAAGTGTTGTGTAGCAAGCCACATCTTCATTGCTGGGAACAGGTGGTATTCCCTCGGTACCAAATCCGGGCTGTATGGTGGATGATTGAAAACTTCCCATCAAAAACCATTAAGGAGCTCTTGGGTACAATTAGCCGTGTGTGGACGAGCGTTGTCCTGAAGAAGCAGAACTTTCTCGCTGAGTTTTTCCCGATGCGTGTTTTGTATCGTACATCTTAATTTTCAGAGTGTTCTGCAATACCTCTCTGAGTTGATTGTTTGGCCATGCTCAAGTAAATCAACGAGAATCGCTCCCTGAGCATCCCAAAAACACAGTAGCCATGATTTTTCTTGCTGACAGTGTTTGCAAACACTTCCTCGGTTTCTTGGGCGAATGCATGTGTCCCCACTTCATTGACTGCCATTTTGTTTCACAGGTGATGTGGTTTACCCAACTCTTGTCACTAGATCGATAACTTGGTTTCCACTTTTGTCGTAATCTTCCAGAAATGTCAGTGCTACAGCAAGTCTCTGTTTTTTGTGGTTTTCTGTTAGGATTTTCAGAACCCACCTGACACAAAATTTGTGGCAACCACGTTAACCAACCACAATTTCATGAAATAAACTCTGTGAAATTTGGGGAAAATGTTCTGTAATTGTGAAACGACAATTTTCATGGATTTTTCATATTTTCGCCACCAAAGTTTAGTAACCCAACTTGCTCACTTCTCTTGTACATCCCCTCATCACTCTCTCCAACAAGTGCAGAATTTTGAAACCTTTTCCTACCACTTGTCCAATGTGTCCTGCCGATTTAAGCTTGTTATCAAATGTAATGCCAAGTCTTCAGCAAGCATTTCTTTCCCCACCTTATAATCATAATTAACCTTTTGTTTTTTATTTGCGTATCTAATAAGCTGACTCTTCTTTGCATTTATCTTCATCCCATGTTTACCAACCCAACTAGATATCCTGTCCAGATTGCCCTGCAACTGTTTACAATCCTCTATCGTTTTGATTCTTTTATGCAGCATTATGTTATCTGCAAACAATCTAATTTCAGATAGTAAACAATCAACTCAATTATTCATTAGAATAATGAATAGCAATGGTCCCAATACACTACCCTGCAGTACTCCCATTTATACTTCCACTTCTTTTGATACTTCATTTCCTACCCTAACTATCTGTTTTCTACCTTTTAAAAATTCTTCTAGCCAGCAAATCACTTTCTCATCCACTCCAATAGTTTTTACCATATTTACTATCATTTTATGGCTCACTCTGTCAAAACGCCTTTGACAGATCTAGTGCTACTCTATCAATTTGGCCTCCCTTGTCCATTTCATCTGAAATATCTTGCATATATCCCACCAACTGAGATTTGCATGAATATCCTTGCCTGAACCCATGTTGCCTGCTTGAAAACTACTTACGTTCCTCACATATATTTCTGATGTGGTTGCATATCAATCTTTCCATTAATTTACATACCACTGATGTCAAACTGATTGGCCTGTAATTCTCAACTCAATTTCTCACCCCTCCTTTATGTACTGGTACTATTATTGCACTTTTCCAGTCCTGTGGTAAGCAGCAAGTATCCAGACTCAATTTAAATAATATTTCAGGATAAAGTACAATGTCACATCCAGCTCACTTTAAGATATCAGTAGTAATATTATCTACACCAGCCCCTTTATGTTTTTTCAACTTTTTTATTTCCTTCATGATTTCCTCAGGATGAATATCAAATTTTTTACAATCTTCATTTCTAATTGTGTTGTTAAGCCGTTCTCCGAATTAGACCCTGCCGTTTCTGATTTATTGTCTCTAATGCTTTCACTAAACCAGTTACTTAAAATCTCTGCCTTTTTCAAATCGTCAGTAACTTCTTCTCCATCTTTATCTATAAGTGTCTCTACACCCTCCTTTCCCTTCAGTTTCCTGAGATAGCCATAGAAATTTGTAGATTCATCAGCCAATGGTCCTCCTGAACTGACAATACTCTTCATAAACCCATCTTTAGCAACTATCTTTGCTGTTATTACGTCCTTGTTTAGTTGTTTTAAATATTCCCTACTTCCCTGCTGTCTCTTAACTCTGTTATGTTCTCTTCTTACCAACCTCTTTAAAACTTGATAACTAAGAGCTGAGGAACTATTTAACTGTTTGTTTTGACTGCTATAACATATGGTTGATTCAACTTTCAAACCTGATATCTTTTCAGTAAAATTTTATTCGTATGAAGTGTCCCATTTAATTTTACTTCTTAAGGCCTATTGCACCTCTGAAAATAAATGCAACATTTTCCTTTCTAACCAAAATGTTTACATACGATATGATCAAATTTCACTATCTACTTCTGTTTGTCCCTTGAAACTTGTAAGCAAAGGATTTTCACATATTCTGCAATAGAACTGAAGTTAGATTGATGATCCTTAAACAAATTTTGGTAATATATGAACGAAATTTGGGTTATATTACAAATCCTTAGCTGAAAATAAGATAGGATAGGGAAAATAAACAGTTACCCTTCACTTACCACAGACGAAGGCAGGAGGGCGAGACACGTAAAAACACATAAACAAACGAATTGCACAATATTTCGACTTTAGTCTTAGTCATGTGGGGGGCGAGACATATGGCAGGGGGAAAGATGTGGTCACATCCCAACCCGCCACATGAATGAAGCACAGGCGGAAAACGCGTGGTAGTGGTAGAGTTGCCGGGAGGGGGGGGAATAAGCTTGACCAGCGATAAAAGTGAAACAAATCAATATAATCTTTGTGTAGCTTAATTCAAAAAGTTGTAATTGAAAATAAAGGGATATATATATATATATATATATATATATATATATATATTAAAAATTTAAAAAAAAAATAACCGACTGTAAAATGAAATGAGAGATGGCAAGTGACAGGTTTAACGTAGGTTTAGGGCAGGGGTGTGTCTGGTGTCAAGGACATGTTGATAGGCTAGTTCCCATCTGCGGAGTTCTGAAGGGGTGGTGGTATTCGGAAAAACTCTAATAGCTCTGACTGTGAAACAGGTGTTGAGGTTGTTTGAATTATGGAAGTTTGCATGAATTGCCACGGGATGGTCTGTGTTGGAAGTATAAACTGTTTGCCTGTGGCCATTCATTATGTAGGAAAGTTGTTGAGTGGTGAGACCAATGTAAGAGGCAGTGCAGTGGATGCAGGTAAGTTGGTAAATAAGGTGAGTGGTAGCACATGTGGCATGTCCAATTACAGGGAAAGATTCACCTGTGACAGGATTAGAGTAAGTAGTGGTGGCAGGGTGCATGCTGCAAGTTTTACAGTGGGGTCTGTAACACGGGATAGATCCCTGTGGAGGTCTAGGGGAGTCGGCAGGTAAATACTTGTGGACCAAGATGTCGTACAGATTGGGCGGTCTGCTGAAGCAAGTGCGGGGAGCAGTGGGTAGGATTTTGGGAAGGAGGAGATGCATTTCAGGGAAGGAACGTAAGAAATCATGCGCACGGCGGAGTATCTGGTTGACAGATTCCAGGCCAGGAAAGAACTGGGTGACAAGTGTTGGTCCACGGTCAGCTTTAGGAGGTGCAGAACGAGGGTTGTGGGTGATGGCACGAGAAATTTGTTTTTCCACAAGATCATGGGGGTATCGGCGGGAAACAAGGGCTTGGGATAGTTTTTGAGAGTAACTGGAGATTGATTCATGATCAGAACAGATGCATCTGCCACGGATTGCAAGTCTGTATGGGAGGGAACGTTTAATGTGGAAGGGGTGACAACTGTCAAAGTGTAGGTATTGTTGTAAATTGGTTGATTTAATGTGTACTGAGGTATGGAGGGTCCCCTGTCGTAGGGTGATATCTACGTCAAGGAAGGTGATACAGGTGTGGGAATATGACAATGTGAAATTGATGGAGTGATAATCATTTATTGAGTTGAGGAAGTCTGGGAGGTGGTCCTCCCCGTGGGTCCAGATCATAAATATATCATCTATGTATCTGAACCACACGAGGGGACTGAGGGGGGAATTCTTCAGAAAAATATTTTCCAGACGGCCCAGGAAAAGGTTAGCATTGGACGGGGCCATGCGGGTACCCATGGCAGTGCCACGTATCTGGTGGTAAATCTGGGAGTTGAAGGAGAAATAGTTTTTGGAAAGGATAAAGTTGGCAAGGGATATGAGAAAGGATGTTCTGGGAAGACTGTTTGGAGGGCGAATATCCAAGAAGTGCTGAAGGGAACTGAGGCCTTCAAGGTGGGGAATATTGGTGTACAAGGAGGTTACGTCAATTGAAACAAGGAGGGAGTCTGGTGGTAGAGGACTGGGGACTTTTGACAGACGTTCCAAAAAACGTGGTGTGTCTTTGATGTAAGATGGAAGGTTCTGCACAAAAGGTTGGAGGTGTTGATCCACCAAGGCTGAAATTCGTTCGGTGGGGGAACCATAGGCCGCAACTATAGGTTTTATAATTTTTCTTATAATAATTATTATTATTACTAGTTTTATTTTTCCCCCGTCGATGTTTGGTACCGCTTAAATAATAAAATTAATTTTTCTGTTGTGCCTGTGGCCGCTTAAATTGAAATTTCCAAATATAACCCCCCCCATTTTTATATTTATTTTTATTTATTTATTTATCACCTTTTTGCATTGTGGCTCTCTGACCTACTGACCATTATCTTCCTAAATGGTCGTGTGCTGTTGTTCTTTCCATAAACTTCTCTAAAATCATGTCTCCAATTTACCATTACGTGAAACAATTCCGTTTTCATGCCATCCACCTCACTAGACTCCACTCCCTTATACTTTTCCTTCAATCATGCCTCTTTTACAACGTACCTGGCCTGACAATAAAACTACCAGTCTCCGGTTGCCACCCACAACTCCACCAAACTCTCCATGCTTTTCGTTTCACACAATCGCTTACTCTCACCCATGTTGTTCTCCAGCAATATCTACTAAAAGCCCAGCAACATTCGATTCAACTTTCGTCTTTCCACAAGATTCTTTGTCTAATGCATCCCTCCCCAACTCAACATTTTAAACAAATTCTCACAGAGTGCAGACAGTTGCAACAGAAATGTGCACAAAAACATCTGCTAAAGCTATCAAATCTACTGAAAAGCTTGTACACCAATATTCCCCACCTTGAAGGCCTCAGTTCCCTTCAGCACTTCTTGGATATGCGCCCTCCAAACAGTCTTCCCAGAACATCCTTTCTCATATCCCTTGCCAACTTTATCCTTTCCAAAAACTATTTCTCCTTCAACTCCCAGATTTACCACCAGATACGTGGCACTGCCATGGGTACCTGCATGGCCCCATCCAATGCTAACCTTTTCCTGGGCCGTCTGGAAAATATTTTTCTGAAGAATTCCCCCCTCAGTCCCCTCGTGTGGTTCAGATACATAGATGATATATTTATGATCTGGACCCACGGGGAGGACCACCTCCCAGACTTCCTCAACTCATTAAATGATAATCACTCAATCAATTTCACATGGTCATATTCCCACACCTGTATCACCTTCCTTGACGTAGATATCACCCTATGACAGGGGACCCTCCATACCTCAGTACACATTAAACCAACCAATTTACAACAATACCTACACTTTGACAGTTGTCACCCCTTCCACATTAAACGTTCCCTCCCATACAGCGTTGCAATCCGTGGCAGACGCATCTGTTCTGATCATGAATCAAGCTCCAGTTACTCTCAAAAACTATCCCAAGCCCTTGTTTCCCGCCGATACCCCCATGATTTTGTGGAAAAACAAATTTCCCGTGCCATCACCCACAACCCTCGTTCTGCACCTCCTAAAGCTGACCGTGGACCAACACTTGTCACCCAGTTCTTTCCTGGCCTGGAATCTGTCAACCAGATACTCCGCCGTGCGCATGATTTCTTACGTTCCTTCCCTGAAATGCATCTCCTCCTTCCCAAAATCCTACCCACTGCTCCCCGCACTTGCTTCAGCAGACCGCCCAATCTGTACAACATCTTGGTCCACAAATATTTACCTGCCGACTCCCCTAGACCTCCACAGGGATCTTTCCCGTGTTACAGACCCCCCTGTAAAACTTGCAGCATGCACCCTGCCACCACTACTTACTCTAATCCTGTCACAGGCGAATCTTTCCCTGTAATTGGACATGCCACATGTGCTACCACTCACCTTATTTACCAACTTACCTGCATCCACTGCACTGCCTCTTACATTGGTCTCACAACTCAACAACTTTCCTACAGAATGAATGGCCACCGGCAAACAGTTTATACTTCCAACACAGACCATCCCGTGGCAATTCATGCAAACTTCCATAATTCAAACAACCTCAACACCTGTTTCACAGTCAGAGCTATTAGAGTTTTTCCGAATACCACCACCCCTTCAGAACTCCGCAGATGGGAACTAGCCTATCAACATGTCCTTGACACCAGACACACCCCTGGCCTAAACCTACGTTAAACCTGTCACTTGCCATCTCTCATTTCATTTTACAGTCGGTTATTTTTTTTATTATTATTATTATTTTAATATATATATATATTTAAATTCTTCTATCTCTCTTTATTTTCAATTACAACTTTTTGAATTAAGCTACACAAAGATTATATTGATTTGTTTCACTTTTATCGCTGGTCAAGCCTATTCCCCCCCCCCCCCCCTTCCCGGCAACTCTACCACTACCACGTGTTTTCCGCCTGTGCGTCATTCATGTGGCGGGTTGGGATGTGACCACATCTTTCCCCCTGCCATATGTCTCGCCTCCCACATGACTAAGACTAAAGTCGAAATATTGTGCAATTTGTTTGTTTTTGTGTTTTTACGTGTCTCGCCCTCCTGCCTTCATCTGTGGTAAGTGACGGGTAACTGTTTATTTTCCCTATCCTATCTTATTTTCAGTGCCTTGCGGCAGTTTCTTTGTTTCCTTTATCTAAATCTTTAGCTGACACATTTCAAAATGAAATTATTCTCTTTATTCCTGAGTGGATCTACTATTCTCTTGTGAATTACAAAAATCCCATTTTTACAGGATACACTATTTTCCCAAAACTTGTATCTCTTATAGTTTAATTTATTCAGAATCTTTTTAGTTATAACAAATTTTCTTGTAATTATCCTGATGTAAGATCTATTAATTTCTAAAAGTAACACATGGTGATGTCATCAAGATTCATTACAAGAATTCTGTTTTTCCCTTTAAACCTTCCTAGCACTTTTATTTAAAAAGTTCAAATTCTTTATTTTCGAAATATCTCCTCCAGCATAATTTTAAGATCATACAAAGTAAACCTTAAAATGTTCATCATTCTATTCTTTCTTAGTGGAAATGAGTGCAACAAAATTCATTATGACTGATAAACAACATTATTTAAATATTAAGTCTTTTATGAAAATGGTTTAGAATCAATTTAGAAAGGGCTTTATTGTTAAGAAAATTGTTATAAAAGTTCTGTACTTTACAACTATATGAGATTGGCCCCCTTCTATATGGTTTTAGCAAGATAATGGATGTATAACAAGTTAATATTCTGAGCTGAAAAGTACTATGCTATTAATAAAATGATTATCATTTCAAACAAAAGAACAAAATACTATGTAAATCTAAACATAAACAATGAGCAAATAAGGGAGACAAAAATAGCTACCTTGCTAGGAATTCAGATTGAAAATTTCATGAACTGGGAAAATCAGGTGGATCAATGCTGTAAGAAACTAACCCCTATAGTATTTATGGTCAGCAACCTCAGAGAATTCTGCACTAGGGATATTCTGATCACCATCTATTTCTCTTTTTTTGAAGCCAACTGAGATATGGTATATCAGTGTGGGGAAGGTCCACAGAGAATAGTATGTTGAGAATATTAAAACTACAAAAACATATAATTAGAAACAATACTAAAAGAGAAAAGAATGGTTTCATGTAAAAAAAAATTTTTCTATATTTTAAGATTCTAAAATTCCCTTGCAGGTACATATATAAGACTATACTACTTTCACTCACTAAGAATGTTGTTAAAAAGAATGAATGAGTACACAAGTATGAAACACGTAATAAAACTAATTTCAGTGTATATGTAAACAACACAAAAAACTGAAAAATGTCCTTCGTATTCTGGAGCCCAACTGTTCAATAAGCTTCCTACAGATTTAAGATTAATTAGTAACAAGAGAGAAAAGATCCAGCATAAGCTTAAAGGGTATTTATGTGATAAAGCCTTCTACTCAATCAAAGAGTATTTAAATGATGGAATGTGGGAAAGAATGACAAAATAAAAAATTGTTTTTATTAATAATGTGTAATTATATAAGCTATTGTAACACATATTTGTCAATGACATGTAAAAAAAAAATCTGTAGTACAAATGTATGAAAAGTGACTGACATGAAAATGTATGAGTAGAGAATGAATAGATTAACTTAAGTTAACTTAAGGCATTAAATTGTTAAGCAAGATAGAAGTAATATAGAACGTAGTGTAACTTGACTTGTCCCACTTCATTTATGTAAATGATATACAGGCCCAAATAAAATGAATGAATGTGTTATAATCTACTCTAATGAAGTTTTGCTGCCCACACAGCATCTTCTTTGCTTCACTTTCAGCAGATTTTGAAGGAAATTAATTAAATAGGCTAAATAACTGTACTACATACAAAAATTAGAGTAGAACCATTTTTGATCACTGTTCACCAAAATTCCTTATAAAGCAAGCATCCAGCATTTTTACCTTAATAATTGTTGAAACTGATGCCTCTCCTTCTCTGTTGCGTGCAACTATTTCATAATGACCTTGTTGTTGTTTATCCACTTTCTTGATGTGCAAAATACTTGAGTAGAAATGAACATCAGAGTCATTTACTATAGTGACATTGTCAGATGTGCGCAGTTTCTTATTACCAAAGAACCAAATAATGTCTGGTTCAGGAACTGCCACTAATCGGCACTCAAGTTCCACATCTGAACCTTCTTCTACACACACTGCCTGGGGCTTTTGTGAAAATGTTGGTGGTATGCCTTCCAAGATGTCTGCCAATGATGATTCCCTATGAATAAAAACACACCTTTATGATAATTTAAGCTGATGTTTAAGCTGTACACAAAAAATGAAAAATACATTATATCAAGCTAAAAAGGGGAAAAAAAGCAGTATTTAATATTAGTCATAATAAAACTGCCGTTAGGCAGAGTAGGGAAAATAACCTGTCACCCCAGATGAAGGCAGGAGGGTGAGGAGAAACACAAAACTGCAAACACACTTTACAATGTTTCGATAAAAAGCTTAAGTCATGTGGCAAGGGGTCACATAAGTTCAGACTGAGAGCTATCATATGACTGAGCCAAATGTGAACTAAGTGGCAGGAGTGGGGATTGCAATGGTGGTGATGGTGGTGGGTAGGAGCAAGGAGCAAGGAGCAAGGAGAAGTCCATATAGGAGGGATGTCAAACAGGAACAAAAATCACAGGTTGATCAATTTGATATCAGTATTAGGTAAATTAATGGAGAGATTGATATGCAATTACATCAGAAATCTCTACAAGAAATATGGTCTTAAACAATGTTATTCTTACAAATCTCAGTTAGTGGGCTATGTGCAAGATATTTCAGATGAAATGGATAAGGGAGGTCAAATTAGTAGTGTACCACTGGATCTTCCCAAGGCATTTGACAGAATGAGCCATAAAATGGTGGTAAATAAGGTAATAATGATTGAAGTGGATGAAAAAGTGATTTGCTGAGCAGAAGAATACTTGAAATGTAGAAAGAAAAAACTTGCAAACAAAATGCAGTATCAAAAGAAGTGGAAGTGAAAATGGAAATGCCACAGGGTAGTACATTTGGACTGTTGCCATTCAATATTCTAATGAATGATTGTATAAATGGTTTACAGTCAGAACTTAGGTTGTTAGCACATGACATTATGTTACGTAATATGATGAAAATGGGAGAATACTATGAATAGCTGTGAATTATGATTATTATTATAGTGGGCATGTAATTTCTTGTAGAAGACTTGAAATGTAAATATTGTGGTATAATTTATATCTATAAAACGAAAATTGAATAAATTTCTACTATAAAAACTCAGAAACTACTGAGCAGATTCCAATGGGGTTTTCACCATTTGGAAGCTTAGAATCTCAATTGATCTGTTTCATATATCTTATGTTTCAATGATGTATAACACCAGAGCATTAAATGAGATTCTGAAGGTAGGATGAGTAATATAATAGAAGGAACCACTAGCTGTTGCATACGAGATGTGTACAAAAAGAAACAGAACTTCTGCTGTAATTGCTTTATTGCTCATCATACTAACTTTTACACACTGTCCCCTTCAAATTACTGTCCTTCACTATCAAACACCATTGCCATCATTTTTTCAAGTTTTGGAATGCCTCCTGGAATACAATTTCTCCGATGGCGTGCAGTTCTCTCGTCGCATAATCTTGAATTTCTTCCTTGGTCTGGAAACAATGTCCTTTCAAAGTGTTTTTCAGTTTTGGGAAGAGAAAAAAGTCTGCCAGAGCCAAGTCTGGATAATAGGGTGGCTGAGGCACAACAGGAGTGCGATGTTTTGCCAGATAATTCATGACAAACAATGATGCGTGAGCGGGTGGGTTGTCATGGTGCAACATCCATGACTGATTCTCCCACAGTTCAGGCCTTTTCCTACGCACAGCATCTCTCAATTGTGTCAGAATTTTCTGGTAGACTTCCTTGTTTACCGCTTGAACACGTGGTACAAATTCATGGTGCACAACTCCTTTGCAATCAAAAAACACAACCATCATCACCTTGATGTTCGACCGACTCATCCGCGCTTTCTTTGGTCGAGGAGATCCTTTCCCCAACCATTCTGAAGACTGCTTCTTCGTTTCCACATCGTACCAATAAACCCATGTCTCATCGCCTGTAATGATGTTCTTGAGGAAATTTTCATCCTCATTTGCTTTTTCAGGCAACTCCTGAGAGATCCTAGCTCGATTCTCCTTCTGCTCATCCATCAACAAGCGCGGCACCAGTTTTGCACTGACACGATGCATTATAAGTTTTTCTCTCAGGATGTGATTACAAGAGCCTACACTTATGCCAACTTCTTCAGCAACCTCACGGATAGTCAAACGGCGATTTTCACGAATCACAGTGCGAACCCTCTCAACATGGTGGTCATCTGTTGATGTGGAGGGTCGACCATATTTTGGATCATCGGTAACCAAACTCCTGCCCTCCTTAAAGCGCTGAAAGCATTCATAGCACTGTGTTCGGCTCATGCAGTCATCCCTGTATGCTTGTTTAAGCATTTGAAGTGTCTCGGTAAAAGTTTTCCCAAGTTTAGCACAAAATTTCACACAGACGTGTTGCTCCTCCAATTCCTTCATTCTCACTTTCTCACAAATCCGACGAGCACTCTGCGCACAACCTCACTCAACCGGCTGTCACTTGTAAACTAATGCAGCGACTGTAGTGCGACAAGAGGCAATCTCTTACCGAGAGATGTCACTAGTGTGCACGGAAGTCACAGAATTTTATCTGCAGCCGTTGGTGCGCTATTTAATTAGTTCGGTTTCTTTTTGTACACACCTCGTACACTGCAGTATTCACACAACTACAATACCTCTGACGTCTGACCATAGCCTTTAATGAAAGCAATGAAAGTTGTTTCAATAATAACTATGTTTCACAGTTCACACTAAACAAAATTTGAAATAGCCTTTCCTTTAATGGGGTTATTCAGTTTTTTAATTTCATCAGATGGCCCTAAAGGATGGAAGAAACTAATAATGAAAAAACAACAGAGATTTTCTTTGATCACAATCTCTGGCAGCACAATTACATTGTCTCTGACTATCATCTTTACTGTTATGTTCACAATAAAAACATAATTTATTTAACTGATTAAAGGAACCTTGTACTAAACCTTTAGTTTTGGAAGTATATGGAGTTTAGGAAAACAGAACGCTTTCGTATTACATTCAGCAATACATGAGAGTTTCTGACATAATCTAGCTTTTATTCATTTTATATAATTTACTGCATTGTTACATTATGCAATTTCTATGATACCTGGTGCCACAATTTGTAACTCGATGAGACAAATCGAAAGTTAAGAAATATTTCTTTTCATATCTGACTTAAATATTCGGGATATCCATTGTCAAAAAATTAGTTATAGATATAGTTCCTTGTGTTTTTTATATCATGATGCAGTGAATGTTTAGTTGTGAGTGCATTATTCCATTTGCAGTTCATATTGTAAGTGTATGATGAAATTAATTGTGATAATTTATGCTATGAGAACAAGGAATCCTGATGCTAACAATGCTGTTATTACCTGAAATTTATTTTGCAATGCATTTCATATATTTAAGCGTTTCTGCATAGTTTGATTTTGTAGAGGTCATATTAGTTGAGATTTTGGATTGGTTGAAAGGCAACCTGTACCAGAATGATCTAGTTTTAGAATAAGGCAAGAGGAATTTTTGTTTATTATTTGTAATTAATATTAGTAACTTCATAAGGGCTATTTTACTGACAACGTGTATTGCAATGTAATCTATTCCCCAATTTTAAGATGGTCCATGCTGTATTTCAACCTAACCACAACCACTAAGAAGAAACTGAGGCACGAATTGTACCTATCCAGCTTGTAGTTCCATCTGACTTTGTCAAAATTTTCTTTCATCAAGGTAGCATTTCAAACTAACCAGGGATATAATATCGCAACATTCGAGTTAGATAAAAATTCATAATCTAATTGAATTTTTTTCATGCCTAGGTCGCATTTCAACCTAACCATATTAGTGTAAGCATATATATATATAAAAATAATTCGGGGACTGCACTACTTTTGGAACCCATGTGAAATAGGTTCTAATTTGTTGAAATTTGGTTTAATCGCCTCTTAAATATGTCATCTTCACATTTTGTGCTCTTGTTTTGTGGAAATTCGCAAGAAATTTAATTAAATGTGAGAGGCTGTGCAACTGCGAAATGCTATCAGCACAGGAAAAATAGCAAAAAAATTATCAGTACAGGGATGATATCAACCTAAACACTGTTGTTTTGTTATAGAGTTTGTGTTTGGGTTGAAATGTGAGCTGGACTAAGAGAAATTTTACAAAATTTTCGTTTTGTGGCATTCATCATGGAAATGGCGTATTTGTTTACAATGGAAGCAATCGATTATCTTTGACTGCTCCTTTCAATATAAGATGGTGGGTATCACTGTATTACAACTCAGATAAATACTGTCAATTTGTCAATTTTGTGTGACTTTTTACAATGGAGAAAACTTGAAATGGCAGGAAAACATTACAACACAGGATTAAACCAATATTTTAAGAGACTGTCACTGATTTTTCAATGCTGGTGGCATCTGTGTATCACTGTCATACAAGGGTTGCTATTTATATTTCTGGCCTGTCAATGAAAAAACAAATATTTATGATTGAAATTGGTTTTATTGTTTGTCAAAATATTCTCTGTGAAGATCAATAAACTTTTGCATGTGTTTGAACCAATTTTCGAAGCACTTTTTCCACTCCGATGGAGGTAACTCCACAACATGCGTCTTGAATGCATCAACTGCTTCTTCAGATGTCAAAAATCGTTGACCACGTAATTTGTTTTTGATGTGTGGGAATAAAAAGAAGTCATTGGGTGTCAAATCAGGACTGTACGGCAGATGACCCATCAATTCCATGTTTTGGCTGGTGAAAAATTCCTTTGTTTGAGCCAATATGTGACAGCTCGCATTGTCGTGATGAAGAATTATTCGCCTCTTCTTCAACTTTTTCCGAATTTCTCCAAAGACTTCTGGTAAACAAATGGTCGTGTATCATTCAGAGTTGACCGACCTATGTAGCTGTAACACCACTGTCGCCATGTGACTGGTAATGCCACAGAAACAGGCAACCATTTGCTTCGATGTGCTTCTTCTGGGAACAACTTTTGTTGAATTTTGCTCGTCTTGGAAGACCCATACAGTCAATTGCTGTTTTGTTTCAGGCTTATTTGCATAGATCCATGATTCATCACCTGTGTAGATGTTATACACAGCCTTTGATGGCCTTGAATGTATTTTTTTTTAACATTTTCTTGCACCAATCGGCACGAGCTTCCTTTTGAGTTTTCGTCAGATTATGCGGCATCTAACGCGAACAAATCTTTTTTATGGCCAACTGATCATGCAATATTTAATTGATGCTTGTCATACTAATGCCCAAAGATACCTCAATCTCACGGAATATCACATGACGATCTTGCTTTATCAGTTTATGCAAGTATCGATGTTTTCTGGCACAACTGTTTTTGGACGACCCTGACGGAATTTGTCCTGAAGCGAACTTTGGCCACAATTGAATTTGTTATACCATGTTTTACAGTGCTATATGATGGTGCTTTATTCCTGTATAAAAAAAATTAAGTTCATCGATGCACTCCTGTATTGATAATCCAGGTCGAAAGTTGAGAAAAATAATTGTACGAAAATGTTAATGAGTTAATTCCGTTTTTCACTTGAGATCAATTTTTAAAGTTACTGTAAACAACAAAACGCACTCAAATGACATATTGTTATTAATAAGGCTATGTTCAACAATGTCAATATTTCCAATGGAAACGTCAGATGGCACGTGGCAACACTTATTGTTCCCAAGGTCAGAAATATAAATAGCAACCCTTGTATTTTGGCATTTTTAATTAAATTTGTGGCAAGTTTTCTGCAAAACAAGAGCGCAAAATGTGAAGAGGACATATTGATGACGTGATTAAACCAATTTTCAACAGGCTAGTACCAATTTTGCGTGGGTTTCAAAAGTGGTGTAGTCCCCATAATTTCTTCACTTTCGATTTGTGTTATGGAGTTACATGAGAATCATCGATGAAATGGAGGCAGATCAGTTATCGTAGAATCCGCTATATTTGCATACACACATCAGCTTTATTGCTCTTGATGGTATAGATGATGCACTTATAATTGAATGATTTTTCATTCCGATTAATGTTACGGTAGTAAATCAACTTGGAATTTGATTTCCTGAGAAGAAAACTGAAATGTGTTCATTAGATCTGAGGGTAAATTCAAACTTTTTACATACAGAAAATGAAAACTCAGTCAAATAGATTCAGCAGTTTTCAGATCATGCTAAACTACTTGTATATAAATGTGTCATTATGTCTTAAGACATACAACAAATTTTAACTTTGACCCCAAGCTTTCAAATTATGAAAATCCTTTTAAAATCTGTATATTCTGTGTGATGCTTGAATGAACAGACACACACCAGATATATGTTTATTTATGTGGCATGTATTAATACAGGTACGGTACATGTTTTGATTTACGAACAGCAACATTAGTAGATGTTGCAATCAGGTTAAAATGTAGCGTGGACTAAAATGGAACAGACATTCCATATCAAAGCATCCAACCTACCACATTTATAAAACCGTGTGGCTAAATCACTGTTAAGTACCAGAAAGCCGGCCTCGGTAGCGTAGGGTCTAGAGTGCTAGCTCCGCGTGCCGAAGGTCGCCGGTTCGAGTCCGGCCGAGGGCATGGGTGTTTAAGTGTTGTGTGTGCAAATGTCTTGACCGTGTTGTAGTGTCCATGTGTCAATACTTGATAGCAACAAATTACATTGAGCTGGCTGTATGGCCTCAGTAGCCGAATGTCATTAAAAAAAAGTACCAGAAATGGGTGGTAACAAATTAATGAAGCTTGATTATGAATCTTTTCGGATGATTAAAATAGTTTACAGGTAAATCAACTTCAACCCACCCCTTTCTTGGTAGGGAGTGGGTGAACCTAGATTTGCTTTAATTCCAGAAATGGATATATACGGTATATATGTTTTTCAATGCGTGAATAAAAATAGCATACGGGTAAATTCACGCCAACTATACTGGGAAATGCCAGGAACTCCACTAGTATTAAATAATAATCTCAACTGGGCTAGACCATAAGAGTAGGTTGAAGGAAAAGGTTACAAAATCTTTCATTTATTGGAGAGAGTGATGAGGTGATGTGCCAGAAAAGTAAGGTCAGATTGATGCTTGGAGAAGGTGGTATTATATGGAACCCACATTTAGGGTATCAAATACAGGAGCTGGAGGGGGTTGCTAGATTTGTCTCTGAAAATTACTGCAGAACACATTCAATAACTGATACGATAAAGAATCTGGAATGGGATTCACTGCAAGAAAGGAGTACAGTAAAGAGTGTGCTGGAAGTGTACACAGCATGTATTGAAGAAGATGTGTGAAAGGATGGTGGAAAAAATAAAGAGTGGCACAAGGAAGAGAAAAGACGACCATGGCCACAAGCTGGCATTTGAGTTAAGGCATATGGCATAAGGCATATGGGAAAAATTATCTTTTGTAGGTAAGAGGCACAGGAATTGCAATAAATTAAAAGGGAAGTGGTGAAGAATTTACCAAACTTTAAAAGAATTTAAAGTTGAAATTAGTAGTGGACAATGGGAAAAGGAGAGGAGAAAAAATGGGTGCGTAGGAAAATTGTCACTGGAGCAATTAAATTAAATAATTTTTTATTTGTTTCTATTAATGCACACTGTAAACATGATTTTATTTTGTGGTGTTATAGTAATTTCTAAAATAACCAACTGATTTATGTTTTGTTATTAAATGAACTTTAAAAGTATTACTTTCATAACTATTTTCTGTTAAAGTGTTGATGGTTAATAATTGGGCATCATGATCAGAAAGTAGAAAAGGGGCATAGGAATTGCAATAAATTACAAAGGGAAGTGATGAAGAGTTTATCAAAATCTCAGAAAGAATTTAAAATTAAAATTTATAGAGGATAAATGCAGGTGGATACAAGAAAGGGTAAAACTGTGTGTAGGGAAATTCTCACAGGAGTGTGTGCCCAATCACAATTAAATTAAATTAAGTATAATCTCTGTAATGACCAATCAAAACAAAATTATTAAATTTTCTTTTTTAAGGAAACACAAAAAAAAAATATATTTTGGATGCGTTTAGAAAGAAATAAAAAATTAATTGTAAGCAACAGGTTTACAGATGTGGTATTAATGGAGACTAAGAGGCCACAGGGATGCCTGTTATGTAGGATATGTTGGTAAGCTAATTTGCATCTACAGATTTCCTAAGGGATAGTCGTATTAGAATACAATAATACAAAAAAAAATTACTTTTGCTGATGATCAACTGTTGCAAATGTTTCTGAATTAAAATGGTTATTTTCAATGACCAATTACCTTGTCCTAAAATTACTCACATCATAATTTTAAGATATTTTAGGCATCTGAGACCAGTAAAATATAGCAAAGTGAATGTAATAATATATCATAAAAATTGAAATTATAATAAATTTTCATAACTACAGGATATATATGAAAATACACAAATAATCAACAGTAGCATAGCAAAATGAAATTAAAAATGTATTAAATGAAAATACTGTGTTATTTTCGTTTTTGTAAAACAATACAGATACAATTATTTCAGACATCTATCATGAATTACCTCATTGCTGGATCTTTTAAATGAATAAAAATTTAATGACATAACATAACTAATTTTTTGAAACTGCAACTTACTTTCTAACTAAAGACTCAGAGCAGCAATAGCTAGTTATTACAAGAAATATTTATATTTATTAAAAGACTCTCTATGTGTCAGTCTAGAGCAGCACTTTTTATATCTGTATGGAACTGTGTTTATTGCTATTGAAGCTCAGCAACATAGTTGACAACAAATGGGAATATGGAACACCACAAAATACTATCTTTTGATAAGTCCAATGTTTAATGATCATAAAAATCCCTTCCTTCCCAAAGCTATTTGCATTCTAATGATTAAAAAAGTACTTACTTTTTCTGTGGTAAACTACTTTTGTCAAATAAACATTGCTCAAAACCAAAATTATGTGGTACTACCTAATTCTTTACTCTACTACAATTACATTTAACAAATTGAAGAAGTAATACCAGGAAGTACCTTGACAAACTCTTTCTAGATATCACTGCTAAATCTGATCCATGATCTGATAAAGGCCCTTCAACAATAAGTTCAGTGGAACTTGAAGCAAATCCAGCCGCATTCTTTGCAACACAAGTGTATGTTCCACTGTCTTCAGGGAACACTTCCTTTATGATCAAACTTGCAATATTGTTTTCATCATAAAATACCTGTAAAAATAAACAATTAAATAGATCAACTTCCATAATTTTTAAATGGAAGATGAGATAAGGGCATTTTTAAGTACTTTTCATATAAAGTCCTGAATATCAGAACAATGAAGAAACACAGAAAGTTCAAATAATAGAAGAAGGATGATAATAAATTCTAAAATATATTAGAAAGTAAGCAAAATGGTTAAGATCAATGCAAATAACACAAGTGCTTTATGTTCTATCTGAAATATAATGATTAATTTTCAACAGGAATTATATATATTAACCTTATTTTGAACCTACAGTATGAAACAATGAGACTAATGAGCATAAAAATTCGTTTGAAATTTTTGTGACGCAGATCTTCAAGATATTTTTTATGGTATGTACACACCTACTTATAATTTTTAATGCACAGGCATTAGCATTAACCATTTTCATGAACACATTTTAATCATACAACACAATTAATTAATTATGTTTCTAATTGTGAGGGATCCAGTGTTATTTTCCTGCACATATAGTTTTGTATTACATGAATTTTTATTAGATAATCGATCAGCTCATCCTTCAACGGGTTCATGCTCACATTGTCCCAGATCGCATTGGGTAGTCTGTGGCAATGAAATTTAGAGAAAAATCTCTGTGATCTGTTAACATCTCTGAAGAAAATCTAACACTCACATCCAAGTAGGTGAAGCCATATAGCTGCAGAACATTGCACTCACTCCTTGTGAGTGTAGCAGATGGAATGAAGGGAAGGAAAATCTGTGACGCCTTAAAATGTGTTTATCTATTTAAGGGAGACAACACTGACAGCAAACGAAGCAGTGCTAGGTAGCTTTGAATTGGCAGCCCAACAACCAGACAATCCTGCTAAGAGCTTGATAACCTCTTATGGGTCAAAAATCATTTCTAAGGATGCTCATGGATAGTCAAACAGATCTCAAGGGAAACTAACAACACATGCAATTGTCAGGCAGAAAGGTTGCTGGGGGAGGAACAACACTTTCACCTAAACTGCGAATAATTAAGTTCTTGACCAGTGTGGCCTTTCTGGTACCTTTAACATTTAATAAGTCGGCCACCACGTATTTGCATTATAAACCCCAAATATGAAGGGTGTAATGAAATGAGTTCATTTGACACAGTTTTAAATCACACAATACTTGTATTCTTAAAATTAAGTTCATTTTTACAATATCGGTACCAGAAACGTGGATAAAACATCGAACAACAGTTTCATTGAAGATTACAGGTTAAGCACATTCATACGAGAAGACAAACCCACTAAGTCTCCCAACTTTAGTGAGTACCTGATTGTTATAGCATGTTGGAACTTGCTACAACCACTACTGCTCGGAGAGGTTCATCCCACTAACTAGCACGATGCTATGTGTTTGATTTCTAGCAAAAGTATGAGCCAATTCATGGTGGCTGCATGGTGTTTTATAAGCTTTTCCAGGCCTATGACGTCAGTAACTTTTTTCTTTAATTAATATCTCCTAAAGTACAAAATAATTTAACTTGCAATTTATACAAGGGCTTCATATGATCACATTCTATCTGTTTTAATTTATTTTCGATAGGCTTAACTGTGAAGTCTCTTATGTCACTGGTTAGGCGCGATGTTACGCACTGTAAAAACAATTAGTGACAATCTATCATTAAAAACTTAATTATCTGACAAATGCTTAAACTTTTTGCCAGAACCATTATATATTCATGACCTTTAATTTAGGGTATCTACTGATACAAATTTCTCATTTGTATTCCTTTAGTTAAATAGTTCATTTTTTCTCTTAATTAAAACCACTAATTAAACTTTGCCAAATTAGTTAATTTTACTATAAAAATATCCGGAACAGTACTGACTATAGCTGGTGATAAAAGATCAGCTGTAACTTTACTCAATTCAACGTTATATCGAATCTTTTTGCTTTTCTAATCCCGTGTCTCAAAACGTTAACAAACTGAATTATCTCTTAAAATAATTTTTTCCTGATAGAATGAATACACTTTAAAATGATTCTTATGATGAGTTTGCACTGTGGAAATGAATGCAGGAAAATACATAAAAGCGACTTCAAAATCGATCTATAGAATATTTTACTGCTGGGGTTGGCTAGTGGGAGTGCGTTTGGTGAACTAAAGGGTGCCTTACACAATTGAAAATCAGGAATTTCAGACAGAATACAGTTAGCAAATAGGGGTCAGGGTTTTAAGGAGGTGAATTAAATAAGTAGCAGAAAGTAAGGAACATGAACACAGCGATCGAAGTGCAAATGCAAAAGAAACTGAACCGAAGAATTAAGTGATTCCACTGCTAGATAGTAAGTGGAAGAAAAACATACATAGCTATTTATTTGTCACTAAAAAAACGGTGAAAGATCATTTGAAAGTAGATAGAAGGCACCTAACATTATTAGGAGTTTATTTTCATGAAGAGGGCAAGATATAAATTCAAAAATAATTCTATGAAGAACCTCAAGTTGATGTGATTATAGTTCCATAGAGCGATAATTAATTGATATCCAAATGTGACACCAGGTAAAATCTCACCAAAAGGTATCTCTGAGAGGTAGTAAATATTCCAAACAGTCTGTAGTTACATTATTTAATAACACATTTAACAGAAAAATGGGGCATAAGGATTCTGGAGAGACTATACTAGCTTTTTCCAACCAAATGTCAATCTGACCTTCACATGGTGAACCCTATTTGCACATAAGAGGCTCTGGCAACTGAAAGATTCACTGTATAAGGAGTCTCCCACTGCTTGCCCCGTTAGGCGGTTGAATCAGCAATGGTCAATGGCATGGGGATGAATAAGGCAACAGGAAACCACTGCAATAAAGACCCAAAGGGTATCTCAAGGATATGTAATCCTCTCAAATTATATATATCATGATGGCTTCTTACTGGGTAAAATGTTCTGGAGGTAAAATAGTCCCCCAATCGGATCTTCGTGTGGGGACTACTCAGAGAGGTGTCATCAGAATGGATAAAAACATTCTACAAGTCAGAGTGTGAAATGTTAGAAGACTGAATGGGACAAGTAGGTTAGAAAACTTAAAAAGGGAGATGGATTAATGAGATTAAGTTGAAGGATGCACAGGATTTCTGGTCTGGGGAACACAGGATAATTAGCACACAAGCTGTCAATGGAGTCACTGGTGTAGGATTTGTAATGAACAAGAAAGTAGGGAAACGGGTGAGTTATTACGAACAGTTTAGTGACAGGATTATTTTGATGAGGTTAGAAACTAAGCCCGTTCCAACCACATTAGTACAAGTGTATATGCCAACGTCACAGCAAGATGATGAAGAAATAGTAAAAATATACGCTGAAATTGAAGAATTAATCCAATATGTGAAAGGGGAGGAATATCTAATAATCATGGGTGATCAGAATGTAATAGTGGGAGAAGGAAAAGAGGGTAATACTGTAGGAGGTTTTGGTCTAGGAGAAAGAAATGAGTGAGGAAGCAGGTTGTTAGAATTTTGTGAACAATATAAGCTAGTCGTGACAAACACATTGTTTAAGAACCATGCAAAAAGATATACACCCGGAAACATCCACGGATTCATGCAGATATCAGCTAGATAATATCATGGTCAAACAGAGATTCAGAAATCAAGTTCTAGACTGTAAAGCGTATCTTGGAGCAGACATAGACTCTGACCATAATTTGATAGAAATGAAGATCAGGCTGAAATTTAAGCAAGTAAGGAAGCAATATAAGCAGAACAGACTGGAAATGAATAAACTAAAGCAATCAAACATGAGAGAAATATTTGCAAAAATGGTAGACTTTGGAATAAGAAGTAACTCTGAATGGAGTTCAATCAATCATGAATGGAATGCATTGAAGAGAGAAATAATGAAAGCTGCTGAAGAAACATTAGGCTTTAGGGAATAAGCTGCCAGAAAACCTTGGATCACTGAAGAAATTATGGAGCAGATGGATTAGAGGAGAAGACTCAAAAATTCTCAGGATGTAACAGGAAGAGAGTAATTTAGGAATCAAATAAACTGGAAATGCAAAAAAGCAAAAGAAAAATGGCTACAAGTAAAGTGTGAAGAAGTATAAAAGTAAATAGTCATAGATAAAGTAGATGTTGTATATATTAAGAATAAACAGAATTTTTGAGAAATGAAGAAAAGAGGTATACACATTAGAGCTGCCAATGGGAAACCGCTTTTAGCTCAGATGATAGAGCTAACTGATGGAAGGAATACATTGAGAAACTGTATGATGGGGATGACTTGAACAATAGCGTAATGGAAAAGGAAGGCACTGTTGACATTGACGACTTAGGATATCCTGTTTTGAGGGCAGAATTCAATAGAGGTCTGAATGACCTGAAAGCAAATAAGACAGTTGGAATTGATGAGATCCCTAAAGAACTTCTTAAATCCCTGGGAGAAGAAGTAATTGAAAGATTGTTCAAACTGATATCAAAAAGTTATGAAACAGGAGAAATTCCAACAGATTTTAATAAAAATATCATCTTCACACTTCCAAAGAACACACACGCCAACAAATATGAGAATTATTGCACCATTAGTCAAACATCACATACTCAACATTACTGACAAAAATAATATACAGAAGAATTTAAAGGGTAGTAGAAGAGATAGTAGGTGAAAATCAGTATTGTTTAGGAAAAACTGCGGCACAAGGGAAGCAAATCTGGCTTTAAGGTTAATACGTGAAGGGTGGATCAAGAGAAAGAAAGATACTTTTATGCTGATTGTTGATTTGTTTTAGGTTAATACGTGAAGGGTGGATCAAGAGAAACAAAGATACTTTTATGATGATTGTTGATTTAGAAAAAGCTTTTGATAATTTTAGGTGGGACGAGATTTTCAAAATTTTAATGAAGTAAGGTCACAAATATCAAGCTAGAAGAAAACTTTATAAACTATATAGAATCAAGTGGCTATAATAAAAGTAGAGAATCATGAGAAACATGTACCAGTGAAAAAAGGTGTCAGACAAGGCTGTAGTCTATCCCCGTTAATATTCAATATGTAGAGGAACCAATAAAGGAAGTAAAAGAAAAATTCTTATGTGGCATAAGTTTTCAAGTAGAAAAAATCAGTATGCTAAGATTTGCTGATGATATTGCCTCGTTAGCAGAATGGGCTGAGGATATTGAGAAGTTACTGAATGGCATGAACAAAATACTGATGGAAGATTTTGGACTCAATATAAATCAAGACAAAAGTGTTGAAATGTAGCAGAAATTATACCAATCACAGTAGATTAAATATAAAAATAGGATCAGATGCAATAGGAGAAGTATGTGAATTCTGCTACTTGAGAAGAAAAATTGTAACTGATGGCTGATGCAGGAATGAAGCTGAATAGCACTAGCAAAAATGCCTTCATGGAAAAGAGAAATCTTTTCGTTTCAAATATTGACCTAGGGCTTAGAAAGAACTTTTTAAAACTATGTGTGGAGTACAGCACTTTATGGTAGCAAAGCATGGACTTACCAGAAAGAAAAAAATTGAAGCATTTGACATGTGGTGCTACAGAAGAATGTTGAAAATTAAGTGGACACACAAAGTACGAAATGAACGAATTTTGAAAATGACGGGTTAGGAAAGAAGTTTGTGGAGGAAACTTACAGAAAGAAGAGACATGCTGGATTGGTTATTGGATGGAACATTCGAAGGTGAGAACTGTAGAGAAAGAAAGAGATTAGAATATATGAAGCAGGTAATTGTGGAAGTGGATTGTAAGGGGTGTGCAGAAATGAAGAGGTTAGCCCAAGATAGAAAGGGTTGGAGGATTGCATCAAACTAATATATATATATATATATATATATATAGTAACCAGGAAATAATAGGAGCTAAGTTACTTAGAAGGTGGGAACTGGGTACCAGACAACCACCAGGTCTAAATTTAAGATAGCACCAATTCTCCTCCCACCCATCGCCCTCACCTCCACCTTCTCCCATAGAACCACCGCTCACCAGAGCCTATCTTTATAGACTGTAACTTTGAATTTTGCTTATTTTAAATTTCAAATTTCCGAATATTTTGTTTTTCAGATATTTGCACATATGTCCATTACTTAATAGGAATTTAGAACCATTAACTGAGATCTACTGCACTTCTGCAACGGGTCCCTATGTACAGTTTTACTTTCTACTTTCTATTCATTATCATTTTCCAGCCTATGCTTTTCTACCCCCCCACCCTCAACCTGACTTCCCACCATGTTGTTTCCCCTCCACCATGAGTTACAGGCATGGTAGCTTATGCAATTGGCTGTCAGCCGCCAGTGTGCAGCCTTCTCACTCCTACTGACGAAGAGCCATGGGCTCAAAAATTATATTCTATGTGTGTTCGTGTTTTTTTCGTGTATCAACGCCGCAGGAATCCTCTTCTATGGTAAGTGGTGGTTTTTATCCTAATATATATATATATATATATATTGTTAGGAAACAAAGGCGCTAAAAGCGGATATATTGAACATTGGCTTGCCGGCAGTGCTTGCGTGCAGCCATCTCACTTCTAATGAGGAAGAGCCAAGCTCGAAAATTCTATTCTTTGTGTGTTCGTGTTTTTTTCATGTACCAATGCCGCTGGAATCCCCTTCTTTGGTAAGCGGTGGTTTTTTATACTATCCAATGTTCAATATATATATAAGTTCATATCAGGGTGTTCAGAGGATGTATATTTAGTTGTGATCAATTCTTGGTTCCAGATGAAAAAGACATGGTATGAAACAAATCTCAGATAAAGAAGAATTTTTTAAGATATATTTGTTGCAGGAAAAATCCATTTACACCAGCAGAGATTAAAATGGTTGTTAAGATAACTAGTGACAGATGAATATATGAATGAAGAATGGCAAAAAATCAAATATTGTATTAAAGTACGTGCAATAAAAGTTTTATGGAAAAAAAGAAGATATTCCAAACTAAACCAGGTTCAATTTGGAATGAAGATATCAATAATGCTATAAAGGAAACAAAAAGTCATATAAAAAGATGCTACAAAATAATACAGACAAACCAAGAGAAAGCATATGATATAATTGAATTATGCTAAAAGAATATCTTGGAACATGTTTATACTCAACAAAAGATTCTCATAGGCAGTAGGTGGTAACATATATCTTTTTTCTTTAGCGATTTACACCTCATTACTGTTGGATTGATTGGGTGCAGGAAATGAATGGAGACAAGGAATTCAGACTTTTGAAGGAACCATTCTCGTATTTACCATGAATGATTTTTGGGAAACCATGGCAAACCGAATATCCTAGCCAGTATCCTAACATTATTAAAGTCTACCCTATCGCCTTGGTCGTACAGGTGCTCTGGCGATCGTTATTTGCTGCACAGGTAGCGTTTATGTTGTTCACACCAATTTTTCACAGTGCAGATACTGTGGCTGATGTAAGTCTTTCCAAATTTACATGGGATGCACTAAGCTCCAGGAAGTCTTAAGCCATGACCATCCTTGACTGAATGGCAGACCCATATTTTGACTGTAGATCCATAGAAACTTTTTATTTCATGCCAACTGAGGATTAAGCCAGTTTTCCCAAGGTATTTCTGGCAATGGCAGAAAATTGGTGGCCATGGGCATGTTTTTTGCTGTACTGAAATGTTCTGCAGCTTAAGATCAATTGCCCTTTTATCTGCCTCTTGGTATACCTGTTCTGCCTGAAGCCAGTTCTCAGATGTTTGGGTTCCTGTAGTAGGCTTTATTTGTCAGAAATCACTCTAGCTCTATGTACAAGGGTATTTAAAACAGTGCTATGCTGCACATGATTGTGGAAACTTTTGTAGGTTAATTTACCGTATACACTATATCCTAGCATTATGTTCAGCTTTCTTTCAATTAAGATGTCCAGGAAAGCTAGATGGCCATCAGTGGTCTCGAATGTCAAAATGCGAAATCGGTAAAGCTGGCCACTAGTATTGGTTAATTTGTACCCTAAATCACTATATGAAAAATATACAATTCCAATAAACATAATTTGTGTGGTAGTTTGGCACAAGAATATGATGAACAAAGATGGAACAAATGGCATGACCACTTAAGAATAAAAATATTGGGACTTTCGTTTTGCAGCAATGTTACAACAGAATTACTACACTCCATCATTACGTTTAACCCATGAGATGCAAAACCCATTAGATTATTTTTATATGGAATAACACTGCTTCTAATTTTTTTTACATTGTATTGATATCAGGATACTGCATCAGCAGCTTGTAATGGAATAAGAGCTACGAGGCGTATTTTTTAAGTAAGTACCATTTTGTCACACCGTGGCTGCAGCGCTACGGTCGGCGTTCCGCGCATGCGCACTGGGTACCTGCATCTCTTGCCTACGCACTGACGCCTTACAGTCTAATTCTTCCTTGTTTACGTTGTTCACTGAGTGTTTAAGATGCCTCCGATAATTGTGAGTCCCACCGACTGTGAAGTACGGGCTGTTATAAGATTTCTTTGTGCTAAAGGCCTAAAACCGATCGATATTCATCGTGAGATCTGTGCAGTTTACGGACAAAATATTATGAGTGATGGAATGGTGAGAAAGTGGGTGAGCGCATTTAAAGATGGCCACACAAATGTACATGATGAACAACGGAGTGGGCGTCCTTCGGTCGTTAATGAAAGTTTGGTGCAGAAAGTGGACAATAAGGTGAGAGAAAACAGACGCTTTACGATTTCCTCCTGGTGTGATGACTTTCCTAATGTTTCTCGTAGTGTTTTGTATGGCATTGTGACTGAGCACTTGAATTACCAAAAATTGTGCTCACGTTGGGTACCGAAAATGTTAACGGATGTGCACAAAACCAAACATTTAGGCAGTGCAATGACTTTCCTTGAGCGGAACCACAACGATGGTGATGATTTCTTAAGCCAAATTGTTACAGGCGATGAGACATGGGTGGCCTATGTCACACCTGAATCAAAGCAACAGTCCATGGAATGGCGGCATTCAGATTCACCCAAAAAAGTGAAGTTCAAGCAAACGATTTCTGCCCGGAAAATCATGTGCACAGTTTTTTGGGACAGAAAAGGAGTATTGCTTGTGGAATTTCTGCCTCTTAATGAGACAATCAATGCAGCAGATTATTGTGAGACATTGAACAATCTGCGCCGTTCAATCCAGAACAAAAGACGTGGCAAGTTGAGCAAGGGCATCGTTTTGCTGCATGACAATGCCCGTCCACATGTGGCTAATCAGACCAAAGATCTCATCACATCTTTTCGATGGGAAACTCTAGATTATCCTCCGTACAGCCCTGATCTGGCGCCCAGTGACTACCATTTGTTCCTGCACTTGAAGAAACACCTGGGCGGTCTGCGTCTTGAAGACGATAACGAAGTCAAAACAGTTGTGATGCAGTGGTTAACAAGTCAGGCGGCAGACTTCTATGAGGAGGGTTTTCAAAAACTGGTACTACGTTATTACAAGTGCCTCAATATTCAAGGGAATTATGTAGAAAAGTAGAGTAAGGTACAGGCTTTCATGTAAAAATAAAATTATTGGTATATAATTGGTATATACTTACTTAAAAAACATGCCTCGTAAAAAAGAACCTTTGATGCGATGCTTTTTTACCTATCTAACTGTAACAGCCCTCATACCAGAATTTTGAATAGTATTGTACTGTATTTATTTATTTATCGTATGATTATTTACGAGGTACACAATAGGAAATGTACATATCACAACCTTGTAAAATTTCATATCTCGAGATCTAATGTTTTAATCCAGTCAACTGCACTGATCGACACATCATGGATTTCCGCCATTGTTCCCTTGTAGGCCCAAAGAGGACAGTCAGAAACGATGTGATTGATTGTCTGTAAGGTGGCTCTACAGTCACAATTTGGAGAATCTACCCAGCCCCATTTGTATAATAAGTAGGCGCATCTGCCTTGTCCTGTTCGAATTCGATTGATGGTTCTCCACTGCTGCCTAGGGAGATTGAAACCTTATAACCTTACTGAGGGGTCCTCAATTAGATTTTTATTGACTACTGATGACTGCTCCCATTGAGTTGTCCACAGCTTATTGGTGTTGAAAAAGGACTCTGTGAGGTTGATTGCTGTGCGCCATGGTGGTTTTCTTGATTTCAAGCGTTGGTGTTTCGCTTGAATCATGTCTTGGTGTATAGGCAGCTGAGGGTTCTTCAGGATATTCTTCCAGATTTTTAAGAGCGCTTCTGATCTTCTTAGTGCTGGGGGTGAGATGTTGCATAACACTGGAAGCCATAAGGTGTTCGTACTATGAATACATCCCGTAATTATCCTCATTGCCTGATTGAGTTGCACATCTATCTTCTTTGTATGGGCACTATTGATCCAGGATGGGCAGCAGTATTCAGCAACAGAGTATGACAGAGCTAAGGCTGTGGATCATAGAATGTGAGCACTGGCTCCCCATGAAGTACCTGCAAGCTTATGGAGAATATTGTTTCTCGTTTTGACTTTGGCAACCACATTTGAGAGATGCTGTTTGAAAGTTAGAGTTCTGTCCAGTGTTATACCCAGATATTTTGGTGTGCCGCAAAAAGGCAAGAGTTGGCCTCTGAATTTAACTTCTGGTTTATAGTGTGCTTGTCTGTTGCGTAAATGAAATGTTGAAATAACTGTTTTCTGAGGATTTAGATGGAGGCACCATTTCTTGAAGTAGTCATCTAACTTTTCCAGATCAGCTGATAAAGTTGTTTCTGCATGAGAAAAGTTGGTGTTCTGGCTCACCAAACAAATATCATCAGCATAAGTAAATTTTCTTGAAGATGTTTCCGGTAAATCATGAGGCCAAATTGAATAGGAGGGGTGCTAAAACAGATCCTTGGGGTAAACCATCATTTAATATAAATATTCTGCTTCTGTCATTATCAGAGTATATCTGAAAGTATCTATTGCTCAACATGTTGTTAAGTAGTTCTGCAAGTTTTCGACATGGGATAATACTAAAAAATTTCAGAAGAAGTCCTCGCCAAACAGTGTCATAAGCAGCTGACAGATCCAAAAAGGCAGCCACACTTACTGATTTCTTCTCAAACCCATTTTCTTATGAGAGGTGAGAGTGAAAACCTGGTCATTACAACTTCTCCCTGGCCTAAATCCTGCTTGTTCTATGGGAATGTGTTTATTGATCACTTCAGAAATTCTGTTGTAGATCAGGCGCTCAAGGAGTTTGTATGTTACACTTAGAAGTGCTATTGGTCGATAATTTGCCACTTTCGTGGGGTCCTTATTTGGTTTCAATATGGCTAATATTTTTGTTTTCTTCATTAACAGTGGGAGGTTTCCAGTTTGTAGGATATTTGAGAAGACGTTGGGGGTCTAAGTTGCTTCACATCCATAGGTATAACCTCAAGTGCCCTGCACGTGACCCCTGGGTGGTGCTAAGAAAGCAACAGCGATAAGATGAGACCGCACTGTCTGAATAGACCTCTCGGTCAAAAGATACACAAAAAGGAGCCAGAAGGTCCTTTTCAGGACCAACAAGCTCGTAGAATTGCACCATCTCTACGCATTTGTCAACTGAATATTGTACTGTATGAAGTATTTGTAGTGAGCCAAAGTTTGCTTGAATATGATCTGGTATGTTTGTTTTGTAATTTCTTGTAAATCAGTGTATATAGACTTTTGTTTTATGAAAGAAAATTATTTAAAGTCCATTTAATATGTTTAAGAACAGAATTGTGCAAGAGAATTTCTTAAATGTTTGTAATTCCATGTATTAATGTAAGTTATGATGTCTACAGGACAATTTTCTACAGTTTGAAATGATTTCTGTAAATAATTTTTTATTTAAGTATCTCTAATTTCCATTTCTGATCATTTTGTAATGATGTTAAGTGATTTTGTATTAATTCCAATTGTTTTTAATATGTTTAATTGTTTGAGTAACTGTTAATGTTCGAGAAATATCGATCGGATGCCTTTGAAGAATTCCAGAAACTTCGATAGAGACTATATAAACAGATCGGCAGAAGGACAGTTAGTATTCATTCGATCAGTATTCATTCATTCAGTAATAATTCAGATTCAGTTTTACAGAGAGTTTTATAGTTAGTTTTCAAGTTTAGTTCACAGAAGTTTTATAAAGATTATCTTTGCGACTAATATATTAATTTAAAACCACCGAAGAACCTAATATAACGACTAAACACAAGTGTTTGGTTGTGTTAAGATTACTGTATTGTCAGCAATAAGTGAAAACTTAGCTAGCAACAGATCTTCATATAAATTATCAAAACTTTCTTTACCTAAAATCTGATCAATTATGGCATGAGTTTTCATGGTAATACATTTTATATCTTCTGCAATTTTTAAATTGGGAAAAACAGAATGTATTAGTTTCATTAGGTGCTCCATAATGGTAAATGGTAAATTATGTTTCACAACATATGATGCTAGTAACAATGTAAGTAGTGGAACTTAGTAGAAAATAATACAATATTTTTACCTTGTTTAATTTGAATATCAGGTTTTTTGAGTTTTTGTCATAGGAAATAACAATATCTTTGTGATTTATATTCTTTGATTATACCGAATGTGTTTGTGAAGAATTGTGTTTCTTGAGAACATCTTTCACTGATGTAATATTAATATCTTTGTTATAAAACTTACAATAGGCATAGTTTACACTTTTGCAACTTTTTGAAGCCAACCTGAAAATTCTTCTTCCCATTCTCTTATATTAAATTGCAGGTATGTTTTACTTTTTTATAGTCGCACTTGTACTCGGTTCTTTCCATGATGACATTTTGACTTAGTAACTCAGAGAAAGTTTCTCTTCTAAGTGATGAAAGAATAAAATCCGAATTCTTATTTATACAGAGAAATGTTGTTGTTGTTGTTGTTGTTGTTGTTTTAGGGCGCGTCGACAGCCGGGTCATTAGCACCCTAACAATTAGCAGCCTAAACTGTGGCTCAAGAAAGTTATAAAATACTGTCTGCATGGTCGACTGTAAAGGGGTCGACCATACAGACAGCAAATAAAATAATTCACAAATATAAAACGTGGCTTAGAAAAGGGGCCACCAGAACACAAGACCGTGCACCACCTGAATGGCTGTAAAGGGGCCATACAGGGACCCAAAATAATTAAAAACACTACATCTCTCACCGGCTGTATAGTGGCCAGTGAAAAGGAATTTAAAAATATAAAAATTAAAAACAATGCACATGGATGAGTAGCTGTAAAGAGGCCACCCGTCCATCTTAAAACTAGGCCGATCTGCCTAAAATTTTAGGCACTAGACCGGCCAATACGCAAAATTTTAAAACACTCGCCACACTGCTGGTCTCATTGTTTAAAATAAGGGCCAGATCGTTCGCCAGGCCAACGTCTGCCCTCAAGTCTAAAAACAAAGCACAATCAACTAAAATGTGGCGCACCGTCAGAGGTACGCCACAAGCATCACATTCCGGAGGGTCCTCCCAGCGGAGGAGAAAGCTATGTGTCAGAGGACAGTGCCCTACACGGAGGCGAGTCAGGAGAACCTCATCCCTCCTCGCCCGCTGGAAGGAGCTGCTCCATGGCTGAACGGTCGGTTTGACCAGCCGGAGCTTATTATGCTCTACCTCCAGCCACTGCCTCTGCCAAACGTTGGAAACAAATCTTTTCACCGCCGAGGCAAGGTCAGACTTTGGGACCGGCTCAAAGTCAATTCGGACCTTGTTGCAGGCTAACTTGGCAGCTTCATCAGCTGCCTCGTTCCCCCTGATTCCCACATGACCAGGTACCCAGCAGAATACGACCTCCTTTCCAGAAGATTGGAGGGATCGGAGGGTGTCCTGTATGTCCTGGACAAGACGATCTGCTGGGTACATGCTTCCCATGGCCTGGATGCAGCTGATGGAATCACAGCATATGATGTACTTCATGCTGCGACTTACTTTCATATGCTGGAGCGACTTTAACAAAGCGTAACACAGTGTATACGCTGCAATAGCTATTCAGTTTGTAATTATAAGTCACTCGAGGGAACACTACAGAGCAGCCAACTCCGTTAGCCTGCTTAGACCCATCTGTGTATACCGGGGTAAAATCGTGATGCTGGTTTAAAACATCCATAAGCATTCTGATAAAAACATTGTCATTGGTAAACAGATTGTTGTACCTGGACAATTCTAAAACAGTTCTGGGCCTCTTTAAAAGCCAGCGAGGAGATTTACTCCAACCCTGTTGATAAAAAGGGGGCATCTCAAACCCACACTCCTCCATAATAGCCTTTGTGCGTAAGCTAAACGGTTTGGTTGCTCTTAAGTGGTTGGTATACAGTCGTTCGTAGTTTGGGCGAATTACTTACACGGGACTAGGTGGTGTTGTGGCAATGTGCAAGTAGTGTCGCACCAAGAGGAGGCGCCAGCGGGTGGAAAGCGGTGGCTCGCCTGACTCAGCACAGATGCTGATAATCGGACTGGTGCGGTAGGCACCGGTTGCGAGCCGGATTCCTGCATGATGGACACTGTCTAAAATGCGCAGATAACTGTCCCGTGCCGAACCGTATACTATACAACTGTATTCAAGCCGCGGGCCGCACAAAGGCTCTATAGAATTGTAGCAGGCAGGAGCGGTCAGCACCCCAAGACCTGCCACAAAGGCACTTTAAAATTTTGAGGGCTTTTAGGGCTCTAGCTTTCACATCTTTTAGATGTGGTAGCCAGCTTAACCTACTATCAAAAATGAGGCCCAGAAAACGAATATTATTACTAAAAGACAAAACGGTGTTCCTCAGGGTAAGACGAGGTTCTGGTAAAAGGCTACGAGATCGACTAAAAAGTACGCACTGGGTTTTCTCAGGAGAAAATCGAAAACCAGTTCGCACTGACCACTCATCAAGCCTGTTCAGCGCGAGCTGCAACTGCCGCTCAGCGCTTCTCAGACTAGATGATGCACAAAAAATTAAAAAATCATCAACATATAAGGAGAACCGTATCGGACTCGTTATTACAGTTGAGATGCTGTTTATCGCAATAGCGAAAAGAATAACACTTAAAATTGAACCCTGAGGAACACCATTTTCCTGGATAAAAACATCTGACACTTCCCTACCAACTCAGTACCGGAAGCAACGCTGAGATAAAATGACTTATGAAACGGGGTAGATTTCCCGTAAAACCCCCATTCATGGAGTTGTTTTAAAATACCATACCGCCAGGTAGTATCGTAGGCCTTGTCTATGTCAAAAAACACGCCAACAAGATGTTGGTTCCGGATAAAGGCATCCTGTATCGCGCTTCCAGCAGGATCAAGTTGTCCAAGGTAGAACAGAACTTCCTAAATCCACACTGAAAGCGACTCGAAAGGTTTCGGGATTCAAGACACCAGATAAGGCAGCGGTTGACCATCCACTCCAGTGTCTTCCCCACGCAGCTTGTTAAGGCAATGCTGCGATAACTACCTGGCAACAATTTGTCCTTCCCTGGTTTTAAAATGGGTATTAGCGTTGCTTCTTTCCACGAGTCGGGGAAGTGTCCTCCAGTCCATATATCATTAAAAATACCTACAAGGTACTCTTTAGCATCTTTACCAAGATGCCTCAGCATCTGGTACTGGATCAGGTCGGGTCCTGGTGCTGTGTCCTTGGTACCTTTTAAGGCGGCTTCCAACTCCCAAAATGTAAAATGGGTATTGTACGCCTGGAAATCCGGCGAGTCGAAGCTTAGAAAATCTCGTTCGGCAGCAGCTCTTCTTTGCTTGAACCGAGGTTCCAGCCTGGCAGATGAAGTGATAGCAGCGAATGACTCTGCCATTAGCTGCGCAATGCTTCGCTTGTCGGTGACTACACGTCCCTGATCCAGTAATCCAGATACTGGCGATCGAGAGTACCTTCCAGATATACGACGGATTGACTCCCATACTTTTGTTCATGAAGTGGATCGCTTAATTGTGCTCACAAAATTCTGCCATGACCTTCTCTTGCTCTCCTTAATCACTCTACGCACCTTTGCTCTAGCAAACTCTGAACGCCGCGAGGTTGTCAGGTGTTGGGTGCAACTTGAAACGGCGCAAGGCCCGTCTGCGGCCCTGGATGGCGGAACGACATTAATCGCTCCACCAAGGCACAGGCATTCGTCACAGCGCTCCAGAGTTGCTAGGCATAGATATATCAGCCGCCTGGTGGATCACTTCGGTGAAGTGTTTCACCTTCTCGTCAATATTCTCACACTGTTGAAGAGTGACGGACCGGCGATAGAGCTGCCAATCAGCTCTGCTGATATTCCATTTGTGATGAATAGTTCTTCTTCCACGATCGAGTTCCATGTGCAGGCAAATTGGGAAGTGGTCGCTTCCATGAAGGTCGCGATCCACCTCCCAGCGCACGGTGTCCGCTACAGAAGGAGAGCAAAGGGAAAGGTCAATGGCAGAGGACGTACCGGAAGCAGTTGTAAAATGAGCCATTTGGCCGTTGTTGAGGATACACAACTCCTCCTGCTCCAATAGTCTACAAATTTCTCGACCTCTGGCGCAATCGGTGGTCGACCCCCACAGCGCACTATGGGCGTTGAAGTCTTTCAGTAGGAGATATGGCCGAGGAATTTGCCGCACTAGATCAACCAGTTGATCGTAATCAACTGGTGCACCAGGTGGTAGATATACGGAGCAGATGGTAAATTGTATTGGGCCATATATTTTAACTGCAACTGCTTGTAAAGGGGAGGTGAGAGCAACAGGTTCGGAGTGGACAGTGTTTTGGACAAACACAGCCACTCCCCCCTTCGCTCGATCACCCTCGGTATCGTCCCTTCGGTATATATCATAACCTCTTAGCACGGGTTCGTGTGACGGTCTAAAATGTGTCTCCTGTAAGCAGAGACACAAAGGGTTAGACCGTGCTAAGAGTTGTACCTCTTCTTTGTGAGCCTGAAAACTGTTTAGATTCCATTGAAGTATGGGAGCCATCCTATTCATTAAAATTAACCCGCCCTGGTTAGGGTGGGACATCACTTCCTGGCTGCTGAGAAATGGGTGTATCCTCGTCCAGCAGCATCACTATGTCTTTGGGTTCCGATGATCCTATATCCATCTCCGGCGCACTAATCGTAACCTCGAAGGCCACCTTGTTTTTTCTTTTTCCTTGGTCTCTTCCCCTTCTCCCTGCAATTGGGCAGCCTGGACGGAGATGAAGAGGGTGACCTTATGAATTTTGTGCGGTCCGTTTGTTTGAACTTTGGACCCCTAATTTTCTCCTGTAGCCTAATAGGTTGTACTGCGGCTACTGCAGCCTCAGGTGCTGCTGTAGGTTCAGGGGTGTCTGTTACAGCTGGTGATGCTACTGGTGAGGCTTTGACTACTGCTGGAGTGGTCGAGGTTGCGGCTGTGCTGCTCCCGACGTCTGCAGTCTTCGGTGTTCTGACAGTAACGGTTTTTGCGCCGCATTTACACTCGCAAGAGCACATTGTGCTCGTGCTCATGTCAGCGGTGGACATCTGGGTGGCGACACTTTCTTTTCTCACAGGACTTTTCACCATAGTCGCGAAGCTAGTAGTGAAGACGGGCGGGGCAAGCGCCTTTACCTTCTTCTTCGCCTCGACGTACGGAATTCTTTCTTTTGTTTTATACTCCTGGATCTTTTGTGCTTCAACATAAACTCGACACAACTTGCTCCACACAGGGTGGGATTCGGAACAGTTAATACACACCTGTGGTAGAGTGCACTCCGTACCCGGCTCATGGGCACTCTTGCCGCATTTCCCACAGGTGGCATTTCCTTTGCAGTTCACCGTCGAATGCCCAAACCTTTGACACTTGTAACAGCGCATCGGGTCTGGTACATACGGGTGAACATTCAAGTTCAAATACCCTGCTTTAATTGATGTCGGTAACGTTGGCGTATCGAATGTCAACACGAAGGTGGCAGTCTTCTCAAGGCTGCCATTTACTCTCCGTGTTATCTGTCAGACCTAAACCACTTTTTCAGTTCCCCATTCCTTAAGGAGTTCCTCTTTTTCAACATCTATTAAATCGCGGCAGGTGATGACGCCTTTACTGGTATTTAGTGTTTTATGGAGTTCGCATGCTACTGCGAACTCCCCGAGGTTCTCACACTTAAGGAGCAGGGAAGCTTGCCATTCCTGAGTTTCTTAACAGATTTCAATGTGCCTGCAATACACTCCAGTCCCTTTGAAATATAGAAAGGGGATACCTTTTCAAAGGTCCCTTCCTTCCTATGCATTATAACAAACGCATTATCTAATGGGCAAGCCATTCTGTTACACTCTGTTCCAGATGCGAGTGAGCTATCAACCCTCACACGCTTCTTTGAGGTGGGTGTATTTTTATTATCCTGCGGCACACCCGGACCGCAGGTTTTTTTGGTTTTTGTGGATGACTGAATTTTGGTCCCACGAGTAAAACCAGTCTAAAAGGAAGTGCTAATACAACAGGGGTGCGCAGGTGCCCCTGAGGTTGCACGCTAGCGAGTGATTTCCCTCATCACTCATTCGCCTCCTCAGCATGTGTCTGACCTTGGGTTTTTTATATAGGTTTGTTCCGTCCTCGCAATCCAGGCGATGAAGCTAAGATCCTCGTTCTCCTAGGCACACAACGTTCCACCGCCATGCCCTACGGTGGTCGTTGAAGCATGGTAGGAGTTTACAGTGTGGGAAACTTGCGGTGCTCACAAGTTTCCAGCTCGGGCACCGCGGGTTCGCCAAACCCGTACCTGGCACTTGCGTACCAGGCCCCTGCGGGGTACAGAGAAATGAATTAGCTCGGGACTCCTCTAAAAATGTTGAAAATGTAGAGCACCAGGGTATTCCCCAAAAGATGAACATTCTGCAATAGATAACTACTTATCATATAATCAATCCAGGAATTCCCTATAAAACATAAAGAAAAGGGTTGCCAACATGAAAATGTAAAATTGATAAAATATTGGAGAAAATTTCCTTGCATTCAACAAAACTGTGAAAAAATCATTTAATTTCAGTATTTCGGTAGGGCAGGGCCTATATAGGTAGAAATACTGAAAAATTGGTAGGTACGAGATCACCGGCAGCCATCAGTTTCTATTGTAAATTTTATGCTGGGATGAATTCCGTTTAGATATTTCAAGAACTCATTTAAAACTCTGTTATCATTGGGCCACATGACAAACGTATTATTGACATACCGGGAGGGGGGGGGGATAACATGCAGGTTTGAGAACTGCTCCTTCCAGGGCTTTAAGGGCTTTTCTTCTAAATACACCATGTAAAAGTTGGTGACTACAGGGGACAGTCCATGCACTTCTTAATAATATCTCCCTAAATATGTGAAATTTGTGGATGTCAGCATACTTGGAAAGGTCTACAATGGCTGGTTCAAATTGACGTGTATCAGCTCGAGTGTACCCTTCAACAGAATACTGGTGAATGATGAAACAGTGTTGACGCTGAACATTGTATCCGAATCCTTCAGTTCCATGGTCTTAACAAAAACTGTGGAATTCTTGACATAATGGTTACAATTGCTGACCTAAGGACTTAACGACAGGCCAGCAGGTAAGTTGAAGCTCTGATATTGCTGAAGGCTGGTTGCAGAAGTACGCTTCTTTGTGTATCTCTGGCAGATTGTATAGCTGAGTTGGTCTGGCAGCATGAGGTCTGAGTCTCTTGTTGGTCTCTTTATCTGTGGGCCAGTAGACCATTAGAAATTTTTTTGCACCAAAGGAAAATGGCAAAGTTAGTCATTGAAATATCATGTATTCATGGTACAATCACGTGGTACACCTATGAAGACTTCATTTCAATCTACAGACAAGTGGCCAAAGAAAAAACAAGAAGAAAAAAATGAACATATGAACACAGGAAAATGTAAATAAATGCATATATGAGTTTAACAATGGAAGATTTACATGAAGTTTTGAAACACATAACATACAGAAAATCTTCTAACAGGGATATGGAGCTCCTTGAGTTTAGAAGGCTTCTTACACAACCAAGACTTTGGTAACTGCTCAAATAATGTCAGTAAATCAGAAGAAATCCTACATGAATGACAAATAGCAGAAACAGCGTCAACATACAAGAGAAGTGACAGAATTTAGTGAATACTATCAAGGCATGGTATTTCAAATTGTAAGCACCTTAGAATTTTGGCAAATTCTAGTTTTGCTTAGGCGGGACTTAGAAATTTCGAGAAGAATAGTTATTAACTTTAAGTAATTTCCCTGTAATCTTTTTTCACAGTTATAATTTGTCATAAAAATCATTTTAAAGTGTAATTATCATATCGAGAAACGTTTATCTTAAGAGATATTCCGCTTTGTTCAAGTTTTGAAACACGCGATCATAAAAGTAGAAATTCTGAGATTTGCAATATCTTTAAATCGCGTAAAAATACAACCGAACTTTTATCACCAGCTGTAGTCAGCACTATCCCCGATATTTTGGTAATAAAATTAAGTAATTCGGCAAAGTCTAATTAGTGATTTTAATTAAGAGAAAAAATAAAGCTTTTTTATTAAAAGAGATATTAAATTAAAAATTACATCAGTGGATAGCCCTAATTAAGACGATTTCATACATATATGGGTTTTCATAAAAAGTTTTAGCATTTGTCCAGTAATCAAGTTTTTGAAAATTGATTGTCATTGATTGTCGGGTGAGAAGTTCGGGAAAATCCACAAAGTCCGTCAAGATTGATCACGTGATGAGTTTAGTGTTTAGACTTTAGAAACCTTTTGGAACATTAAATTAAATTAAAATCGATAGAACAGGGTGATAGAAAGTCCCTGTAAAAATCTCAGATTAAACCATCGTATACTTTTAAAGATATTAATTAATGAAAGATTTGCCAAGGTCATAGGCGCGCGCCGGGCTATAATAGTCCGTGCGGTAAGCACACGTTGTCTCATTCTTATGCCGGGAAGTGATCGAGCAACTACGCGCATGACTTGACCAGTGATTTGTAGAATCAGAACTTAGAAAATGTAATCTGTCGCTTCTTACTTTCGGTTTAGTCTGTCCTGTGCTTCGGGAACAATATGTGAAGGAACATTAATTCGGTTTCGTTGTAGTGTTGTGACTGGCTATCAGGGCCGGCGTTAGGGAGGGGTAAGCAGGGCAAAAGTACCCCGGGCCCGAACCCCCAGAAGGGGGCCCGCCGACCAGGGTACCTAGCTAAATGGCAATCAAATGCAAGTTTTAAAACCTGCACCTATGATTTTGAACGTTCTTGCAATGATTTTTTTAAACTTTATACATAAAACCAAATTTTAAAGTAAAAAAAATTCGTGAGGGGGGGAGGGCCTTCGAACGTTAACCCGGGGCCCGAGAATCCTAGTGCCGGCCCTGCTGGCTATGCTCATCAGTGAACTGTTTGCGACCATGTTGGGTGTCGTGTCATATTTTAACTTTAATAACTAACATGAACTTTTAAATTTACTAAAGGGGCTTGGTCGGTTAAGTTTCTCTCCACAACCTGTAACTTTTGGAAAAGAGTGTTCGATTAGCCAATTCAACTTTTAGAATGCTATTTGGTTTTTATTTGAATACATTTGAAGAACTTTGGAAAAGTGAAACGTTATTATTTCGTAGTTAGCTGATCAACCTTTTCAGTATTTGTGGGTCAACAAATATTGTGGCGACCTGAAGCATTCAAGTTGAACTATCCAGGCTACATGGTCAAATCAAAATTATTCAGTAAGTTATCCAGAGAACTGTGAGTCTTCATCAAGAGTGCACTTAGGCTATACTCCACCCCGGTATCGGCCTTGTCCTTACAAAATACAACATAGAAATTATAAGCCAGAATAATTACAAATTGGGTAAAAGATTGCAGTTGAGTATCATCATTTTAGGAAAGGATGAACATATAAAAATTTATATTAATTTAAATGTGATAGAGCATTTGCCCAGCAACAATTTCCCCATTCGCTTCTCTTTAAAAATTCTGAATTCTTTCCTTTTAAATTCATTGAGTACAATTTTTCCAATCACTTATTTTGCTCTTCCAAATTTTGATATTAAATTATTTCAGTGTTTCAGATAAACTGATAAGTTTATACTTGGATAACTTATTCCAGAACCTAACTCCCTTACCTATAAACAAAAAATTTTCATGCTCACTTATGCCTTAAATCAAGAGCTAGTTTGTGTCATAATCATCTCTTCCCGTCAAATTAAATATCTTCAAAGTGTGTAAGACTGGAGATTTTCTCGGCGTTGTACCCGAGAAAGTTTTATTCATCTTCAAAGTGCTCAGATCTCCTGTAGGTGTTCACAATCTGCTGATATTTTAATACTACTATACAGCATTATGTTTTCTGAAAACAACTTAATTTCTGACTGTAAAAAACCAACACAGCCATTCATCCCAATAATAATCCAAATACAGTCCCTTCTGGCAGTCCTATTCCCATTTTCACTTTTTTATTTTATTTTTTTATTAATTATCCTAAATTAACCTAACCTCTTAACAATAATGGTTTTAACCTCAATCATTGCTTACTGTGTTAAACTGCTTGGAGAGATTGAGTGCTTAATTTGGTCTCTCTTTGCCATTTCATGAGAAATACTTGCACATAATCCACCAATAGTGAGATTCACATGAACAACCTCTCATTTACACATGTGCTGTTTCACAAACTATTTTCTCTCTGTCTCAGAGACATAATGTGGCTAGATTTCAAGTTCTCCATTAACTCACAAATTACTGAGATCATACTACTATTTGTCTCCAGTCCTTTATGATTTGGTACTAATAAGAGACAATTCCAATCCTCCGACATACCAGAAACTCTGCAGGTTCAGTTCTAATATTCATAGGTACGGTACAGTGACGTATCAACCCACCTTTAACACTTCTATAGTTACATCTTCAACACTTTTATGCTATCAGCTGTTATAAGAAACATTTAAAGCCAAGAAAGGTAAATAAAGCAGCTGTCATTAAGAAAAAAATTAAAAAATGGGAGTAGAAAAAAATGATTGAAACCTAGACAAAACCAACATGAACAATGATAAATAAATTATTTGAGTTTCTGCAACAATGGAACAGAAGAAATGAAATAAGGCAATATTAACAAGGACGGGAGGATGACAGAAAAAAAAATTACACAAAATACTTCATGCTCTATTCTTACTCATGATAATAGAAACATAGGGCCAAGTTCACATTCTTATAGCTGGGTGGACCACAGGCACACTTATGAGCTAATTTCATAACTAATGTAATTGCCCAAATATTGTGTATTTTTTGTGTCACTGTGGCCTTCCTCCTTTCAACTCTGGTGATGAGTTTACTTTATCCTTCATTTCCATATTTATATGAATCTAATGTACAAGAAATTGAAAACATTTAAAGTGATTATTTCTGTGAGGATAGAAGTAGGTAACTTCAAAAATGTTGGTGATGAAACATTCCATTAGCCTTACCGATGGTGGTCATAATGTTGGTGGAAACTAACAGCATTGTCTCAGAATCATATAGGAATGAAATTTTGTATGGACTACTTCTCAGGTCACAACATTGGAAGAAAACAATTGAAAACTGTTAATGAATATGAGTCTTAAAGTTTATATTTAACCTGAGAATCTAAGTTTGAATAGCAAAACTAAATAAAACATTTATTTGGGTTGAAACTGTAGAATGAAACAAATTGTAAACAATCAGTGGTTCACATACTGTAAAAACATTTGCCTCAAAACAGACAATTTGTAAGAATAATTTGTTAAACCTTAGTGGTAATTTTGACAATAAGATACAAAAAAGTTTAAAAAAAAACTTACCTGAAACTCCTGTGACGGTAAAATGACAGCTGTTTGCTTAAACCACGTAATTTGTGGTCGAGGGCTGCCAATCACTTGGCACTGAAACTCCACTACAGAACCATCTGGTACATGTCTTGGTTGCAATTTCTCAACAAAACGTGGTGCTAATACTTTCTCTGCTGTAGATGGTTCTGAAAATGGTATATTTAACATAATTTAATCTAAAATTGGAACCTATATTTATCATTTTTCACTCTTAAACTGAAAACCAAAGAAACTGACTGACCTTTAGATATTTTTTCTAATGATATAAGCTCAATTATTTGACCATTTTTAGATTTAAGTTATTATGTAATGTTTATAAAATTAAAATAGTATTAAAAAAATCAGTTAGTTATTTTTTATTGCCATAGATAACATTAACTAAGATTATATATTTGTATCAAAAATATATTTTTCATAAGCAAAATGTAAATCCATATTCTGTATTAAGGAGAAAGAATAATAGTTCAATTTTACAACATTAATAGTGTCATTCCATTCAAACAGTAATACAAAAACTTGTGGACAGCAAAAATCAAAACTTACTTTCAAAAACTGGCAGTTTATCAATCTTCTCATGAAGGGTTTTCTGTACGAAAGTAGTGTAGCTGATTTCATCCATCAACATCTGCGCAGGAACCCACCCCTTCTCTTCAGTGAGATGTTTCTTTACGAACAACCAGTCAGTATTGTTGGTGTCTGAAAATAAAAAATTTCATACCACTATAACTTTTATTATAATATTATATATATTTTTTAAAATTGGAAATAGTTTTCAGAATAAATAAATTAAAACATCTGGTAAATAATCGAACACTTTTAATAATTATTATTCCCTGTATCTCAAAGCTTTTTCTGCATATCAACATGTTTTGGCATAACATTTGATAATAAACCCAACTAAAATACGAGTATTATACCACTAGGAATACCTCAATTATGAATTTAACTGAATTCCAAAATCAAGTAATGACAACGTTTACAGATTGACTATGCATCCATTCATAGTCAACACAATTGCCCTACCCAAAGCACTTGAAGAGCAGGCTTTGGAAATTAAGATGAATTTACAGCCAGATATGGATAAATCATTTGAATCAAGTAATACAAAGTGTATTCCTGCAAAGCATAGCAAGTGCTGCTATTGTATGTACCTCTTTCAAACCTTATTTGTGTGAAGTAGCATATTCTATACTATTATAAATCTATAAGTAAGCTGTCAGTGTTTGTGGCGTTTGAACTGGTATCATGCAACAACCGCTCCATCACTATGGTTGCTGTTTTAAGATTTTTAGAGCTAACGGTCTCGATTAAAAACTGAACAAATAGCTAATGACTTATATGTATCGACAGATGGAACAAGTAATTAAAACCTTTTCCAAATGGAAAATTATGGGCCACAGATCACACTGTATTTGAGATGTTCACTCCTTTCACAATAAAACTGACAACAGATGACACACTTATGTTAGGATTATGTTTAGTTTCATGACTTCAACTATTTATTTAAGCAGTTATCTAAATTTTAAAACATTAAAATTAACAGAATATGTGAATAAAATGTAATAAGTGTGTGTAATATCTAGGTGCATGGCAGTGCATCTGCCAAGTCGACCCGATGGCGGCGGACCATTTTTCATACCTTAATTTTTTCAGTCTTAGTAAAGCTACATGCTTCAAATTTAGTTATGCATATACACTGAAGAGCCAAAGAAACTGGTACACCATCCTAATATCATGTAGGGCCCCCACGAGCAAGGAGAAGTGCCATAACAGGACATGGCATGGACTCGACTATGTCTGAAGTAGTGCTGGAGGGAATTGACACCATGCATCATGCAGGGCTGTCCATAAATCCGTAAGAGTACGAGGGGGTGGAGATCTCTTCTGAACAGCTCGTTGCAAGGCATCCCAGATTTGCTCAATTATGTTCATTTTTGGGGAGTTTGGTGGACAGCGGAGGTGTTTGTGCTCAGAAGAGTGTTCCTGGAGCTACACTCTAGCAATTCTGGACATTTGGGGTGTTGCATTGTCCTGCTGGAATTACCCAAGTTTGTCGGAACGCACAATGGACATGAATGGATGCAGGTGATCAGCCAGGATGCGAACGTATGTGTCACCTGTTAGAGTCATACCTAGATGTATCAGATGTCCCATGTCACTCCAACTGCACACACTATTACAGAGCCTCCAGCAGCTTGAACAGTCCCCTGATGACATGCAGTATCCATGAATTGATGAGGTTGTCTCCATATCCGTACATGTCCATCCACTCGATACAATTGGAAACGAGACTCGTCAGACTGGACAACATGTTACCAACTATCAACAGTCAGTGTTGACAGGCCCAAGTGAGGTGTAAAACATTCTGTAGTGTAGTCAACAAGGATACATGAGTGGGCCTTAGCCTCCGAAATCCTATATCGATGATGTTTCGTTGAATGGTTTACACACTGACACTAGCTGATGGCCCAGCACTGAAATTCGCAGCTATTTGCACTTCTGTCACGTTGAATAATTCTCTTGAGACATCATTGGTCCCATTCTTGCAGGATCTTTTTGTGGTCACAGTGATGTCACAGATTTGATGTTTTATTGGATTCCTGATATTCACGGTGCACTCGTGAAATGGTTGTATGGGAAAATCCCCACCTCATCGCTACCTCGGAAATGCTGTGTCCCATCGCTCATGTGCCGACTATAACACCATGTTCAAACTCACTTAAATCGTGATAACCTGCCATTGCAGCAACAGTAACTGATCTAAAGTCTGTGCCAGACACTCGTTGTCTTATATAGCTGACCACAGCGCCATACTCTGAGTGTTTACATATATTTGTGTTTGCATTACCATGCCTATACCAGTTTCTTTGGCTCTTCAGTGTATATCAACAAGCTTAGCAACCACAATAAATTTTGTTTCTTTACTGACCTTAGTTTGGATTTTATTCATGTTCAAAATTCACCGATTTTGTCTCTGACTGACGATCATCAAAACTCTCAAACTATTTACCAGAGCTTTACTGAAGCTTGGTACAGAGATAAAGTTTTAGCACTAGATTATATGAATAGTCTAAAACTAGAAAATTTTCATATATCTACCCCAAAAATTAAATCATTTTCTCCCTAATAATGTTACTTACCTAAGATTTTCACTATATACAGTCCTTTGTAAGGTAACATAGAAATTTTGTAACTACATATCAAAATTTGTTTATAGAACAGCGAGTTCACTTCAATGACATTGCAGATCACATTTAAAGTCATTTGCTTAGATAATTCAAGTGATTTTTCAGAATAAACAGTTATATAGGATTCAAATTATTTTGTAAAGAATACGTTGCCATCCTTTTTAGAGGTATTTCAGATACTAACTAGCAAAACAAGATAAGTAACTCACAGCTAGGAATTTTCCATAAAGAAATATCAGTATCTTAAAGTCGAGTTTTTTCTGAAGTCAGAATGACGTGGTAAATGTATTTAAAATGTTAGAAGCCATAATTTTGAAGATAGAGAAGCAGTTTATACCTTAAATGAAAGAGTAAATGTTTCTGGGCATAACATTCAATTGGTTTTTGAATTTATGCCATAGTTTGGCTGATATCTGAAAAAGAAATAGGTATAATTCATCCCATGATGGCGGTTGCCACCAGAGGTTTTGTAAGAATTCAAACTATAAGAGGGAGTGAGTGAAATTGTAAATCGATGAAAAAGCTATCAAAGAACTGTTTTTACAGTTAAATAGTGATGATATCTTATTGAAGAGTTAATGTAGAATAATTTAAAGCAATTTTCAAAGCCGCAGCTTAAATACTTTAGGAAATATCTACAATTTGAATTCACATTTTTCGTTCACCCAGTTTAAAATTAGTAACAAAGTGGATCTTTCTACCAAATGAAAGAGGAGCAAAATTAAATCAATGTAAAACTTTGTAGCTCTAAAAGTATAGGAGTTATAAACGTTTTTTGAAATTTTGAAAAATAATTTTTTACAGCAAAATGGTGATAGTTACAGAAATTTTCATTAGGATGAGTTTTGACATTTAGAATGGTGGCAACCTACCGTAAAAATTTCAGATTGATAGGAATTTATTTAGTGATGTCGCAATGAGGGCCTGGAAGAATCTACTTTTTCATGGCTCTGCTATAAGTAGGGGTCAGCTGAGACGCCTCGGGGTCAGTTGGTAAGTCACTTGAGCAGTCACGTTGTAGGTCAGGCAAGTGTTTGGCACAGAAATGTAGCTGGTAGGCAGCAAACGAAACTATGACACAGCGTGGTTCCAGCAGACTTCTTGGAATTTTTGGGTGCACATTTGAATATACTTGCAACCTGCATGCAACTGGAAGCAGTTAGGGGTTCTGAGGGTTGGCTGGACTCGTATCATTTAACAGTACTTGCAATTTATTCACTTGGTGAAGAATTTTGATACTTTAAGGATTTGCTCTACGAACTTGTAAATTTTTTCTGGATAATAGAATTATGATTTTGTTTTACTAATGCAACAGTAACTTTGATTTCAACGTACCTTTCCTGATTGAGGTTATCCAATCTGGTGGCAATCAATTAGTAGCAAGACAATCCTATCATCCAAAGGCTACACAACACGCTTAAAGTTTTCGACTGAGGCATTTACACATATCCCCAGTGAAAGTTTTGTCGTCAGAGCTTACCAAGTTTAAAAATGTGTTAAATTTTATTTTCATCCTTACTCTGCTGTGGAAATTAGTGAACTTAAAAAAAAATGACTGTGACACCCTAACATTAAAATCCTACAGTATATCCTTTGTTTGTAGAAAAAGGTAATTTTGTATACTTACATGGTTTCATCCCCAAATCATAAGAAAAGCCTAGTATTGGTGATTTTTTTATGTATTTATTAAATGGAAACTCAAAATGTGAAACCGAGCATGGTGGGTGAGCAATTAACGCTCTGACCTCGCATTCAGGAGGATGCCATTTCGAATCCCTGCCCGGGCATACAGATTTGGGTTTTCCATTGTTTCCCCAAATCACTCCAGGTAAATGCCAGGATGCTTCCATCAAAAGGCCATGTCTGTATTCCTTCCTTCCTGTTCCTTCTCCCCAGTCCCATCCCTTCAACATTGACAAGGCTTAAGCTATAAGCAAAACAAAAAAAGCCGTGAGAAATTTTGTGCATATTTACAAGTTAATTGTTTTGCTCTGGATGATACTATCTGCCTAAAATTTCTTTTATCCACAGAGATCAGCAAATGTAAATAACATTTTAAATTTTACTTACATCCTATGCTCGGTTTGGAAATTACTCATTATTTACTTATGCCGGTGATCAACGTTTAAAGACAACACCCCTCGTTTAAAGAGTGAGTGGCCACTGTTGGCAGTGTATATTGATGTCTTGAATTCTAAAATGTTTTCATACATCATAGAAAAACCTCTCGGGAGCCTAGCTGCGTTAAAGTAAAGTCGACCGCGAAAATGTACATAGTTCTCATCCATCAATTTGTAAATAGAATCATTGCTTTTGAGCAATGACTCAGGGTAAACAATCAACTAACAAAAAGAAATAAGATCCCACAAAAACAATTCTTGTAAAAATAGGCCAAGTGACAAAACGTTATGAGATCTTGTTCTGAACCAAGTCTACACTTTAAATGTAAATTCACGTTATGAAACCTAATATATAATAATAAATGGGAAATATATAGAGACTAAGAGAATGGTGGAACAGAGGGAGGCATAGACCTGCTGAATAGGAGAGAACCCTTGATGATTATGAAACATAATGGTTTCTCTTGGTGTTACAGATCGTTTATTTAGAACAAATATTTTGGTGATTTGGCCATTATGCATGTAATAATTTTTACTGAAATGATAGGCAAAATATATATGATTTATTCTAAGACTTATCAAACTTGAAAGACGTGCACGGGAAATCTTGGCCTTTGTGTGTTTGTAAGTTGGATAAAACAAACCATTTAAGGTAAGTCTGCGAAAACATGTTATGTGTAGTGGCCAAGTAACCAGAAGATTTAATTCTAAATAAATGATCTATAGCACTGAGAGAAACCATTATGTTTCACCATAAAGTAGTGACTTATTCTCCTAAGGGCATAGAGGGCGATTGACCAGGGCAGCAGGCAATTCATGTCATGACCTTCAGTTATTTATTTTTTTGACAAATAGTTCCACTAAAGCCAGGCAGTGAAAATGGGGTGGCGACAATCGGGCCGGCAACAACACTTGGAGTGGCAACAATGGGGGTGGCAAAATAAGTTCAAAGGGATGACAATCTCAAAGCTTTTGCACTGGACTGGAAAATTCCTAGACCCCCCCACTGCTACAGTGGGTGGAGGTGGCCAATCGTATTTGCCAAGAGTGCAAAATTTAGAAATACATTCCTGCTGTAAAGTGTAGACTTGGCTCAGAACAAGATCTCATAGAATTTTGTCACTAAACAACCGTGACACTTGGACTATTTTTACAAGAATTGTTTTTGTGTGATATAATTTACTGTAAGCACAATCGCCAAGATTATTACCAATTTTTAATGCAATTTGTCTCTGGTACGACATGGTTGGAACTGATGCAGAATGCTGCATAATGCTAATTAAATAATGTTAATGTGTGATACTTCACCCCTACCTGTCATATGGATGCAGAATTTACACAGTCCAGTCACATTAATGTGACCACCACCTTCTTTCGACGTCAACGTGAGATAACCAATCACAGAAGGCAGGTGGCAGCACAATACAGTGGAGTGTATATAAAGGATGCCCTAGGGCATTGGAAAGCATTTCAATCGTTGGCGTAATGCAGAAACGTAGCGATTTATCCGACGTCCAAAAGGACATGATTATTGGCTTTAGGACCAAGGGTGGAATCATTTCGGAAACGGCTAATTTTGTGAACTGTTCACATGTCGCCGTGGTAAAAGTATACCGTGCATGGCAAAATGGCACTATTCAAAATCAGCGGCGTGGAATAGGTGGTGCACCACGGGCGATAGATGACAGAACCGAACGAAGGCTACGGAGATGCGTTCCGGTAAATAGACCTTCAACTGTTGAGCAACTGACCGCCCAGATGAACCAAGGGATTACCAAGAGTGTATCCTCAACAACGGTTCAGCGAACGTTGCTGTGCATGGGCCTCCACAGCAGACGCCTAGTTAATGCACCTACGCTAACTGTTGTTCATCGGCGACGAAGGCTGGAATTTGCACGCCAGTACAGCAACTGGACGTCCAAAGAATGGCGACAGGTGGCTTTTACCGATGAATCACGTTTTATGCTCCATCGGACAGATGGACGTTGGCACATACGGCGTGAAATGTCTGAAGGCAAACACCCAGGGTGGAGGAGAGAGCATTATGGTCTGGGGAATGTTTTCCTGGCATTCACTGGGTGAACTCATCATTGTGGAAGGCACGATGGATCAGCACAAGTACATATCTGTCCTTGCGGACCATATCCACCCCTACATGAGAATAATTTTTCCTCAGAATGATGGCATCTACCAGCAGGACAATGCGAGGTGTCATGCAGCTCGCAGTGTATGTAAGTGGTTTAAAGAGCACCAGGATGAGTTTACCTTACTCCCCTGGCCAGCAAACTCACCGGATTTAAACCCAATCGAGAATCTGTGGGACCACCTCGATCGGGTTGTTCGCGCCATGGATCCTCAACCGCGCAATCTAGCGCAGCTGGCCACGGCACTGGAGTCGGCATGGCTCAACATCCCAGTGAACACCTTCAGAAACCTAATTGACTCTGTTCCTGCACGCCTCGCAGCGATCCGTTCTGCCAAAGGTTGTTATTCTGGTTTTTGAGAGGTGGTCACATTAATGTGACTGGACTGTGTATTTTTGTCTTGCAAAAAGATGCCTACAATAAACATGAACTGATGTGTTTCTTGCGTAATTACTTGTGTGAAACTGTCCAATATTTCGAATGATGTTACTCGATTTTTATATATTTGGTGGCTATAATGTGCAAATATAAAAAATAATATCTTCTATCACATGCACATTAATACATTCACTGTTTCACGATCAAACCTTGTCCTGCTGGAACTACTTACATTTAACTGAAATAATGACATTCATGCTTCTCCAAGTTATTATTTGGTACTAAGAGAATAGGGAAATGATTGAGTTATTGTGAACAGTTTAGTGACAGGATTATTTTGATGAGGTTAGAAACTATGCCCGCCCCAACCACGTTTGTACAAGTGTACATGCCAATGTCACAGAAAGATGATGAAAAATACAGAAAATATACGCTGAAATTGAATAATTAAACCAATATGTGAAGCGGGAGGAAAATTTAATAATAATGGATGATTGGAATACGGTAGTGGGAGAAGGAGAATACTGTAGGAAGTTTTGGTTTAGGAGCAAGAAGTGAGCGAGGAAGCAGATTGTTTGAATGTTGTTAAAGATAATAGCTATCATGGTGAACACAGTATTTAAGAATCATCCACATAAAGATATACACCAAAAATTTCCAGGGGATACAGGCAGATATCAGCCAGATTATATCATGGTCAAACAGAGATTCAGGAATCAAGTTCAAGACTGTAAAGCATTCCCAGGAGCAGACATAGACTCTGACCATAATCTGATAGTTATGAAGTGCAGGCTGAAATTTAAGAGAACAAAGAAGCAATACAAGCATAACAGATTGCAAGTGAATAAATTGAAACAATCTATCAGAAGAGAAAAGTTTTCAGAAATGGTAGACGTAAGAAGTAATTCTGAAAGGAGCTCAACTGACGATGAATGAAATGCATTGAAGAGAGAAATAATGAAAGTTGGAAAAGAAACATTAGGCTTTAAGGAACAAGCTACCCGAAAACCTTGGATCACAGGAGGAATTTTCTAGCTGATGGATCAGAGAAGTATAAAAAAGCTCAGGACGGATCAGGAAGAGAGCAATACAGAAAAATTAGAAATCAAATAAATAGGAAATGCAAAGAAGCAAAAGAAAGATGGCTGGAAGAAAAATGTGAAGAAGTAGAAACAGAAATGGTCGTAGGTAAAGTAGAGGTAGTTTACAGGAAGATCAAACAGAATTTTGGAGAAATTAAGATCTGCTGATGGGAAACATCTTGTAATCATAGAAGATATGGCTAAATGATGGAAGGAATACATAGAGAATACATGTAAATGATTTGAACAACAATGTATTGGATAAAGAAGTTGTTGTCAACATTGATGACTTAGGCGATGCTGTTATGAGGACAGAAGTTGATAGAGCTTTGAGTGATTTGAAATCAAATAAGGCAGTTGGAATTGATGAGATACCTGCGGAACTTCTGAAATTCTTAGGAGAAGGAATCTAAAGATTATTCAAAACTATATAAAGAAGTTATGAAAAAGGAGCGATTCCTACTGATTTGATTAAAAGTGTCATCTTCACACTTCTGAAAAAATCACAAGCTGACAGATGTGAGAATTACTGCACTATAAGTCTAACATCATGTGCTTCAAAATAACTGATCAGAATAATATACAGAAGAATGGATAGTAGATAAAGATTAGTTTGGGTTCAGGAAAAACCATGGTACAAGTGATTCTGGTGTTAAGATTAATACTTGAAGGGCAGATCAAGAAAAACAAAGATATTTTTATGGTGTTTGTTGATTTGAAAAACCTTCTGGTAATGTTTGATGGGACGAGATGTTCAAAATTTTAAAGATATCGGGTCTAAAATACTGAGACAGAAAAATACTTCATAATCTTTATAAGAATCAAGTAGCTATAATAAAAGTAGAGAGTCATGAGAGACACGCATCAGTTAAAAATGGTGTGAGACAAGGTTGTAGTCTATCCCCATCAATATTCAACTTGTTTGTAGAAGAAGCAATAAAGGAAGTGAAATAAAGTTTTGAATGTGGCAAGAGTGTTCAGGGAGAAAAGATTTTGCTATGATTTGCTGATGACATTGTCTTGTTAGCAGAACAGGATTAAGATATTGAGAAGTTACAAAATACATGAACAAAATACTGAAGGAAGATTTTGGAATAAATATTAACCAATGCAAGAAAAAAGGGATGAAATATAGCAGAAATGATATCAACAATTGTAGATTAAATATAAAAATTGGTTCGGATGCAATAGAAGAAGTTAGTGAATTTTGAGACTTAGGAAGTAAAATTACAATTAAATGGACAAAGCACGAAGATGTTAAAAGCGGAATAGAAGAGCTTTCACAAAAAAATAGAAATCTTTTAGTTTCAAATATTTTTCTGGGACTCAGAAAGAACAGCACTTTTTGGCAGCGAAGCATGGATATTAGGAATATCACAAGAAAGAAAAATTGAAGCATTTGAAATGTAGAGTTATAGAAGGATGATTAAGTATATGGACAAAGTATGAAATGAATAAGTTTTGGAAATTATGTCTGATGAAAAGTTTGTGGAAGAGTCTCACAAAAAGAAGAGACATGCAGGACTTGTTAGTGGTGGGAACAGCCGGAGGTAAGAACCGCAGAGGAAGACAGAGATTAGAATATATGAAGCAGATAATTGAGGATGTGGGTTGTAAGTGGGATATGTTGAGATCAAAGGGTTAGCACAAGATAGGAAGAGATGAAGGATTGCATTAATACAGTCGAGAGACTGATGACAGAAAAAAACAATAAAAGTGGTAAATAGTTTCTACATATACCAAATTACACCTGCATGATGCATGATGCAATGGGCAAATAAAAACAAAGTATCAAAGTGAACTTGGTAAGGTGAATGAGTAACATTGTGGACTTTGTATGACACAGCTAAGAACAGGGATTCATGAGGAAATAAAATAAAATAAAAAACACTTGTGACCTAATGGTATGTGTGTAACTAATACTGCACTAATATTAGCTCTATACATGGTGGCTAGAGTTTTGCTGTGCAGGGATAATGATACATGTTTATTATCAGTGCAGTGAGTTGCTGCAATATGAAATATTATCCATCTCAGTTATATCAATAATTTTGATGACAACCAAATTAGAATTATTGGCAACATTAAGCTGAAAAGGGGTATAGTTCATATACATATAAAATTAAATGTATCACAAGGAAACTCTACAGCAAATCTTTTGCTTATTATAACAAATAAGAGCATGAGTTTCTCAAAACTGATAGGCTATCTAAGAGAAGAAGCAATATTCTGTTATATGTTACTATCATACAAAATTCACACACTACATCAACCAACCAACCAAATTCTCTTGGTGCTTTTGAAACCCATCTTTTCAATGGTTTGCAACATTAGTTACTGATTGACATCTTGATGAGAGTAAATAAAAGAACAATCCTTCCTACAGTGAACATGAATATTGTTATAAGGCCAATGCAATAAAAGATGCTTAAATTTGGGGTAATAATTTTGCAGCTCACAATAAGGAGTACCACTTATTAATTTATGTAAAGCCACTGTCAGGATGTCAGTGAATAACTACTGCAGCAAAGTGTTGGTTAGCTTGATCATCTTAAAAGGAATAATTACCAGATGCAGTGTCATTAATACAGGGTGCGTCACCAAAATCCGGACAAATCGAAGAGTTTTTTGAAACAATTTTTTTTTCACAAAATATTAAATATAACAAAAAATACTTTTGCATGGTTTATCAGGGACCTCTATAGAAAATAATTATTCAATATATCCCCCTTTAGCTTCAATAACTGCCTCCAGTCTCGGCCTGAAGCGGTCGCATGCTCGACGTAATGCAGCCGAGTCCATGGCGGAGAATGCTGCTTCAATGGCGGGTCTCAATGATGCGACGTTTGGATGCCGAGACTCGTTGCACATCCTTTCAACTACGCTCCAAACGTAGTAATCCAGAGGATTTAAATCGGGACTGTTTGGAGGCCAAACTCCTTTGACAAAAACATGTCCAAATTATCGGACATCCAGTTTTGAACCAAATGGCTCGTGTGGGCTGGTGCACCGTCTTGCTGGAAAACATACGGAGTTCCAGACGCCACTGCATCAATCCACGGCTTCACAACACTCGAAATAACGTTCAAAAAAACTTCTTTTGTCACAGTTTCCTTGTTTTTTAAAAAATGTGGGGGCATGACATGACCCTCGCTCGACACAACACTTAGCACGTGAACACTGGCAGGAAATTTTGTTCTGGCAACAATAGGGATATCCTGTGGATCATGTGCAAGCTGAATTCTTTCAACTGCTGAGCGCCCAGCGCGAAGACCTTTGACAATCGCGGCTCTTTTATCATACTCCGCACTTCCCTTCAACATCATGGCCATTTTGAGGTTACCACTGTTTACTAGAAACATTAGACACTGCAGAGCACCAAACACGAACTCAGGCGGAAGAAAAATGTGGCGGGAAATTAAAATTTAAAATTGTCCGGATTTTGGTGACGCACCCTGTACATGCTAAGGCTGAATGAGAATAGTAATGCATTGTAGAAGCTATTTACAGACTTCCTAGGATTATCTTTAATTATTATTATTTAATTAATTTAATTTAATTGCGCTGGAGCACTTGCCCTTTACTAACTTCAACTATTTTAGCATTGGATAATCTTTTTGGGAAAGCCACGTATAAATAGTGTCTTCCCGCAGGGAACGTAATCGTGGTTAATTAATTGGTGAGCGATTTCTCTCCTCACTCCCGCCGACCACAGGCACCCGAAATTCGGCAGCAGCGATTCGGCCAGTAAAAGCGCAAAAAAACAGAAATCCACTCACCTTATGATGGTAGCGTCGATTTGCATGTTCAGGCTATAACGTGACACCGGCTGTTATTTCCAGCAAGATGTAACTAGGATGTTACTGGATCTGAGCTGTAGAATACTCTTTCCTCTGAAACTTGGAATAACTCGCCGACAGTTAAATAAGTAGCTTAATTCGCTACGATGTTTATGCACGCAAACTTAACCGTCGCGGACGTGAGGGTAACAACAATAGTAACTCATAAAAAAGAAAAGTCACACATATATAATTTCCTTGTGGAACAAGGCACGCAAATATTGCATAGGCCAGTGGATATCTGAATTACGCCAGCTGACCTTTAATCCGCCGCGAACATAGATGCCCTCGGCCGACGGAAAGAAAATAAGAAATCGCTCAACCATGCTCCCCCCTTGAAAATTCTTAGGACTTTCAAAAAATAAAAATAATTTTCCCCCCCATTATGGGATATTCTAAGTTGTGACATAAAAATTAAGTAACTTTACTGATTTAAAGCAATAATGAAGATAGGGGTTGAGAGTAGGATTGACACAAGATTAATTAAAAGGCTATTAATAAATTGAATACATTAAAAAGGAATGAAAGAAAAAATATTATTGTGTTGGTATGGGATAAAGTTTAACCACTGGACGCTTGAATGTGCCAAATCGTGTCATCACCATCGCCACCCGAGTGACATTGTCTGAACCAGGATAAGTTTTAATAATCACCCCTAAGGGCCAGTTCAAAGGGGGAGAATCATCCTGCCCCACGATTACAACTGTACCCACTTGAACAGGGTTATCCGGTGTCGACCATTTATGTCTAACTTGCAGGGTGTGCAAATATTCAAGTCGCCATTTTTTCCAGAATGACTGGACCATCTGATCTAACAACTTCTTACGTTGGTTTAGATTCGAACAAGACATGTCAGCGGACGGTAAGTACTGTAGTGGAGTTGACATCAAAAAATGTGCAGGAGTAATAACTTCTGGGTATGGATCCGACGACACTACATTTAAAGGTGCGAATTCATAACACATTCAATCTGAACTAGAACCGTTTGCAGTTCTTCATAAGTGAGAAGTTGATTTCCAATCACTCTAATAAATGGGTCTTCAAACTCTTTATATTAGACTCCCACAATGCTCCGAAATGCGGAGCACACGGAGGGATCATTTTCCACTCGATACGGCGACTACTTAATTCAGGTTTTAGAGCTTTGTTCAACTCTTCTAACTGAGCCTTGGCACCTACAAAATTGGTACCATTGTCTGAATATAGACAAGAAACAGGTCCTCGTCTTGCAATAAAGCGCTTGAATGCGGCTAAGTATGTATCAGACGTTAAGTCTGAGACCAGCTCTATGTGTATAGCCTTAGTGACTAGGCACACAAAAAGACAAATGTACGCCTTTTGAGAGTGTTGACCACGGCGTCGTGTAAGGGTTATAGGAATCGGACCTGCGTAATCTACTCCAGTATGAACGAAAGCCTTAGCTTCCTGTATGCGACAGGGAGGCAAATCTGCCATCTTAGGAGTGGATGAGTAGGGTTAACTCTAAAACAAAAATTACATTTACGTACCATGGACCGAAAACAATCCTCGCAGCTAAAATCCAGTAGCGCTGCCGCAAAATCGATATTAACAGACCAGCCCCTGCATGACAATTCAAAACATGGTAATGTCTGATAATAAGATGCACAACATGGTCATGCTTGGGAAGTAGCGCTGGATGTTTAGCTTCGAAGGGTAAGTCCGACTTAGACAGTCGTCCACCAATTCGTAAAATACCTTCTTCATCAAGAAATACTGACAAATTCCGCAGCTTCTTGAAGGCAAGTTATTCTTTTTCAGAAGAGAAATATCTACTGCAAAGTGCACATCTTGTACCGCACGAATTATTGCCCTTTCAGCAAAGAACAAATTCTTTACCCCACCAGAAGGGGTAATCTACTTCATAAATCTAAAAATGTAAATCACAACTCTCAATAATTTGTCCCAAGAAGACATGTGCTGAGATAAACCATACAGCACGGAAGGTTCAGGTTGAGTGGTAGTAATGGTGAAAACATTCGTCTTGGGTTCCGGTAATTCCTTACAATCACCCGGAGAAAATGTTTTAATGGGCCACTCAGAAGTGGGACGATGCATCCAAGAGGTCCATTCCACCACAAGCTATGAGAAACTAATTGTGATGGTAACATACCTCGAGAGAGGCAGTCACTTGGATTTTCGATTCCCGCAACATGAAGAAGTTCTGCGGAGCAAGGTTCTCTTGACATTGAGCGACCCTATTAATCACAAAAACAGACCAACGATGCGGGGAAGAATGAATCCAGGACAAAGATACCGTAGAGTCTGAAAAGGCATAGGTGCCTACTATATGGACTCGATCTCGATAGGTTTCATTAACTAATTTAACTAATTTCGACATCAGAAGCGCGGCGCATAACTCGAGACGCGCAAGTGTGTTATTTTGGTAGGTGAAACCTTGGACTTAGCACATAATAGTCGAACAGATATGCCAGACGCATCAGTAGTATGTAAATATATAACAGAACCATAACCGTTCATACTTGCGTCACAAAAGGCAACAATATTGGCCTTGCAGTCCTTTGATGCACCTACATGACGAGGGATTTCCATAGTGGAAAGAAGAGGTAATTCTTGAGTGAGCGCCGCAAATCGGCGTAACACACTCTCGGGTGGGGTATCATCCCAATCAATTTTACTTAGCCACAGTTCTTTAATTAACAACTTGGTGTAAGCACCTCAGAATTTTGGCAAATTCTAGGTTTACTTAGGCGGGACTTGGAAATTTCGAGAAGTGTAGTTTTCAACTTTAAGTAATTTCCCTGTAATGCTCACACTTACAATCCACCATAAAAATAGTTTTAAAGTATATTTATCATATCGGGAAACGTTTGGTTTGAGAGATATTTAGGTTTGTTCATGTTTTGAAACGCGCGATCGGAAAAGTAGAAATTCTAAGACTTGCAATATCTTTAATTCTCGTAAAACTACAACTGATCTTTTATCACCAGCTGTAGTCAGCACCGTCCCCGATATTTTGGTAATAAAATTAAGTAATTCGGCCAAATTTAATTAGCGATTTTAATTAAGAGAAAATAATAAGCTTTTTTATTAAAAGAGATATTAAATTAAAAATTACATCAGTAGATAGCACTAATTGAGACGATTTCATACATATATTGGTTTCCATAAAAGTTTAAGTATTTGTCCGGTAATCAAGTTCTTGAAAATTGATTATTGCTAATTGTCGGGTGGAAGTTTCGGGAAAGTCCAAAAAGTCCGCCAAGATTGGTCACGTGATGAATTCAGTTTTAAGACGATAAAAACCTTTTGGAATAGTAAATTAAATTAAAATAGATAGAACTGGATGATAGAAATTCCCTGTAAAAATCTCAAATTAAACTATCATATACTTTTTAAGATATTAATTAAAGAAAGATTTGCCAAGGTCATAGGCGCGTGCAGTGCTATAATAGTTCATGCGGTAGGCACAAGTTGTCTCATTCTTATGCCGGGAAGTGATCGAGCAACTCCGCGCATGGTTTGATCAGTGATGTGTAAAATAGGAACTTAGCAAAATGTAGTCTGTCTGTTCCTGCTTGTGGTTTGTTCCTGTCGGTTGTCTGTTCCAGTATGTCGTCTCGATTAGTTTTCGTCGGTTGGTTGTAACTCGCCATGCTGGCTAGTTCGACCATGTTGAAACTTTGGTGTCGCGTTATATAGTAACTTTAATGACTGTTAAGAACTGGTAAATTTACTAAAGGGGTTCGGTCGGTTAAATTTCTCTCCACAACCTGCAAACTTTGGAAAAGTGTGTTCGATTCGCCTACTCAACTGTAAAATGCTATTTTGAACTTGTGATTTTCTTAAAATAAAACTTGGAATTTTCGGAACGTGAACTTTTATCATTTCGTAGTTATCTTCCAACCTTTTCTCTATTTGTGGTTAACAAATATTGTGGCGACCTCAAGCACTTAGGTTGAGTTATCCGGCTACATGGTCAAGTCTAAATTATTTTCGTAAATCTTCCATAGAACTTTGAGTCAACATCAAGAGTAAGTTGAGGCACTAAGGCTATACTTCTGCCCCAGTATCAGCCTTGGGTCTTACATTGGCTAACAAAATAACCGGAGCAACCAGACCCAAAACATCAAACAAACGAGCCACTACAGATAATATGTTCCGCTTCGTGCACTTTTCGCAGACTTGGGTCGTGGTGAAGTAGAAAACGTCGATGAAGGTTTCCATGCTAGCCCCAGAACCTTAGCTGACGTCACTACGTTTCCTTCTGAAAGTTTACTGGGCTCCGATGAGAATCAGGAAGACTATCGAGTAACCCAGAAGAATTGCTGGACCATTTTACTAAATCAAAAGTTCCAGACTTCAATAATGAGATTAGTTCTGGATAAACGAAAAGCTGTTTCCTCATCAGGAACAGAATGAACCAAATCGTCCATATACATTTTAGTCTCGACGACTTCAGAGGCTTCAGGAAACTGAGAACTCGCTTCAGCCGCCAGCTGTCGCAAAGTGCGCATAGCTAGAAAAGGACTCGATTTTAACCCAAAAGGAATACGGTTAAAATGAAATGTCCGAACTATTTCGCTATCATCAAAACGAAATAATATTCGCAAAAATCTGCGATGGTCATTAACAACACCAATCTGCAAATACATTTGCTTGATATCCGCTGTAATAGCAATCGGGAATAACCGAAAGTTTAATAAAAGCAAGAATAAATCGGCCTGTAAATTAGGACCGGTATGCAAAATGTCATTTAATGACAAACCAGTATGAGTTTTAGCACTTGCATCAAGTACAATGCGAGGCATGGGTTTATCAGGGCGGATGACTGCATGATGGGGAATATAATACCCGTCATCGCTAACCTCTGATTCACGAACTTCTGTTAAGTAACCATTTGTAATATATTCCTCAATAACTTTATTATAGCTCTCTCGGAGTGTGGGACATAGTTTAAATTTCCTTTCGAGCGCCATAAATCGGCGTAAAGCATTGAAACGAGAATTGCCAAGCTCATTAGGATCTGAATGGAACGGTAAAGCCACAGTATATCTACCCTCACTGTTCCTACTCACCGATAAAGTATATAAATTCTCACACTCTGTATTCTCAGGGCTTAGGAATTTTTTGTGAGATATCTCCTCTAATTCCCAAAATTTTTGCACCAATTCATTGAGTGCTAGAGCAGTAAAAGATGTAGGGTGAGTATGAATACTAGAATATTCTCCCATCAACACATAACCGAAGGCGGTCAGTAAAGCAGGAGGATTCAACTCTATCTCCGAAATAAATATACGGAAAAAGCTGAGCACCCAACACAAGATCAATTTTACCCGGAATATTCCATGTTAAATCAGCTAAAGGTATGTTGTCCAAATATGACATGTCACACTTTTCTATAAAATGAGAAGGTAATTGGTCTGTAATAGAATCAACAACTAGAGCTTGAATGTTATATTTGTTACTTTTAAATACACGGGATTGTACTTCGATATTCACATAACCATAAATCGGTCGCGAACTCGAACCTATACCCTTCACATAGGAATTATTTAATGGAATTATCTGTAGGTTCAATGACTTACAACAATCGATGGTAATTAAATGATTTTGTGATCCATTATCAATTAGACACCTAATTATTTGATAATTATTATCAGTGGACTTGGCATACACTTGAGCTGTGGAAAGTAATATATGAAAATTAGTCTTTACACTAACGCTCAAGGAAAGCGGAGATTCATTATGTGAAGCCTTATTTATATGAGCCGATGATGCGACCACTGGACCAGAACAGTTGGTGTCGACATCAATAGCGCAAGGTAAGCAAGTTTTGGCGCGGTCTGTTTTTACACTGTTGTCGGAAATGGCTTGCAACGCGCAATTCTCACTCGTATTGAGACGAGTGGAATGAGTCTGCGTATTTTTCCTATCAAAATGTAAGAGAGTATGGTGTCGTTTCTTGCATAACTTACAAACAGACGACGATTTGCAGTTGGAAACAGTGTGAGAAATTCCCAGGCAGTTCACACAGCCTCTTTTTGATTTTACAAATTCATATCTATTCTGTGGCGAACCCAAAGATTTGAAGTGGGAGCAATTATAGAGTAATGTATGATCTGTTTGCTTGCAATAAGCACAGGATCCAGAGATAAGCTTAGTTGCCATATTGTCTCTGACTATTGCGTTATCTTCTTTAGAAACAAATGCTTTGGAAGTACGCCCGCGCGTCACATTTTCAGTCAGTCGCTTGTTCATGTTATCTGAAGCGCGAGAATATAATCCCGAACTTGCACTGTTCATATTGCTTGAACGTTTAGAAATTTTAACCTGATCTTTCACGAATAAAGTTAATTCGTTGTAAGTGGGCATTTCTTTATCGCGTACTGACATTTCAAAGGCTTGTACAATTTGAGCATCGATCTTACGCAATGCACATTGAAATAAAATAAAATCTGTAAGATCATGGATGCCTAATTGTTTCAAAGCTGCAACTGCTGCTGAATATTTCTCTATAAATGTATCCAAGCTGTTTGGATTATTGCTGCTAGGCTTTATATCCAAAATGATATTTAAATAGTGAGTACCTAACAATCGCTTGTCTTGGTACCTTTTAACCAGATTTTCCCACATTATTTGGTATGTTTCTGCTGTAGGTACAATACCCGCCGTTATCTTCAATGCATTATCTGTTAGCTTACTTACAAGATATTGCACACGCTGTGAGTTAGTTAACTGGTCGTTATCATGAATATTAGCTTTGAAAGATTCATAAAATACTGGCCATTTCTCCATACTACCATCAAAGCTAGGAATATCTATAGGAGGTAATTTAATGTGTTCACGGTCACTCGGACGCGATGACAATGTCACGGTAGAGGCACTAATTTTGTTGCGAGTTCGTTTAATACGCGTGTACAAATCCTCAAATGCAGCTAATGGGGTATAATCAGGTGTATATTCAGGATCTTTAGTCAAATGTAAATCATTAATCTGATCTATCATAGATTCAATTTGATCTGAAGGTCATCAATTGTTTCATAATCAGTCATAAAACTTTCATTGGTTCGGGAATCAAACGAAGAGATGGTCATAGATATCTTAAACAATTTATTAACTCTCTCAAAAATCATATCCGACTTTGAAGTTAATAACGCTAGCTTCCGCTTGAATTCTACAGAATCAACATTTGTCCCGAAAGCCATCTTGTAAAATATGATTGAAGTATAGCGTAACTGGCTTATCCGAAGATTATATGAATCAAACTGATCGTGTCATATCCAGCCCAGAGGACCAAAAAATAGATGATGGATAATCTTTTTGGGAAGCCACGTATAAATAGTGTCTTCCTGCAGGGAACGTAATCGTGTAATTAATTGGTGAGCGATTTCTCTCCTCACTCCCGCCGACCACAGGGACCAGAAATTCAGCAGCGGCGATTCGGCCAGTTAGCGCAAAAAAACAGAAATCCACTCACCTTATGATGGTAGCGTCGATTTGTATGTTCAGGCTATAACGTGACACCGGCTGTTATTTCCAGCAAGATGTAATTAGGATGTACTGGATCTGAGCTGTAGAATACTCTTTCCTCTGAAACTTGGAATAACTCGCCGACAGTTAAATAAGTAGCTTAATTCACTACGATGTTTATTCACGCAAACTTAACCGTCGCGGACGTGAGCGTAACAACAATAGTAACTCATAAAAAAGAAAAGTCACACATATATAATTTCCTTGTGTAACAAGGCACGCAAATATTGCATAGGCCAGTGGATATCTGAATTACGCCAGCTGACCTTTAATCCGCCGCGAACATAGATGCCCTCGGCCGACGGAAAGAAAAATAAAAAATCGCTCAACCAAGCATTTTGGGTGAATTTTTTTATCATTTTGCTTTTGCTCTAGATGTAGAATACGCTGTTAGGTTCGTCCTGTAAATAATTACATTTGATCATATGCTACCTCAAACAGTAGCTTAATATACATGTTTTTCATAAGAAACGTTTGGTTGATATGAACAAAAAGAGCAGAAATTATACTAATTAATATTGTAGTGGGGAGTTCCCGTGCTCGGGTGGTGGGCATTTCACACTAGATGTAGTGACCTCTTGTTGACCGTCCACCCCAAGGTTAGAGGGCTTTCTGTCCACCTCACTGCTTTGATGGCTGGCGGCATCCTGTGGCCAGTCCCTAATGGTCCTATCAGTCATTGCCTCTCGGGAAGGTCAAGAATGCCTCCCAAGGCTGAATAGCTCAACAAATGTTTCATATTCCTTGTATCAAGATCAACTGAATATTCACTATTGACATCACAGTCCTCACATGGAATCTTGCGTACTTTTAAGGAAACTGTCAAGAAATATACATTTGTCACCCAAGCTTTTTGAAAATCAATCTAATATTATTATTTATATAATAAAAATGCTTCTTAGGATGGAGTGAAAAGCATCACATTATATATGCCCATCCGCCAGTGAAAATAAAATTATGACAAAATAATTTTATTTTATGTAGCATAACTCTATCTTTGTTGTGCATAGTAGTAACTTACACATTTTTACAATTATACAAATTTTAAATTGGGAGCCCAATAATAATCACTATTCTTGCCTCATAAGGTGAATTTATAATGGAAGGTAATGGTCCTTTTGGGCGTTTTATAATTCATTATAGGCATCAGCACGTGAATTCAGGTAGTCTTCCCATATGTAAACTTTCATTGAACACACAACTAAAATAGCCATGAAAATAAATTATATACAGAAATGTTTAAATAAAGTCTTACAAGAAACTTGCATCAAATCTTAACATTACATTAATAAAACAAACCTTGACAGAAAAACTTATGCATTAAGTGGTTAAATTATACATTGTATATACAATTTAGCATGCAGGATCCACTCATGTGCACTGAAAAATAATTCTGCCTTCAAAAAGTACCCATATATATGTCAAAGTGACTGGAAAACTATCATGAATTGCATGGGTTTAATCTCAATACAAAGGAATAATTTAGTCAAAATCTGAGATGTGATATGCATCATGACGTGCGGCTAATTGAACAAACATTTCAGAGAGATGATGTGTTTGTCTTCATAGTCAAATATCACCAACTGTAATCTTGGATTTGAATCATGCAGCATTTTGCTTATATTCATTGTGATGTGGAATGAATGTAACTGCACGTTCTTATGTGTAACATAAATCAAGAATATTACTTGTTGAATGTTAGGTAGTGTCTGAGTTAATATTTCATTTGTCATCATCTCTAACTCTCAATATTATCTGTGAATTTACTGCATATTTCATGGTGAAAGGAGACTATACTTGCTCTTTGGTGTATACAATGGAATTTTATGTAAAATTCCTATAGGAGAAAATTATACATAATATGCGGCTTGACTTAACCTTTTGTCAATATCAATCAAAAAATAGCCGTTTCATCTCTTGCTTACAAGCTGACTCAAAATATAACCATTTTACACAAAAATAAAAAGACAATGAATAATGTACACTATCATTCCTGTTTCTTCACAATGAGTTTTGTTGATGATTACTCGTGATTATCTTGACATTCAGATAATTTTATTACTTTAGGAGCAATTATAACCCTCTCAATAAGTCTTGTTATTCTAAGTTTATTGAAAAAATCCATCACAGTTAATGATTATTTTCCTTTTAAACACCTATGTTTCTTTAGCTTATATGAAATGGTTTAAAGCTTTGTACCTTGTGTGGTCCGATCTTGGTTTTCCGTATGTTAATGCAAAGCAAGATTGAGATTTCAGAATCACAATATACTATGGGTCTCTATTCGGCACAAAGAACTTGAAATTAATTTCCTTGAGTGCAAACAATTCTTGACAAAAATCTACTCACCAACAATGCCTGTTTTAATCTTATTTTATAAAATATTATACAATAATTTCATAATACAAAAATCAAATTCCAATACCTAGCCAATTTATCATCATATTTGGTATGCCAAGAAGTGGAAGTAAAAATGGGAGTGCCACAGGGTAGTATATTGCTATTCATTTTTCTAATAATAAGTGTGTTGATTGTTTACTATCAGAAATTATATTGTCTGCAGATGACATAAATCTATATAAAAGGATCAAAACCGGTAGAACACTGTAAACAGTTCCAGGATGATCTGGACAGGATATCTAGTTCTGTTCGTAAACATGGGATGAAGATATATGCAAAGAAGAGTCAGCATATTAGATACTCAAATAAAAAACAAAAGTTTAATTATGAATATAAGGTGGGGAAAGAATTGCTTGCTGAAGACTTGAAATGTAAATATCTTGGCATTACCTTTGATAACAAGCTTAACTGCGCAGATCACAATAGACAGGTAGTAGGAAAAGGTTTCAAAATTCTGCATTTGTTGAAGAGGTGTGATGAGGGATGTTGTCGCATATAAATTAAATTCGTGCGAGAGATCTTTATAATTAAATAAATAATTTCTGTAGACTGTAGTTTTTTGTTGTGTACTTTTACAGTTTATTCATCTCTTTTATTTGCTTAACAATTCTGTGAACACCAATAACGATCACGCCTGTCCATATATTCCGAAGATTGTCAGGTTCGCCTTTCTACTCAAGATCTCTCTCAAATCAAATACAAGCTGCTGCCAAATCAATCTTTTTCTACGTTGTCTTCTCTACTCAACAATTCTCACCTCGCTTCTTTTTTTTTTCTCAGAGAGCCTATCCTTTTAAAGCCTCTCTGGGCAAACAATATTAATCTTTGTATTCTTTTCTTTTATTCTTTTCTTTATATATATAAATCATTTTAATTTTTAATCTACTACTATGTCACAATGTACGAGAGATGTAAAGGAAATGGGTTACAAAACTTTGGTCAAGCCATTGCTTGAATATGGTAGTGTAGTATGGAACCCCATTTCAGTATCAAATACAGGAGTTGGAGAGGGTGCAAAGAACGGCTGATAGATTTGTTTCTGGAAATTATAACAGAATGCAATCAGTAACAGATATGATAAAGAGTAGGAGGTGGGACCCCATTGGAAGACAGAAGGAGGGTGAAGAGGATCATGGGAGTGTACAAGGCGTATGTTGGTGATGAGGCATGTTAAGAATTGAAAGTAATGCATAGAAGGGAAAAGATAACCATGACCACAAGCTGGCACTCAATTTCAGGCACAAGGGTGTAGGGAGAGTCTCTTTATTAGGTAAGGGTGTTAAGGATTGGAATAAGTTACCAGAGAATTGATGAATAATTTGCAAAAACGTTGAAATAATTTAAAGTTAAAATTTATAGAGGGCAAATGTAGGTGGGTGCAGGAAAGGGGGAAGATGGGTGCGTAGGGAAATTGCCACCAGAGCGTGCGCTCCATTGTAATGAAATTAAATATTAATATTATGCCTGACATCATGGTTGCATGATAAATGAAATGATTTTAGGTGTCCATGAATTCTTTTGTTCACATATTTCCTTTCAGAATATGTGCTCATTGCACATTTATTGCATGAGATATAATGCTGGCGCGAGACGTGAAATGTTTTGTACCCAGTGAGGACCTTAAGTCCCACCACACCTGCGTCAGCTGACCAAATTCTTAGAATACACATTGTGTGTGCCGGCCCTAGAGATTTGATAATGATCTCAGCTGACAATAGAATATCCTCCTCTTGGCTATCAGAACTGTTACTAGAGGGATCAGTAGGTTTCACCTTCCAGCTGTTTTTATTCAAACACCAGAACTTACTTTCTTAAGGGATACAAATAACTCTCCCGTTCCTTTTCAATTATGGCAATGCTCATGTTGTCATGGATAGTCAAACCAAAATGCTTTACACGTGTTTTCTGGAACAGCACATCTGACCGGACATAGTGTGTACTCACAATCATTATCTGCAGTGATTTTTCAAATGAACCGATGCTTCTGCAGACACTATTCTCTGTGATCTGCCATGTTACTGCTATGTCTTAGAGCAGTGTCCCATTGCAAATTTACATTTCTGGACGTGCTTTGACAATTCTCTCGACAGACGTAATATTTGATGCTCGCATTCCTAAGCAATTGCCAGCTTTTTATCTGTATTTTGTGTGAGCTCTACTTGTGCAACTTCTTTTAGGGATGTTTTGACTTGTTCAATAGAATTCATGGCAGCCAACACGTCTGTATGTTTTTGTGTATCAGAATTTCCATTTAATCCCTCCTTTTGTGAAACCAATGGCTTGCTGAAGTTATTAAGTATATTATTCAATACCTTCTTATGGAAATCAAAATGCTTTTTTTGTAAATCAAAATGGTTGTTAAAGGAATCAAATTGCTTATTCAATTCCTCCTTTAGCAAAATTGAAATTTGTTTTAATAACTCATCCATCATATTTAGAAAGTATTGGAACCGCGGCAGACATTGTTCCGTCTTCTGTGTTTCATCGTGTCTTTTCTGCTCTGACTGTGGGGATGTGTTGTTTCATTGCCATAGGTTGGAAAAATTATCATATTTTTAGTGTTATCCACCATTCTATTGTCTGTGTTTGCACATACTTTATGTCCCCCAGGGTGCTATCAGACCAAGAAAATGGGGTAAATACTCCCTAGTTAAAAAAAAAACCGAAACAATTTTTTTAACAAAGGAAAAATATCGGATTAAAAAAAAAAAATTCAAACACACATACTACTCCAAAATTCAGCAAAGGAAAACAATGTTGGATCGTGCGACACAAAACCATGAAAGCAAAATTACCTTCAAATGCATTGAGAAAATATGCATATCTTCTATACATCTTAAATGCTACCATTCATTAATAAATAAAAAAACACTGATTTTACTTATTTAAAAGATTTAAAACTGAACACAAAATTTGTTACAATACAAAGTATATTGCATCTGATTTGAAACATACAAATGTACTTCATGCATTGAAAATACAAATGTAATATCACAATAAAATAATGCATGAATATTTATTTTTTATCAGAATAGTGAAATTTCCAAAAGGCATGTGGGACGTTCCATGAAACTTTTCAAATTTGGGCTCCTAAGTGTATTAATTAATTACACGTAGGGCGCCATATTGTAGTGGCGTGTTCCCTATGCTCGGGTGGTGGGCATTTCACACTAGATGCAGTGACCTCTTGTTGAAGAGCCAACTCAAGGCAAGATTACAGGCCTTTCCATTCACCTCACTGCTTTGTTCGCTGGCAGTACCCTGTTGCCAGTCCCTAACCGTCCTACCAGTTATTGCCTCTCGGGAAGGCCACGAATGCCTCACTCGGTTGTATAGCTCAATAAATATTTCATATTCAATTGTATCAAGATCAACTGAATATTCACTATTGGCATCACAGTCCTTCTCACATGGAATCTTGTATACTTTTAAGGAAATTATAAAAAAAATATATATGTGGTCGCCCAAGCTTTAAGAAAATTACTCTAATATTTTTATTTATATAATACAAATATGCCTTGGAAGGTGGCAATGATGAATTTGCATATTTTAAATATTATAGCTTAATGAAGAATGGCACTTAGAAGCTTGGAACATCAACAGTTAAGGTCTTCTTCAATAAAACATTTTTGGCAAATCTGAGTAAAAAAACTATGGCTTCAGTTGAAGTTTGAATATGAATCTAATGCCAGCTAAGATAATGCTAAGTAAAAATCATGTAAGAAGTTAATTGCATTAAAAAGAATATAACACAGTTTAACTAGGTCAAGCTGTATGAATAAATAAATTATGCCAAAATCAGAACCCAACAAAGGTGCATATCTAGCAATCAAGGTCAATATTTTAAAGCTGATATTGCTATTACAAACCATCACAATTATACGTACCTATTATGTAAACCTTTTCTCCTTCAACCAGATTCATTGCATCTTCATTTTCTGCTTCATAAATACAGACAGAATATGCTACATCTCCCTCCTGCACCTCAGTAATCAGCACTTCCTTTATATCTGTTAAGATTGGGAACAATATGTGAAATCTTTATTGCAATAACAAGGTAAGATAATAAATATCACAAAAAAACAAATAACTGATGGCTCATTATAAACAAAGGCAGTAAAATAGGAATAATAAACTGATCATTGATGAATTACTTTACTGAGTGGCAAATACAATAAAGAGAAACATAAATACTACTTTTTACTAATGATCCTTTCCAATTCCTAATTCTTAATTTCCTCTATACATGCCACATGTGAATTTATGAATGTTTTTGAATTCCCATCAGAGTACTAAGGAATCTAAAATGAACTGTCAAACTGACCACTCTGCTCTTTTTACTCTAACCCATTTACCACATAATACATTAACTATAATTTTACGTGAATTATTTACCCACAAAAGTACAAAAGAAGGTTAAGCTAACTGGGTTTTATTTGTCTATTCCCATCCCCCACTCTACCATTCTGCTGAGGTACAATTAACTGGCACTTACAACAATATATTCCTCTGATATTTAACATTTATCTGTTCTTAATTCAAATGAGATTTATAAGAAAGAAGTGGTGAAATGGAAAATTTTGAAGATTCATTAAATTGGAGACAAACAACAAAATCTGATGAATGGACGTCTATTATGGAATTGGACAAATGGAGAAATATCAAAGATGCATTAAGAAGATGAAGGATGATAAGCACTTGGCATGGATGAAGTATAAGTGGAAATGATAAGAGTAGGTGTTGTGGAAAACTGTGGCTATACAGAGTGCTGAGATTAATGTGGAAAGATAAAACAGTTCCAGATGACCGGAAAGAGTTATTATTGAGAAGTGGGATAGAAGAAGAAATCATCTAAAACATAACTATCAAACTGATCACTCTACCCTTCTCCCTCTAACTCATTTATCACATAATTCATTAACTGTAATTTTACATGAATTATTTAACTACGAAAAGTACAAAAGAAGGTTAAGCTAACCGGGTTAAATTTGTCTCTGTCATTCTGCTGAGGTAAATTAACTAGCAATCATTCCCTTGTATCATTCTGCAAAAATATTTGAGAGGATAGTAAAGAGTAGAATAAGGGGAGTAGCAGAAAGTGGGCTATGAGAGGAGGCAATATGGATTCTCAGCAGGAAGTTTAACAGCTAACTTAAGGTTGTCAGTATGTCAATGTGTCAGTTAAAAAGAGTGTGAGATCATGTTTAAGTCTATCATTATTAATATTCAATTAAGAAAGTAAAAGAAAAATTTTAACATAGCATAAGTGTTCAAGGAAAAAACAATCAGTATGCTGTAATTTACTGTTGAGATTGTCCCATTAACAGAACAGAATAAATATGTTGAGAAATTATTGAATGGCATGAACAAAATACTAAGGTAAGAGTCTGACTAAATATAAACCAAAGGAGTAGTAAGTAAAATATATTATTTAGATAGTAAAATTATGACCAATGGTGAAAAAAGTCTTCTTGGAAAATTAAAATCTTTTAATTTCAAATATTTATCTATGGCTATGAAAGAAATTTTTAAAATTGTATGTGTACAGCACAATCCTGTATGGCAGTGAAGTATGGACTTTAGGAATACTAGAAAGAGGGAAAATTGAAGCACTAAAAAAAGTTAAGTGGACAGATAATGTACAAAATGAATGAGTTTTGGAAATAATGGGTGAGGAAAGGAGTTTCTGGAAGATTCTCACAGCAAAAAGAGACAGAACATTAGATAACATTTTAAGTTTAGGGGAGGAGGGGAGGGAGAGAATAGTGGAACGGGGGAAGAATACAGAGGAATTAGAATATATGAGTCAAATAACTGAGCATGTAGGTTGTGAGATGAAAAGCTTTGCTCAAGATAGGAAGGGCAGTTGTCTGAATAAACCACTTAAGAGACTGATGACAGTATTATCACTATGGTACAATTACAAGACAGTAATAGGACAATGGTAAAAACTTAATTATAGCATTTAAAAAAAAAAAAATTGTGGAAGCATATGACAGCATCTAAAGAGAGAACGTTTGGGAAAACATTGAAAGTGAAAGGAATTAGCAAATAATTGTTCAAGAGAACTGAGAATATGTATGGGAGATGTGGGTGTTTTGTGAAACTGGATTTTGAAAGTACATCATGGCTCAGTTTAGAAAAACTGGACCAGGCAAGTAAATACTCTCATGCTGCTGGAGAAAAAATTAAAGTAATGATGTTTGCAGATGATGTGATAATTTGGGAAAACTGTGAGTCAAAAGTGCAAGAGCATGTGTGGCATGTGTGGCATGCAGTAGTGAAATTTTACAGAATGTTATTCTCTGAGGGGGAAAAATAAATCAATAAATAACTTGTGGAGCAGTAATTTAAACTCAGAAGAAAAATGAGCTAATGGGACATGTAGAGGTGAGAAACTAAAGATTGTAGAAGAATTAAAGTATGTGGGAAATGTAAGGGAAGAGAATGAGATTAACAGGAAGGAATTAAATAAAAGATACAGAAGAGCTCAAGAATTCTGCAGAAGAGTCAGAGGCTTGGTTTAGAGCAGGGAGGCGCTCATAAGTGTTGTAGGATTATTTACAAGACTTATCTTGTACTAATATATGGGCATGCATCAAGGATGATGAAAGAAAGAGATGTTAGTAGAATTCACATCACAGAGATTAAGTTTCAGAGGAGTGGGTTTTGTGCAAGGAGACTGAACAAGTTGGAAAATGAACATGTGAGGAAAACAATTAAAGAAAAAACTTACATGACAGAACTAAAAGATCAAGACTTCAGTGGTCTGGACACATGAAAAGATTAGTGATAGAAAGGATGCTGAAGAAAATGTATTAAATTATATTGAAAGGGAAGAGTCCTCAAGGAAGACCATAGGATAGATGGATTAATGAAATACAAACTGGACTGTGCTAGAAACCAAGGAATAGTGGAAGTACAGGAGATTCTGATAGAGCTGTGTTTCTGGAAGACCCAGCCAGTGGTTGCAAACTGTCCAGGATCTTGTTATATGTTCAATCAGCATATAATGGTAACAAATAAATAAACTAATGCACACTGAATGGAACCATGTAGATCTTTTCAGTGCATGGGCAGCAATAAATTATAAAAAAAAAAACACTTCATAGCAAGAGTAACAATGTGACATGCTCGCCAAACTGGGATTTTTGTTGTTGTTGTTAAAAATGTTAAAAAATAAATAAAGAACGAAAAAATTGAACATAAAAATAAAAGAAGGGAATGAATTTACATGTACTCTGCTACTATGGTAAATAAAAAATAGTTGTTTATTATTGTTATGAATATTAATTATGTTCTCCTAAATTAATGATTAGGATGATAACTGTTTATACCTTCTTCAGGTACTTCTTCTTCCCTCCTGATGCTCAATGTGAAGTCCTCTGAAAACCAGTTTAAAAATAATTATTAAAAATGGCATTAGCACAACAGAATAATTGAGGCAGAAATTATAGAGATAAGATTAAACAGATGACATCCATAAGTTAATATATTATGGTCCACTGAAAAATTTTAATCTCATGTATGCTTATTACAGAATATATTAGTGCCACTATAAATATTTCAGCCAAATTATTTTTATGAGAGAATCATTAAAATAATTGAAGTTGGACTGTGGAAAAGAGAAAAGAAAGTCATTCATGGAAAAAATTATAATTTGGAAACCACTATTTTTGTCTTCTTTGACAGAAACCACACACACACACACACATATATATATATATATATATATATATATATATAGGAATTAAATTAGGATAGGGCAATGAGCCACCACTTACCTTTAGATGATGTATGTGGGGCAAGAACACACAGAACAGAAAAAAAAACACAACTGATAAAGAAATTTTCAGGACGAGCCCTTTGTCAACAGAACATAATTGGAGGTGGGTGATGTTGGAGACTGTCTCACAGAAAGACTGTTGGCCAGGAATATGGTGGGGATAAACAGCTTTCACAGACAACATTACAACCTACTCAGCCCATCAGTAATCTGAAACTGGCAAAAACCAACCACAATCCAGTCTTGGTCATACAATACTACCCTGGCCTCGAATCTGTTAACAGAATCCTCCAGCAAGTTTATGATATCCTACAAACCTGCCTGAAATAAGATCCATTCTTCCTAAAATCCTCCCTGCCCCTCCTAGAACTTGTTTCAGCAGACCTCAGCGAACTTCTAGTTCACAAACATGGCCTTCCTATTCCCAACAGTCAGCCCCTAGGTTCTTTCCCATGCAATGGACCCCACTACAAGATGTGCAACATACGCCATGGCTCCACCACTTTCACCAACCCTGTAACAGGGAAAAGCTTCCCTATCATAGGACTAGCCACCTGTGAAACTTCTCATGTAATTTACCAGTTAAAATACAACCACTGCCTGGCTTCATATACAGGTTTGACCACAAATCTACTTTCCATTAGAATAAATGGCTACCAACAGGTGGGGTTCACACGGAACACAAAGCACCCAGTTGCTGCCATCACCCATGACTCAAATAATTTCAACTCTTGTTTCATGGTATGCGCTATTAGAGTCCTCCCTAATAGCAGCAGCTCCTCTGAACTCAGAAGGTGGGAACTTGCCTACCAGTACAAACTGGGCACAAGGCAACCACCTGGTCTCAACTTCAGATAATATCCGGTCATTATTATTATTATTTTTACCCTTTTTTAATCCTCTCTTTGCCTCCATCCCCACTACCTATATTGAACCACCACTAACCTAAGGTGATGTTTACTTCATAGAGTCTCGGGTTTAAATTTTTTTAAAAAAAATATTATTATGTCATTTTTATATTTTTAATATATGCATATAAATTAATTTTTCATATTTAGATTTATTTATATTTTGCTTTTCCCACCGACCAGTGATAAATTTGGATATTTATCTATGTTCGGGTGTTGGCTCTGAATCACTGCTCCCATTTTTCTTGTGTTTGAATATACTCCCACCATATTCCTGGCCAACAGTCTTTCTGTGAGACAGTCTCTAATGTCACCCTCCTCCAATTATGTTCTCCTGTTGACAAAGGGCTCGTCCCGAAATTTTTTTATCAATTGTGTTTTTTTCTTTTTTGTGTGTTTGTGCCCCACATCCATCATCTAAAGGTAAATGGTGGCTCATTTCCCTATTCTAATTTATTTCCTTTTCGCTACTTAGTGCCTTTGTTTTCATTATTTACTATATATACATGTATATATTGATGTACTGTCACATAATTAATATGTTTTACATGTCTCCATTTCAACTCTTGTTTCACTGCCCAATGGTAACTATGAGACATTCTTTTTTCATCTCAACAAGACTGTTTTGACCCTAGACCTATTGTAAAGACCTCATTAATTCTGAAATCTTACTTCAAATAATGCAATAGTTTAATTAATAACAAGAACTGGATTAGCTGTGATGAAGCATCTGCTTCAGATGCAATTTCCCTACACACCACTTTCACATTTCATGATTTTTAATTTATATTTTTAGTGAGGTAAACTGTTCACTATATCTACCTGTAATCATGATTGCAAGAGCCTTAAGCTACTACTTGCATGTAAAATCCAGACTACAACTATGAGGTGTGTTCAAAAAGTAATGAGACTGCTTCACTAAAAGTGTTAATTTTGTATTTACAATTGAATCTTATCTTGTGAGGCTATACAGGGCCAGAGACTTTGCCCCTAATCCTCACTGGAGTGATGGAAGCTGTAGAGTGGTAATACTTTTATTGGTACTTAAAGCTTTCTGAACAATGTTTAAATTGCCAAAATAGCATTCCTTTTGGTGACTGTTGAACTTTGGATACAGGAATTAGACACATAGCGATAATAGGGTGAGTGAGAACCTTCACAAATATCTTTTTGTGGCAAAAATTGTAGGACAAAGATTGCTGTGTTAAAAGGTGCATTGTCACGATACAGCATACAACTACCAGCAGTGCTTAATCTCATTCAAAAAATTCTTTTCTTCAGTCACTTGAGACAGTCAAGGAAAAACTACTAATTGGCAGATTGCCCTAGAGATTAGACCTCACAAGATCTTGCAATTTTTCCAATTTTCTTCAATTTCTGAAGTGGAGAGTCTTCTTTATCAGTGTTCTATCTACATCATTTTCATGCCCCTCTTTAAAAGTGTGACAACTTGGACCTTTGATAAAATGTGCATCAACTTCTTAGTTTACAGAGAATTTGATCCCACAGCTTTGTTCTGATTTTGTTTCATTCATTTTAATGACAGGCTGCAATGATATACTTTATGAAAATGTGTTACAAAATAGTGTAGGATATAGGTTATTGTAAGTTGTGCTGGAAATAGAACAGTTGTTTATCATTGATAACAATGGCAGAAGGTACTTAGTATCGCCAGATTGTTCAATAAATGAGATTTAGAAATGACATAAATAAATTGCTGTACCTTTTACAAAACATAATAAATGTATTAGAAAAAACTACTGGGTCTAGAGCAATTAACCTTAATTAATTTATTAAGAATTACATATCTTGGAAAAACTATAAAAATTTCTATGATCCATAGAGTAATGATGTGTTTCTCTGCTGTGATTTGTCACAGTGAATATTCATCTAGAAGAATCCAAGATTGTCATTGCTTCTGACTGGAGATTTTTGCACCTATCAGTGACATACAGAGTGCCCGGTCAAGAGTAATGTATAGAAGTGGTGTTTGCTGTTAACCTGATGGGTTTAAATATAAAGGTAAATTTAGTAAATGGCAGTAGTTGTCTTACAGCAAAAGATTTCTAATTGACAATCCATAAAGTGTACATTTGTTTTGGGGCACAGCTAAGAATAAAATCAATACTTCACATTTAGTGATAATAATATTTAAAATTGTACATGGAAACATAGACACTTAATTCTGTCATAAATAGTTATTTGAACTATGATTTATAACATAATTTATTAATGATGGGGAAATAGAACTTCCATAAAATCAATGAGATTTGAAAACAGCTTAAATAAATTGCTGTATCTTTTAATAACAATATAAATATATTAGAGAAAGCTACTGGGCCACATCAATTAACCAAAATTAATTTATTCTGAGAATTACATGTCTTGGAAGAACCATAAAAATTTCTTTGAACCATAGAGTAATGATACAAACTCATATTCACGATCCAATCCAAGATTAATTAATGTCTAATTTTCCATAACTCCCAGTCCCCTTTGCTAAGTATCTCCAATCCAGAATCTTGCCCATTTTTTCAAGAAAATACTGTATTATCATGAGTATTTTTTCTGCAATACTCACTCTTCTGCTGTCTAATTCCGTGCCACTTGTAACATATATTCTTTTAAATTAGAATCCATATTTAACTAGATTCAAGAACTACTTTCTTAATAAATATCCCATCTCATTTTATGTAATACATGTAACATGCTGTCACATACCATCAGCCCATTTTCAAGACATATTAAATATTAGTTTAAGTTCTTCTAGATGAATATTCACTGTGACAAGTCATAGCAGAGATATACAAGATGTGTTCAAAAAGTAATACTTCATTACTCTATGGATCATTGAAATTTTTATGGTTCATCCAAGATTTGTAATTCTTATAATAAATTAATTCCGGTTAATTGCTCTGGCTCAGTAGCTTTTTCTAATACATTTATATTGTTGTTAAAAGATACAGCAATTTATTTATGTTGTTTTGAAATCTCATTGCGTAATGTTGCACAATATACTATAGGTAACAATGAAAGAAAGAAATGCAGCGAGGCAATATTTATATGGAAAGGATAGATGAAATACACCCAACACTCACCAAAGTTAAAGGGAGGAGAGCAGCAACAACACAAAACAACACACAAACAAAGAAAATACAATATTTCGGGCTAAAACTCTTCTTCACTTTGGCGAGTGTTGGGTGTGTTTCATCTGTCCTTGCCATATAAATGATGCACAATATAAGTTAGTTCAAGCACGTTTAAATTAATTTTTGGGTTTTTACAAATTGTTGCCTACAGTGTGGTATCAACAATGATGTATTGTTTGCTTTTCTGTAGGATAGTATGGTTTAGTTGAGGCAAAAAGCCTTAGCATGTGTGAATGGAATGGATAGAAGATGTAACTGATTAACAATTATTTTAAAGAATTTGAATAATAGGAAATCGGTGAAGATTTATATGTTTTAATTGATGCAAGTTGAAAAATAACTTAAAATTTCTAGAACTATGTGTAATTAACTAGTAGCAATAGCACCTTTCATTAGAACTGAGAAAGATAAACTGTAAATCCATGAAAAATACACTTAAGATTTTTTGTTTTTGTTTGGGGAATTATTATCAAAGTACAGAGAAGAAATCAACTTCTGACTTTTATATCAAATCTGTTTCTGTCTGAAAGTTGTGATGAATGGGGTTCGTGCTAAAATTATTGGCTGGATTTTGACGGGATTCAATTAATGTACAGTGTGTGGTCCTGCAGATAAAATAGGACATTGTTATTCAATTTTATGTGACATTTAAAAAAATGAGAAATTTATGATAAATTTTTGTTGGTCAAATTAATATATAGCCTGTGACCCTGCAGGTAAAATAGGGTATTGATTTGATGTTGAGGAGACTGCAGGGCCGGATTAAGACAGCAAGGGGCCCGTAGCAAATGTGAAGAAGAGGCCCTTGATTTTTGCCGTCCGGGGGAAAATTTTAGAGATGATAAAAAAAAAAAAAGGTCACCCATCTAGCCTCGGTGCGGGGCCCCAGGCACAAGGCCTGTAGCATTTGCTACCTCCTGCTACGGGGTTAATCCAGTACTGGGAGACTGTAATTATTATACTGGAGGAAAAGTTTACATGATTAAAAAAAACTTGGAGAACTGTTCAAAAGCTACAGAGAAGGAATCAACTGCTTTATTTTATATTTTGTGTCTGTCTGTTTAGATGAATAGGATTCATGCAAAATCTACTTGTCAGATTTTGAGAGGTTTTCAATAATATAAATCCCCTGATCCCAGAGATAAAACAGAGTGCATTTCATTCTGATGTAAAGTCAGAGAGCTGAGAAATTTAAGACACAAATTCTCAGAAATTAGTATCCATATGTAGAATTTTGAACAATATACACCCCATACTACCATGAGTAGAATAAGGTATGTTTTCCTTTAATTTGATATTGCGAAGCTGAAAAATTTAGGTAAAAGTGTCCACAACTTAGGACTCATTTAAAGATTTACTTGTTGAAATGTTTATTATGATTTCAGTGTACAAGCAACATCATATTATTTGTAATTATTGGGTTTGATTCATAGATAATTCATGCTAAAAGTTCAGTAAACCACAGGGGCTGTGGATCATTTAGCTCTTGATGTTGGTTTAAGAAAGAGGTCTGTACATTAACAGTCTACATTAATGAAATTGCAGGGCAACAGCTAGTAGGTAACAAGGGTTAAAAAAATAATAATTAAAGTAAGGTGAATAGTTCAGTATTTGTAGGATTTATAAGTTAGGAATGCAAAATGTTTTTCCTCTTTTTCACTTCACAGGAGTCTTAAAATTATAATTTTTTTAACATGCTTAAATGTATTTAATACAGTAACATTTTTCAACCTTTCACTTTTCATGCAGAAAAATTAGAGAAGCATTTAATTGACCAATACAAATTCCACAGGTATCTTAAACTATTGTTAATAAATCTAAGTTAATAAAGAAGCAGTTTTAATATGATTCCTTAAAAGCAATTATTTCGGAGCCATCCAATTAAGTATCATGAAAATTTGTTCATCACATAACTGCAGCCATATTATCTGTAATCAACTGGCATTACTTCTTGTTCAAGTTATTATTTTCCTTTAGATGGTTAACAAGCAGATAAATTATAAAATAAAGAAGTAAATCTGGGAAGACATGTGCAAAACCAGAAATAAATAAAGCCAGTATTCAAACAGCAATCATAAGCAAGTACCTGTAAACTAATTTCAAACTATCAATTTAGCTGTAGGATAAATGATATTACATCACAACTAAAAAAAAAGAAGCATTTTACAAAGAAGCTGTTATAGTGCAGATTGATGCAAAATCACACTGATCCATCAGCTGATGATGAGAAGCTGAACAGCAGCCAGAAGCATTTCTATAAGGCAACAAAAACACATTACAACCTTCTTGTGAAGTCCTTGATGGCCTCTTCTTGGGTCTCAACTTCAGCTCCAGTGAATCCTCTCCAAAAACAACTCCTTCTGTATGAGGAACAGCTTTCTTCAGTCCTATCTTGAACTCTTCTTCTACATTCTCCACTGAGTATGATGTCCGCCGAACATCTTTCTTCTTGTGCAATGTAACCTGGAAATTTTCCTCAATGTCTTCTTTTACCTTCTTTGGATGAGTAATAACAATTTCTTCTTCATTATCAGCTTCCTCAACTCTATAGGGTAGCTTCTGTTTCAAATCAAAGCTTACATCTTCTTCTTCAGGGGAACCAACAATTTCCACAATTTCTGGAGGACCTTCATCATCTACTTCTTTGGTAATTCGTATCGTCTGTTCCCCAGTCTCTTCAGCATAAGTCAAAGGCCGCTGTTTCTTTAATCTCACCTTACTTGACATTGAAATATCTTCTTCTTCATATGTATGTAATTGAATCTTAAATTCCTGCTCAATTTCTTCTTTAGTCTTAGTGATTCTTGGTTGTATTGTTACTGACTCAACATCAGTTACTTCAGTTACCTCAGGCATAGATGGTTTTCTTGGTCTCAAAGGTTTTATTGTAATTTCTTCTTCACCTAGTTCTTCTATTGATAATTTTCTTTGTGGTGTTTTCTTTTTAATTGTAAATTCTGCTACTGCACCCTCTGTCTCCTTTGTTTCCTTTACAAATGGTTTTTTAATTGTAACCTTTTCTGAAGACTCGTCTGTATCTTGCTCCTTTGGAATCCTTTTTTTCTTGATAGTAACTTCCTTAGCTTCTTCAGGGACTTCTTCCTTTTTCTTTTTTATCAAAATTTCTTCCCTTACTTCACTATCTTCCTCAGGTTTAACATGCTGAGGCTTTTTAATAGTAATTTCTTCAGAAAATTCAGCTGCAGAGTGTTTCCTACCTGTCTTCTTCTTAATAGTTATTTCTTCAGAGAGTTCTTCCTGAGATTTCTCTGGCTTCTTCTTTTTCTTTTTAATAGTTATTTCTGCAGTTTCATCTTCTTTTGGCTTTTTCTTTGGTAATGTAATGTCTTCAGCCACATCCTCTACTGATGGTTTCCTAGGTGTCTTTTCATCGATAGTTACATCATCAGAAAATTCCTCTTTGGGTTTTTCTAACTTCTTCTTGATAGTAACTTCTTCAGTTTCTTGAGGTACTACTTCAGTAGGTTTTTTCTTTTTTATTGTAATTTCATCCTTTATTTCACTATCTTCTTGAGGTTTGATATGCTCTGGTTTTTTTATTGTGAGTTCTTCAGATAATTCTTGTACAGATGTTTTCCTTGGTATTTTCTTTCTAATGGTGACTTCTTCAGAAACTTCTTCCTTTGGTTTTTCCAGTTTCTTTTTCTTAATAGTAACTTCTTCAGAAAATTCCTCCTTTTGTTTCTCAGGTTTCTTCTTCTTAATAACTATTTCCTCAGTTTCATCAGGAACTTCCTCCTTTAGTTGTTTCTTTTTTAGTGTAATTTCTTCTTGTAGTTCAGTCTCTTCCTGAGGTTCAATAGGCTGTAGTTTTTTAATGGTGATTTCTTCAGTCAACTCATCCACAGATGGTTTTCTAGATACCTTCTTCTTAATAGTAACTTCCTCAGAAGTTTCTTCTATGGGTTTCTTCTTCTTAACAGTTACTTCCTCCTCTTCTTCAGGAATTTTCTCCTTTGGTTTTTTCTTTTTTATTATAATTTCTTCCTTCACTTCAGTCTCTTCCAGAGATTTAACAGGTTGTGGCTTTTCGATCGTGATTTCTTCAGGTAATTCTCCTTCAGAGGTTTTCCTAGGTACCTTCTTTTTAATAGTGACTTCTTCAGATACATCTTCTTTGGGTTTTTCTGGTTTCTTCTTCTTAACAACTATTTCTTTTGGTTTTTTCTTTTTTATTGTAATCTCTTCCCTTACTTCAGTCTCTTCCTGAGGTTTAACAGGTTGTGGCTTATCAATCGTGATTTCTTCAGCAAATTCTTCTATGGATGGTTTTCTAGGTTTCTTTTTCTTAATAGTTACCTCTTCAGAAACTTCATCCTTTGGCTTTTTCTTTTTTATTGTAATGTCTTCCTTTATTTCTGTGTCTTCCTTTGGTTTGGTAGCTTTGGGCTCTGTAGCAGAGATCTCTTCAGATATATCTTCTACAGATGGTTTTTTAGGTATCTCCTTCTTAACAGTGACTTCTTCAGAAACTTCTTCCTTTGGTTTCTCTGGCTTTTCTACAGTTGTTTCTTCAGGTTCTTTCTTTTTTATTGCAATATCTTTCTCAGGTCTGACTGGCTCTTTAATGGTGATTTCTTCAGCCAATTCTTCTACAGATGGTTTTCTAGACGCCTTCTTTAAAACAGTAACTTCTTCAGGCATTTCCTCCTTTGGTTTCATTTTCTTAAAACTTATACTTTCAGTTTCTTCAGGACCTACTGTCTCTGATTTTTCTTCAGTGTCTTTCTTTGGTTCTTCTGGTACTTCCTCTTTTATTTCTTTTTTGGTGGGTTTTTCTTCCAGTGGGATCTTTGAACCTTCATCTTCTTGGGGTTTTGGTTTCTTGACTTTGACTTTCTTTATCACTTTTTCTGGAGATTTATCAGACACAGGTTTATCTGCCTCAGTGTCCAATAATTCTGGCTTTTCATCTTTCTTTGGCTTTATAAATGGTTGCTCTTGAGTATCTGGCTCATCCTCAGGTTTTTCCTTCACAAAAGGTTTGAGAGAAATTTTTTCATTTTCTTCTGGTTCTGGCTCTCCAACCTTTTTCCTCAGTTTTATATCTTTATCATCTTCAGTCTCAGGTTTTTTGGGAACACCCTTCTTTAAAGGTATTTCTATAACTTCTGGCTCTGGTTTTTTTACTTTTTTCTTTGCTTTACTTTCTTTATCTTTGGGAGGAGCTGTATCTTTTGGTACACTTGTCTCTTCTTTTACATATTTGTCTAATTCTAGATCATCTGATTCAATATCCTTCGGTTCAAAGGTAGGAGTGTCAACTTTTTGTTCAGGCTTCTTTCTTTTTGGTAATTTTTCTTCCTCTGGTTCTTTCTTAGGTTTGAGTTGCTCCTCAGACTCAATATCTGTAGGTTTTTCTGGTATTTTCTTCAACTTAACTGATTCCACTTCAGGGGATTCTCGTTTTATAACTTCCCCTTTACCCAAAACTATTTTTGGCTTCTCAGGTTCTTCTTCACCCTTTTTTTGTGTGATTCTTTCCCAGTGCCCTATCTCTTTCTCAGCAGGTAGCTCTTCCTTTTCTCTACTGTCTGCATCAAAGGATTCGGGTTCTTCTAACTCAGTTCCTTGTTTACCAGGAAGTCTTACTTTCTTTGTTTTTCTTTTTAGCACCTTCAGAGCTTCCTGTGTATTTCTAGAAAGAATTCCTTTATCACATCTAGCATTTATAACTGTTATCACAGGCACAAATTCTTTAGGAGGATATTCTACTAGTTTTATATTACTTTTGAGCAACACTTTTGGAATTTCCACAGTTTTAATCTCTTTTTTATGGACACTTGCTTTTCTCAATTTAATTTGTGCAAAAAGTGGTACTTCCTCCTTAGGAGCTACTTCTGTGATTTTTAATTTTGTAGGTTTTATTTCCTTCCTTTCAAGTTTTAATAGTTCTACTTTCTCAGGCAAAGGTTTTTTATCTTTTGGTTTCTTAAGTTTAGGTTTCTTCTCTTCAGAAATTTTAGGTAACGGCAATTCTCCTGGCTTGTCATCTTCCAATTCCTCTACAACTTGTGGAGCAGACTTAATAGGTTTAACTTTCTTCACTTTCTTTATAACCTTCCTTGTGACAGGCTCTTTATCAATTTGTGGCTCTCCAGAAGCTTCTTCCGGCTCATCATTTTCATTTGCTTCTAACTTAGTTATGTCTTCCTCCTTTTCTTCTTTTGGTTTTTCAGGTGTTTTCTTTTTTCGGGAGACACTGGGTTCTTGTTTTTCAGTTTCTTTGTCTGAAACAGAAACAGCTGGTTTCTCAGTAATGATGTACTCAGCTGGAATTTCATCTGCATGTTCAGGAGCCATATCAAATGGTGGAACATCTTCATCTATTATTTCTGGACCATGAATTTCAACCTCTTTCTTTGGATATGAAGGAGCTTCTTTTATTTCTGATGTAATTACATCTGCAGTTTTGTGATCTCCAATTTTCACAACTTTGGCTTGAACTGGCTTGACTTTCTCCTCCTTCAGATGTTCTTCTGCTAAAACTGTCTCAGGAAGCTCAACAAGTATGAGCTGTTTTTCTGCAGAATGGTAGGGCTTACCTGCTCCATTCTTGGTAGAGAAGGAATATTAGCTTCACCTGTAAATAGTTCAGTTTGGTTATCAATAACTTGAACACTTTCATTTTCTGTAAAAGAAACTGTGGCTTGTTCTTGTGGTGTAACAAATTTGTCAAGTTCACTCTCCTTTGTGTCACTGACTATTTCAGTAATTGTAGGAACATTTTGTCGTTTCTGGACGACTTTAGGTTCCAGTATCATGGCTGGTGTCTCTTCAGGTGATATAGTAGTAGCAATTTGTTCCATGGTGACTTCTTGTATTTGTAAGTTTTCCTGTGTAGAAAGTATTTTCTGGGCTGTTTGTAGTTGTGGTTTATCTTGTAACAAAGTACCATCAGTTGCAGATTGTGATACTTGTATCTGCGTTACTGTCAGTGATTCTGTCTGCAGTGGTAAAATGGTGACTGCCTCATCAGCTTGTGTATCTGTACACAAAATTTCTGAAGATGTTTCTGATGCTGTTATTTCACTTACATTTAAATAATCATGTTGTGATATCTTAGGGGCAGCTACAGCTGTGTCTAGTTTTTCGGGAGGTAGGTATGTCCCCTCCATTAGGTGTGGTTCAGTCAGTGATACAGAAATTGTTTCTTGTGGTGATATAGATTTATGTGCCACCTCTGACCCAAATTTAGGTTCCAGTAGGTCAGAAGATGTATCATAAGTATCAGTTTCTTTAACAAATATAGGTTCCTGTTCAAAAAGGGATGGTGTAGCATGCACTGTATCAGGAATTTCAGTGATGTATGATTCACTTGTCTGTTGTACTAATATATCAGATACAGATAGTGGTGTCTGAACTGTTAAAAGATGTTCAGCCCTCCCTTCATCAGGATAGGGCTGAACTGGAATATCAGAATAAGGAACCTCACTTACAATTTCTTGAACAAAAACAACATCATTCTCTCCCACAGCCACAGTTGCCTTACCTAATGATTTTCTTTTTAGTGGAATATCTTCAGCTACATCAGTTAGGACATTGTCTGTTACTGAAATTGAATCTTTTGACAAAATAACTATATCAGATTTACCTTCTTCTGCCACAGAAGAAACAACAGATTCTGGTTGTTCAGCTTCCCTTTTGATATCAGAATCTGGTAGCTTGTCCTCTTTTGACTCATCCTTTGGCGTTTCAGTGATTTCTTCTGGAATTACCTTCTTCTTCTTAACAACACGTTTACCTTTTTTCTCCTGTGGTAAATCTGTGATATCAGAAGTTTTATCCTGTGGTTTAGTGATAGTTTCTTCTTCTTCAACTGTAACTACAGTTTTCTCCTCAGGAACATCCTCGGGCTTATCATCTTCAGTACTTGGAAGACTGGGTACTTGCTCTGGTTTTGTTTCTTTCTTTTTCTTCTTTAACTTCTCTGGTTTAGTCTTCTCATCCGGTTTCTCTAGATCTTGTTCTTTTTGTACCTCAGGCACTGGCTCTTCAATTTTCTCATTATCTTTCATTTCTTCAGCAGAATCAGGCTTCTCTTTAATAATCTTTACTTTCTTTTTCACTACTTTCTTTTCAACTGTGTCTACAGGTGTCTGTTCTTCTGGTTTCTCATCCTCAGTCTTTTTGTCATCAGGAATATCTGCCTCCCCTAAGTCAACAACTTCTTCAGGAACTGGCTGATCAACTACACTGTCACCCAACTTATCTGTTTTCTTTGGTTTTCTGGGTTTCTTCTTCTCCACATCTTTTGGTGTTGTCCCCTTATCTGTTTCATCCACAGCATCTGGCTGGGAATATACTGGTTTTGGAATGGAAGATTCTTTTTCTTCTGGTGTTTTGTCGGGTTTCTCTTTTGTGAAAGGCTTGAGAGTTATAGTTTCTGGTATATCTGGAGATGGCTCACCCATTTTCTTCCTAAGGTTGATTTCATCATCTTCTTCAGGTTTTGGTTTCTTTGGAACACCTTTCTCAAGAGGGATCTCCACAACTTCAGGTTTGGGCTTTTCTTTCCTACCCTTAGGTTTCTTTTGCTTTTCAACCTCAGGAGATTCTTTCTCCAATTTTTCAGGAACTTCTTTTTCATATTTGTCCAGTTCCAGATCATCATGGTCAATATCCCGTCCTTCAAAAGGCGTCATTTCTGTGCCTTCACGTACTTTCTTTACCTTTGGTTTCTTTTCTTCTGAGGGTTCTTTCTTTGGTTTCTCCTGCTCCACATCCTCAACTGGTTTTGGTTTCTCTGGGACCTTCATAAGTTTAATTTCCTCTGGAGCAGACTCATCTTTCGGAAGTTTGCCTTTTCCCGTAACCAGTTTCTTTGGTTCATCCTCTTCTATCTCAGGCTTCTTTGGAAGTTTCTCCCACTTTGGTTTTTCACCTTCAGGCACAGTGTCTTCCTTTTCCTCTTTTTCTGGGCTCATAGCTTCAAAGGACTCTAAATCCGTGGCCTCCTTTTCTTTTATCCTCACTTTCTTCACTCTTTTCTTCTGAACTTTAATGGCCTCTTGGTAATTTCTTGACAGAATGCCATTATCTGAATAAACTTCAAGGACGGTTATGACTGGCTTCAGTTCTGCTGGAGGATAATCAATAAATCTTATATTGCTCTTCAGTAATACCTTTGGAATGGTTACACTTTTTATTTCACGTTTCTTTGCTGGAACCGCTTTTTTCAGCTTAATCTGTGCAAACAGAGGTACTTCTTCTGTTACATCAGTTACTTTTAGCTTCGTTGGTTTAACTTCCTTCCTCTCAATTTTCATAAGCTGTGGAATCATCCCTTTCTTCCCAGGAACGGCTTTCTTTTCCTTTGGTTTTTTGTCAGATGGAGTTTCTTGAGGTATCTTAGTTTCTGCAATGTCCTCCTCAGGTTCACTGACTTCTTTTGGTGTGAGCTTCTTCTTTTTGATGACACGCCTTACTTTCCTGCCTTCAGTTTCACCAGACTCAGAAGGAACCTCATCTTGTGGCACAGTAGCCTCATCAGCTACAGGCGTTTCCTCAACCTTTTCTGGTTGTTCATCATCCCTTTTGATGCCAGAATCCTCTTTTGTCTCATCCTTTGGCATTTCAGTGATTTCTTCTGGAATTACTTTCTTCTTCTTGACAACACGTTTACCTTTTTTCTCTTGTGGTAGTTCTGAGGCTTCAGAAGTTTCATCCCGAGGTGTAGTGACAGTTTCTTCTTCTTCACCTGTAACTGCAGTTTTCTCCTCAGGAACTTCCTTTGGCTTATCATCCTCAGTACTTGGAAGAATGGGTACTTGCTCTGGTTTTGTTTCTTTCTTTTTCTTCTTTAACTTCTCTGGTTTAGTCTTCTCATCCGGTTTCTCTAGATCTTGTTCTTTTTGTACCTCAGGCACTGGCTCTTCAATTTTCTCATTATCTTTCATTTCTTCAGCAGAATCAGGCTTCTCTTTAATAATCTTTACTTTCTTTTTCACTACTTTCTTTTCAACTGTGTCTACAGGTGTCTGTTCTTCTGGTTTCTCATCCTCAGTCTTTTTGTCATCAGGAATATCTGCCTCCCCTAAGTCAACAACTTCTTCAGGAACTGGCTGATCAACTACACTGTCACCCAACTTATCTGTTTTCTTTGGTTTTCTGGGTTTCTTCTTCTCCACATCTTTTGGTGTTGTCCCCTTATCTGTTTCATCCACAGCATCTGGCTGGGAATATACTGGTTTTGGGATGGAAGATTCTTTTTCTTCTGGTGTTTTGTCGGGTTTCTCTTTTGTGAAAGGCTTGAGAGTTATAGTTTCTGGTATATCTGGAGATGGCTCACCCATTTTCTTCCTAAGGTTGATTTCATCATCTTCTTCAGGTTTTGGTTTCTTTGGAACACCTTTCTCAAGAGGGATCTCCACAACTTCAGGTTTGGGCTTTTCTTTCCTACCCTTAGGTTTCTTTTGCTTTTCAACCTCAGGAGATTCTTTCTCCAATTTTTCAGGAACTTCTTTTTCATATTTGTCCAGTTCCAGATCATCATGGTCAATATCCCGTCCTTCAAAAGGCGTCATTTCTGTGCCTTCACGTACTTTCTTTACCTTTGGTTTCTTTTCTTCTGAGGGTTCTTTCTTTGGTTTCTCCTGCTCCACATCCTCAACTGGTTTTGGTTTCTCTGGGACCTTCATAAGTTTAATTTCCTCTGGAGCAGACTCATCTTTCGGAAGTTTGCCTTTTCCCGTAACCAGTTTCTTTGGTTCATCCTCTTCTATCTCAGGCTTCTTTGGAAGTTTCTCCCACTTTGGTTTTTCACCTTCAGGCACAGTGTCTTCCTTTTCCTCTTTTTCTGGGCTCATAGCTTCAAAGGACTCTAAATCCGTGGCCTCCTTTTCTTTTATCCTCACTTTCTTCACTCTTTTCTTCTGAACTTTAATGGCCTCTTGGTAATTTCTTGACAGAATGCCATTATCTGAATAAACTTCAAGGACGGTTATGACTGGCTTCAGTTCTGCTGGAGGATAATCAATAAATCTTATATTGCTCTTCAGTAATACCTTTGGAATGGTTACACTTTTTATTTCACGTTTCTTTGCTGGAACCGCTTTTTTCAGCTTAATCTGTGCAAACAGAGGTACTTCTTCTGTTACATCAGTTACTTTTAGCTTCGTTGGTTTAACTTCCTTCCTCTCAATTTTCATAAGCTGTGGAATCATCCCTTTCTTCCCAGGAACGGCTTTCTTTTCCTTTGGTTTTTTGTCAGATGGAGTTTCTTGAGGTATCTTAGTTTCTGCAATGTCCTCCTCAGGTTCACTGACTTCTTTTGGTGTGAGCTTCTTCTTTTTGATGACACGCCTTACTTTCCTGCCTTCAGTTTCACCAGACTCAGAAGGAACCTCATCTTGTGGCACAGTAGCCTCATCAGCTACAGGCGTTTCCTCAACCTTTTCTGGTTGTTCATCATCCCTTTTGATGCCAGAATCCTCTTTTGTCTCATCCTTTGGCATTTCAGTGATTTCTTCTGGAATTACTTTCTTCTTCTTGACAACACGTTTACCTTTTTTCTCTTGTGGTAGTTCTGAGGCTTCAGAAGTTTCATCCCGAGGTGTAGTGACAGTTTCTTCTTCTTCACCTGTAACTGCAGTTTTCTCCTCAGGAACTTCCTTTGGCTTATCATCCTCAGTACTTGGAAGAATGGGTACTTGCTCTGGTTTTGTTTCTTTCTTTTTCTTCTTTAACTTCTCTGGTTTAGTCTTCTCATCCGGTTTCTCTAGATCTTGTTCTTTTTGTACCTCAGGCACTGGCTCTTCAATTTTCTCATTATCTTTCATTTCTTCAGCAGAATCAGGCTTCTCTTTAATAATCTTTACTTTCTTTTTCACTACTTTCTTTTCAACTGTGTCTACAGGTGTCTGTTCTTCTGGTTTCTCATCCTCAGTCTTTTTGTCATCAGGAATATCTGCCTCCCCTAAGTCAACAACTTCTTCAGGAACTGGCTGATCAACTACACTGTCACCCAACTTATCTGTTTTCTTTGGTTTTCTGGGTTTCTTCTTCTCCACATCTTTTGGTGTTGTCCCCTTATCTGTTTCATCCACAGCATCTGGCTGGGAATATACTGGTTTTGGAATGGAAGATTCTTTTTCTTCTGGTGTTTTGTCGGGTTTCTCTTTTGTGAAAGGCTTGAGAGTTATAGTTTCTGGTATATCTGGAGATGGCTCACCCATTTTCTTCCTAAGGTTGATTTCATCATCTTCTTCAGGTTTTGGTTTCTTTGGAACACCTTTCTCAAGAGGGATCTCCACAACTTCAGGTTTGGGCTTTTCTTTCCTACCTTTAGGTTTCTTTTGCTTTTCAACCTCAGGAGATTCTTTCTCCAATTTTTCAGGAACTTCTTTTTCATATTTGTCCAGTTCCAGATCATCATGGTCAATATCCCGTCCTTCAAAAGGCGTCATTTCTGTGCCTTCACGTACTTTCTTTACCTTTGGTTTCTTTTCTTCTGAGGGTTCTTTCTTTGGTTTCTCCTGCTCCACATCCTCAACTGGTTTTGGTTTCTCTGGGACCTTCATAAGTTTAATTTCCTCTGGAGCAGACTCATCTTTCGGAAGTTTGCCTTTTCCCGTAACCAGTTTCTTTGGTTCATCCTCTTCTATCTCAGGCTTCTTTGGAAGTTTCTCCCACTTTGGTTTTTCACCTTCAGGCACAGTGTCTTCCTTTTCCTCTTTTTCTGGGCTCATAGCTTCAAAGGACTCTAAATCCGTGGCCTCCTTTTCTTTTATCCTCACTTTCTTCACTCTTTTCTTCTGAACTTTAATGGCCTCTTGGTAATTTCTTGACAGAATGCCATTATCTGAATAAACTTCAAGGACGGTTATGACTGGCTTCAGTTCTGCTGGAGGATAATCAATAAATCTTATATTGCTCTTCAGTAATACCTTTGGAATGGTTACACTTTTTATTTCACGTTTCTTTGCTGGAACCGCTTTTTTCAGCTTAATCTGTGCAAACAGAGGTACTTCTTCTGTTACATCAGTTACTTTTAGCTTCGTTGGTTTAACTTCCTTCCTCTCAATTTTCATAAGCTGTGGAATCATCCCTTTCTTCCCAGGAATGGCTTTCTTTTCCTTTGGTTTTTTGTCAGATGGAGTTTCTTGAGGTATCTTAGTTTCTGCAATGTCCTCCTCAGGTTCACTGACTTCTTTTGGTGTGAGCTTCTTCTTTTTGATGACACGCCTTACTTTCCTGCCTTCAGTTTCACCAGACTCAGAAGGAACCTCATCTTGTGGCACAGTAGCCTCATCAGCTACAGGCGTTTCCTCAACCTTTTCTGGTTGTTCATCATCCCTTTTGATGCCAGAATCCTCTTTTGTCTCATCCTTTGGCATTTCAGTGATTTCTTCTGGAATTACCTTCTTCTTCTTGACAACACGTTTACCTTTTTTCTCCTGTGGTAGATCTGTAATATCAGAAGATTTATCCTGTGGTTTAGTGACAGTTTCTTCTTCTACAGCTGTCTTCTCCTGAGCTGCAGGTGTTTCTTCAACCTTTTCTGATTGTTCAATATCCCTTTTGATGTCAGTATCTGGTAGCATATCCTCTTTTGATTCATCCTTTGGCTTTTCAGTGATTTCTTCTGGAATTACTTTCTTCTTCTTGACAACACGTTTACCTTTTTTCTCCTGCGGTAGTTCTGAGGCTTCAGAAGTTTCATCCCGAGGTGTAGTGACAGTTTCTTCTTCTACACCTGTAACTGCAGTTTTCTCCTCAGGAACTTCCTTTGGCTTATCATCCTCAGTACTTGGAAGACTGGGAATGTGCTCTGGTTTTATTTCTTTCTTTTTCTTCTTTAACTTCTCTGGTTTAGTCTTCTCACTCGGTTTCTCTAGATCTTGTTCTATTTTATCCTCAGGTACCTCCACTAATTGAACTGTCTCCTCATTCTCTTTCATTTCTTTAAGTGAATCAGAGATTAATGTTGTCTTTTCTTTAGGAAACTTTATTTTCTTTTTGATGACTTTCTTGTCAATGCTATCTTCAACATTTTGGAACTTCACTTGTTTATCTTGTGTTTCATCAGTTATTTTATCAATATGCAGTGTATCTTCATCGTTTCTTACATCTGGTTTGTCAGATTTCTCCAAGGGCTTGTGCATTTCTGAAGGTATTTCATCACGTGGGCTATCCATTTGTGATTCCTCTTCTTTTAGTTCCTGTTTTTTCCTGGTAATTCTCTTTATTGTCTTTTTCTTCTTTTCATCAACGGTTTCTTTTGGCTGTTTCTCCTCAGGAATTACATTCACATTTTCCTCTGTAATATGTGGACTTTCTGTTTTGAATTGCTGATCTGGTAATTCAGTAGTAATTTCCTCTATTGTTATGCCTTCATCTTCTTCTGATGGACGTGAAACATCTGATATCTTCTTTATAGTACCTTTGTTTGTCCTTGTAATTTTCTTCTTCACCAAAGTAATCTTCTCTGTATCTCCATGCTTTTCGGCTATGGTTTCTTCAGTAATTTCTTCATGAATTTCACCTGCTAAATACTCACCTTGATGAACTTTAGTTGTTGTTTCTGTTACGATTACCTCAGGCTTGTACTCGGTGATCTGTGTAGCAGTGGTGTGAGTTGTCTGTGGTGCTGGGCAAAACTCGTCCAGGATCTCTGAAATGTCAATGCTTTCGTGAGGAGAAATTTTGACAGAAACATGTGTGTGTTGACTGCTGTGCTCTGGTTTGACCTCAGATGAGGTAACGTGTTGGTGTGAAGAACTGGCAGTGTAGGTGTCCTGTTCTTGTGGCCTTGTTTTTGTGGATTCTTCTTTTTCTGTACAAATTTCCATTGTGTAATCAGGTGTAAGCTTCTTGTATGGTACTTTTGTGTCTTCATTTTGTTCTGATGTATGTGTTTCAGCACTGTGCTTAGAGTCAACAACTGTTTTCATATCTACATCACTAAAGTTTATCAACTCAGCTGCTTTTAGCGGTCTCATTCGCTCTTTTGGCAGCTCAGTGAGAGGGCTTTCTTTCCCATACAGACTTACCTCATGCATCTGAGCTGTTCCAAATATATAATCCTCAGTGGAAGGTGCTGTTTCTTTTTCATGATGGCTTTCCAGTTCTCCCTCTAAAACAAGAGAAATTACAAGGTTGTCCTGAATGACCACCCCCCTTTCCTCACTTGGCACTCTTTGTTTAGTAATTCCTGTAATACCATCTTCTGTAAACATCTGTTGTTTGGTTTCAGATGTCAATTTCACAAAATCTAAACGTGCATCAGTTCCTTCCGATGTTTTATCCCCTGAATAACTTTTTCCTTCAGACTCAAATACCTTCTGCTCAGTAACATTTGCTGTTTGAAGAATGTTTTGCTGCTTTGGTAATGTTGATATAATTTCTAATCCAGAATCATAAACCTCAGTAGAGACTTTCATAGCATTTTCGTCATTTTGAGGCATTACTTCAGAGATATTTTCAAAAGACTGTACCTCAAATGTTTCAAATGGTTCTGCTTGTCTCATACTTATATTAGCTTGTTTTTCTGTCTGTGTTTTATGAACTGTTAATTCAATAATGCCTTCCATTGTAATTTCTTCCTGAGATGTCATGGCTAAATTACCAACAACTTCTGATTCTGCTGTTTCTAATAATAATGGTTTTGATAACTTCAAACCACAAATATCTGTGTGTGAGTCTGCCTGTTCTGAAATTATTGCCTCATTTGCTGTCAGATGTGTCAGAGCTTCATGTTTAATATCACTTAAAGGAATGTGCAAATCTCTTAAAGACTGCTCTGTTAATATTTCATTGACTTCAGCAGCTGCATGAAGAACAATGTCTGAATTTGTTTCTAAATATTCTGGTATATGTTGACATACAAGATCTGTCACAGATTCACCTACAAACTGTTGCTCTGTTATTGGCGTTTCACTCACACTAACACTTGTAACTGCCTGTGATAACTTTGAAAACTCTGTAACATTCAACTCCGAAATCGCCTGATGTTCCAAGTGCTCATGTATTACAGCAGATCCCAATGAATTTATATTCACATTAGCCTGAGTGGCTTGTTCCAAGTGCGGTATATCTTTTGTACTTGACTGAGCATAAGGAATGCCTATCACTGTAGCTTCCTGTTCTATTAGTTTACAGGTAGCATGTGAATGTACAGGGACATTCAACTGTTGAAAATCAAGTATTCGTTCTTCTGCTACGTGTTGTTCTGACAGTACAACATCCAACTGCACTACATTTGGCAATGCATGAGAGCCTTTGGGCAAATGTTCAAATGCTAAAACAGTTGTCTCCGCTGTAGGCATCTCCTGTATTGTAACTGCAGCATCCTGAGCTATCACATTTATATTGGCATGTTGTGCCTTTATAATTTCTCTAGTAAACATTTCAGCTGCAGTTTCTGTAGGCTGTGATAAATCAGATACTGCAATTTCTCTGGTAACTATACCACCAACAGCAAAACATTTTTTATTCTGCTCATCAGTAACAAGTTTTGTGACATTTTCTTCATTAGAGGGATATCTGACAGCTGAAGCCTCTGCCAAAATGATATTTTCTTTTGCGTGAAACTGCTCTCTTTCAGTAGCTGGCAGCAAATAAGTTGCTTGTTCCTGAGAAAGTATTTCCTCGGCAAGCAAAACATTTTGTGCTATAAAGTTTTCTCTTGCCTTTTTTTCTTCTTCTGAAGAGGTACTTTGAATTAGCTCAGTGACAGACTCTGGTATAAGTGGTTGCTCAATAGTAGTAGCCTCCTGTGTTACAACACCTGAGTCTGCAAAAACTTTCTTTGCTCTCACTATATCTGCAGGATGTATTTGTTCCGAAACCATCACCTGCTCTGTAACAGCAACATCTCTCATGAAAAAGTTTTCTTTTGCTTGTAACTTGCTTTCTGGGTTTATATTATAAATATCAGTTATATCTTCTTTTATTAAATACTGTTCTTGAACTGCAATATTGTGACCTGAAACATGAGATGTTGCCTGAAATCCTTCTAACAGTGGAGCATCTGGTAGTTTACTAGTGGTCTCAGAAGATTCTAGTTGATTTATCACAGCTACTTCTCTCAAAGTTATATCAGAAGATGCCTTAACTTCCTTTGGCATTTCTTTTATATGTAACGTAGTTAACCCCTCTTCATAAAATGTCTGCTCTCCTATAGCAACTGTAGATGTGTCTAAACTCTCCTTTGCATGAGAATGTTTAGCAAAAGTAACTGAAGGAAGACTTGCAACTCTTTCCTCTGGCATACAGCTCTCTGACATTGCTGCTTCCTGAGTAATTATGTCTTCTTCTGCCTGTAATCTCTTAACAGATTTAACTGCATTAAGATTTGTTATTGACTCATCAGCACTGATCTCTTCAATAACAGCCACTTCTCTAGTAATTAAACCTGATGCAGCTACAGATTCATTAAACTTTTCTGTAACTGTATCAGCAACAGTCTCTTGAGAAATTGGCTCCTCTGTTATAATAGCTTCCTGAATCATTATTTCATGTTTAGCTCTTGATTTTGTGCTACATTCAGCAGTTGGAAGAATTATAGTCTGCTCAAGAGCAAAGTGCTGTTGCGTTAGAGAAGCATCTTCAGTTACCATCGATTCAACTGCATGTGAACTGTATTTTTCTACTTCAGTTTTGTAATGTGTCAAATCATCTGTTCTTTGTTCTTCATTAATTTTCATTGTTATTTGACTATCGCTAACCATCTCAGACAGATGATGCTGTTCCGTAATTATAGCTTCACTTGAAATTAGTGTCTTCTTTGCAGTAATTTTCTTAATCTCTGCTCCTTCTGGCAAATTACTTACATCTTCTATAACAGAAGGCTGTTCCAGAAATGCTGTAGTATGTGTCACTATATCTTCAGTAGCATGAGAATAAGGGGCAATTGATGTTGTTTTCAAACTAGACATATCTTCTTGAACATTTAATTTTTCCGTAACTGCAATATCTCTAGTAACCACATTCATTTCTGCCATGGATTCTTTTTCTTGTACAGAAAGTATAATATCTGTTGTCACTTCATTTGTTAAGGTTTGTTCATTCACAGCCACTTCGCAAGTTGTAATTTGCTCCTTTGCTAGCTCAGTGTTTGGCACCAAGGTTTCTTTAATATCAGTTGTACTTTCTTCTGCTACAGCCTGCTCTATGATGGTTACTTCTTGTGTCAACAAACTTGGCTTTCCCTCACATTTTCTATCCAGTGATGTAACAGACAGGTCTGTTATTTGTTCCTCAGTGGTCTGCAGTTCTGTAGAAAATACATTTTGAGTGACAATGCAACTTTCTGCACTTGTTTCCTTGCTAAGGTGGGGAAAATAAAATCTGCACAAGTATCTTCAACTACTGGTTGATAATTTAAAGCTACTTCCTGAGATACTACTTCCTTGATAGCTGTAACACTCTTTGGAAGGTAGGTTGGTTTCAAAGTACCTGCAAGTTCTTCAGTTAGATGTTCCATAACAACAGCTGCACCTACTGTATCTAAATTCGTTGTTGCTTGAAATTTTAGTTTATCATAAGAATGCAATTCTCGTAAGTTCTCATGAACTGTACACTCTTCTGTTGACAAGGATATATTTTCCATTACGGTTTCAGTAGCAGTATTATTTATAAGTTCCGTTTTTTGTTCCAATTCTGTTGCAGTTTGTTGCAATTGAGACATTTCTGTAAGTGCAACTTCCCTTGTCTCCACTTTAGAATGAGCAACAGAAGGTTTCTTAAGATCTGACAATTTTATGTTATTAGCTTCCTGTTGAATGCTTACTTCTTCTATGATGACAGCATTAGCGCTTAGAATGTCTGTGCTTGCCTGAACCATCTTAATGTCTAGTTCTTCAGGATATAGTGAAACACTATGCTCTGTTTCTGGCTGCCATGAGAGAGCAATATCTCTGCCAGTAATAGCTACTGAAGCTTCAGAGGCTTTATTGGATGCATAATGAATACAGTCTTCAGTCTGATCCTGTACATTAATGACCTGAGTATGAAAGGCTTCTTTAACTGTGATCCCAGTTAATGCATGCCTCTCTTTAAGATTTTCATTCAACATAAAGTCCCTAACTGTCTGATGAGGACATAGCTCAAATGAGACAACACTCTCCAATGATTCGATTTGTGGATTTGCTTTTTTCTGAATTGGAATTTCAGGGGGGGTTAACTTACTGGTCTCTTCTTCAGGCACTGTAAAATGGTGCAAAGCAGAAGAAGCACAAGTTTCTAGACCAGAAATTGCATTTGATATAATTTTTGGTGATACTGATGACAAATGCCCAATGTCTTCCTGTGACACCATTTGTTCTGTTGTCAGGGCATGTGTCAAAATGACTGATGAAGAGGCTTGCTGTTCATTGTATGACTCAAGCTTAGAAAGGTATTCTACATGTTGCCCGGCTTGAGTTATATTAACAGATAATGGTTGAGCTAATATTACTTCAGGCTTTGCAACAGCCTTATTAATAGAAGTTTTTTCCAGTTCAGTAACAATACTATCTACAACTTCTTCTTGTGTCACTGCTATATTTCTTAATTCAAATTTAACACTGGCTTCAGTTTCACAAGAATTTTTATACATTTGCAGATCAATGACGTTTTCTGTGGGTTGTATCTGCTGAACAACAATTTCCTGTATTGGTACTGTTTCAGATGTAGCATGTAATTTTTTAGTTTCATAAAAGGATATAAAATCAACAGTATTCATTCCAACTTGTGTTTGTTCAGTGATAGCAACACCTCTTGTTTTCATTTCTGGCTTAGCTATAATATTCGTTTCTGGAACCTGGTTGATAGGGATATCCTGTACACCCTGATGCAGTGAAATTTCTTCTACGCACAATGCTTCTGCCGTTCTAAACTTCACTCCTGCTGTAGAACTGGATTTTCTATCAGGAGCTAAATCTCCTATGCTTTGCTCAGGAATAATTTCTTCTTTGACAACGGTATCTCTTGTCAGCACATTAGGAGATGCACATACATCTATAGGCATGAAATCATCTAATCTGTGAAGGTTTTCTTCAGTTTCTGTTTTCTGCACTAATGCTGCTTCTTGCACTATGACATGTATATCAGTTGCATATTTAGCAGTAATTGCTGGTGCAAGTTCAGCTAGAGAGTCTTCTTTGAGTTGTTCTTCCACCACTGCAACTGGTCTTGATTCTATATCTGAATTAGCATTAATTCTTGATGGCAGAATACGTGATTTGAAATGTTCTACATTTTCATGAGCTCTAGGTAGTTCAACAAGAGCTGCTGATTGTTCAGTCATCTTAGGGATTGCTATTCCTTTTCGTTTAAGTGGTTCAACTAGGAGATCCTTGGTAGAATGACCTACAACTGATTCATCTATCTGAGCAGACTCACACACCACAATATCTGAATTAGGATGCATTTCTCGTGCATCATAACTTGTAGGTAAATTGACAGTTTCTTGATGCGTAATGGTTTCACTAATACAAATACTTCTACTCTTTTCAACTGAAGGTGTAGCATTTTGCTCACTATATTTTAGACCCATTTCTTTACTTTCTGTTTCCTGTTCACTCAAATTTATGATGGATACAGCAATTTCATTTTGAACATCAGGAATAACAAAACCTGTTTGTGGTAATGGTTTATTTATTTGAAGATGACCTAAAGCATCTGCTAATCTGAATTCTTCTACTACTAGTGATTTGGAATCTATAAAATTCATAACTGCATTTCTGCTTTCTACTTTAGCAGTCACAAGCTCAATCTCTGATTCATTAACTTCAGTGTCTGACACAAGTAACTCATTTTTAGACCCTTCAAGATTAACTAATGCCTGTTTACACTCAGGGAGAACTGTTTCATCATACTTACCTTCATGTTCTGATGCAGTGGCTTCGAACACAACAGCGGTTGATTTAACCATGACATGGCCTACGTCTGCATGTTGGTGTTGTGTTCTTGAATGTTTTGTTTCAAAAGTGTGTGTATTACTTGCAGTAACAGTTTCCTGCTGTTCTATTGCCTGAAATGTCTCCAAACTTATTGAAGTGTGCTGTTTTTCTAGGTTCTCAATTGGTGTTCCTAGATACTCACCCTCTTTGTCTTCTGGCTGCACTTCTGTTATAAGGACATTTGTGCCCTCTTCAAAAGAGACACTGACTCTCTTTGCAGATGGTTTGATGAGATCAGGCAAAGCCTCTTCAACTTCCCCGGTGCTTTGGAGTTCAGTTACCACAATACTGTGTCGTGGTTGAGGAGCAGCTGGTTTGGCCACACTGGAAAGTGGCAATTCAGTTTCTAGCCTACCCAATCCATTCTCTAGGAGGATTTCAGATTTTAGAGCAACTTCACGTTCAACAATATCTGGCTTAGCAATCTCTTCCTTAACAACTTCAGTTATTACTTTGTTACTCTCTTTGTCTTGAACCAGCACTTCTGTAACTAAAATACCTTGCTCTTCCTGGAATATCAGTTCGGCACTGGTTGTACTTGGTTTCAATGATGGTCTCAACATGCCTTCACTCTCCTGCACTGAAGCTTCTGACAACATTACAGTTTCATAAGGCACCCGATCCATCACTGCTTTAACTTCTTGTGGCTTTGTAGGAAGTGAGACTTCACCTACTGCAAGGTTTGAAATAACTTCTAACTGTTGGAAAGCTTCCTGCCCAGGTATATCTGGAATTGCAGCATATTTTTTTGGGACATCTTGAGTAATATACTGGTCTTCTTTATCTTCAGCAACAACTTGGGTGACAGTAATACTCTTCTTAACATCTTCATATGTGACTTCAACATTCTTAGTGTCAGGTTTGGAAAAGTCTTCAAATAATCCTTCTTTTTCTTGAACTACTGGTTCTGTTTGCTGAACAGATTCAAGGGGTAACTGTTCAGGCTTAGCATGGAAGGAAGTGGGTAACTCACTAATCAATTCACCAACTCCAGACTGAGTATAAACCTCAGTTTTCTCTGCTACTTCCTTAGTTGAAATTTCTGGCTGAGCAACTCTTGTTTTAGGAGTTTCTGGAACAGTATATATTCCTTCTTTATCTTCAGCTATAACTTCAGAAACTGATGCGACTTTAGCTTCCTGAATTTCTATTGTGGCACTCTTACCATCTAGGCTAAATGTTTTCTCAAAAACATCTTCCTTTTCTTGAACAATCTCTTCAGATATAATTAAGCTTTCTGTCATATCCTGTGTGGGTCTGGCTGTCTGCTGCAAAGCTGTTTGTTGTTCCACATCACCAAAATCAACCTCAGTGAATACCTGACTTAACTGCACTGATTCTTGACTAACTACTTGAGGCTCAGCTTTCCTTTTCTTTGGTGTTTCAATTGTTTCAATTTTACCTTCTTTCTGTTCTGCCATTACCTGAAGTACATTAATGCTTCTTCCTTCTTCAAATATCATCTCTGCAGTCTTCTGTATCAGTTGCACAGTCTTCTGAAGATCTGCTTCTTTTTCCTGAATATCAGTTTGTGACTGGATCAGACTTTCAAATGGTATTTGTTCCATAGAAACCTGTATTTTCTGAGAAGGCTGCATCTCAATTTGACCAAGGCAAACATCAGATAGGATTTCAGTCATCTGAGCAACTTCCTTTCCAGATATGTCAGGTAGAGCAGTTTTGGCAGATGGCACTTCTGGAGATATATAGGAACCTTCTTTGTCTTCTGGTATTACTTCTGTAATAGTAATCCCTCGTTCTTCTTCAAAGGAAATACCAGCATTTCTTGAATCTGGTTTAAAAGTTCCTGTAAACTCCCTTTCCTGCTCCTGAACAGCTGCTACTGTATGCACAAGACTTCACAGACAACAGAATCTGACTGGGCTTGGGCAGATATTGGTTTTTCTACAGAAAGCTGTCCAGTGCCAATATGAGTAAGAACTTCAGATTTCTCTGCAACTTCTTGACCAACAATTTCAGGTTGTGCTTTGTGATGCTCAGGTTTCTTCTCCACTATGTAGTCACTTTCCCTATCAACAGTTGTAACTTCAGTTATAGCAATACTTCTGTCTTCAACAAAAGTACTATCTGCACTCATTGTCTTCACCTTTACATCAGTGTTAAAATCTCCTTCTCTTTCTTCCACCATTACCTGAGATTGTATTATACTCTCAAATGGAATTTGTTCTACTTTAACATTACCTGTGGGAGAAGGTTTATGCTCAAATTGTTCTAAACACATACCAGTCTCTATTTCAGACTTCTGAGCAATCTCTTTCCCAGATATCTCAGGTAATGCAAATTTGGTCTCTGGGATCTCAGGAGAAAGATATTTTTCTTCTTTATCTTCAGGAGTAACTTCAGTAATGGTAATTCCTTTCCCTTCTTCAAAGGTAACATCTGCACTCTTTTTTTCAGGTTTAAACTGACCAACAAATTCAGTTTCAGTTTCTCGAACAGCTGTTTCAGTCTGCACTATTTCTTCAAACAGTATTGAATTCGACTGAGCATGTGCTGTCTTTGGAAATTCTATAGTAAGTCCACTAACATCAGAATGAGTGAGAACTTCTGATTTCTCAGCTACCTCGCGGCCATAAATATCTACATGAGCTATTTGCTTCTTTGGTTTATCAGATTCCACATAAATGTTCTCTTTATCATCTGTAATGACTTCAGTGACTGTGATACCTCTGCCTTCCTCAAATGTCTGTTCAGCACAGAGTGAAATAATCTTCAAATCAGATTGTAATTCCTCCTCCTTTTCACGCACCATTGCCTCTGATTGCACAATACTTTCAAAAGGAACTTGTTCCATACTAAGCTGCATTTTCTGAGTAGGTTTCACTATAACTTCTCCTAAGCATATTTCTGTAAGAACCTCAGATTTCTCAGCCACTTCATTTCCAGTTATGTCAGGCTGGGCCATTTTAGGCACTGGAATCTCTGGAACAATGCAGTAGTCTTCTTTATCTTCAGTAATGATTTCTGTAACTGTAATTCCCTTATCTTCTTCAAAACCAATATCTGCACTTCTTGATTCTGTTTTTAAGTGACTGAAAAAATCACGTTCCGTCTCATGGACCGCAGCTTCTGTTTGTACTATTCCTTCAAAAAGCACTGATTCTGGCTGAGCGTGAACTGACTTTGGCATTTCTGCACATAATTCCCCAGCAGTAACCTGTGCAATAACTTCAGATTTCTCTGCAACTTCTTGACCAATAATATTAGTATGAGCAATTCTCTGACTTGGCCTTTCTTCAGCTTTGCATTCCATTTCTCTGTCCTCTGCAATGGTCTGAGTAACAGTTATACTTCTTCCCTCTTCAAATGTCCTTTCTGCAACCATTGTAACAGCTTTACTGTCTGAGAAAAATTCCTCTTCCTTTTCTCTAATAATTGCTTGTGACTGCACAAGACTTTCAAATGGTAGTTGTTCACAGTTGACACTTACTGTCTGAGTGGGCTTCATACTGATATCTTCCAAGCAAAGGTCAGCCGATATTTCTAGCTGTACAGCCACCTCCTTTCCTAATATATCAGGTTGTGCAAGTTTAGTGGTAGGTGCTTCGGGTGTAATATATAAACCTTCTTTATCTTCTACTATCACTTCAGTTACTGTAACACTTCTTTCTTCTTCAAAGGCAACTCCAGCACTTTTTGTATCAGGTTGGAATTGCCCGGCAAAATCTTTTTCAGATTCACGTATAGTTGCTTCTGTCTGTATGAGTCCTTCAAAAGGAACAGATTCTGGCTTCGCTTGAACTGGATTTGATATTTCTGTTAATAACTCACCTACTCCCATATTTATCATAACTTCCGATTTTTCAGCTACCTCTTGTCCATATAATGATGGCTGTGCAGATTGTTCTTTTGGTTTTTGTTCTGGAGTATAATCAGCCTCTTTGTCCTCCACAATTACCTGTGAAACAGTTAGACTTCTGCCTTCCTCAAAAATTGTTTCTGCACTCATTTCAACTGTTTTCAAAACACTTTGGAATTCACCTTCTTTCTCACGAATAACTGCCTCACTTTGCATGATACTCTCAAATGGCACTTGATTAAAACTGACATGCATTTTCTGAACATCTTTCACATCAAGTTCACCAAGACATAATTCTGTGAGGACTTCCGATTTCTGGGCTACTTCTTGTCCTGATATATCTGGCATTGCTAATTTTGATGCTGGTGTTTTGGGCATATCATACTGACTCTCCTTATCTTCAGGAAATACTTCTGTTACTGTAATTCCTCTCCCTTCTTCAAATGAAATTTCAGCACTTTTTTCTGGTTGCTTTGAAACTGTCAGTGAGTTCACTTTCACTATCACGAACAGTAATTTCTGACTGCACTATACTTTCTAGGAGGAGAGATTCTGATTTTGCCTGCACTGTTTTAGGGCCTTCAATAGTAAGTTCAGAAATGCCAACTTCAGCTATAACTTCAATCTTTTCTGCTATTTCTTGGGCACATACATCTGCCTGGGCTTTTCGCTCTTTGGGCTTTTCAGCAACTATATAATCATTTTCCTTATCTTCAATTGTTATCTGACTAACTATTAAGCTTTTTCTTTCCTCAAATGTTGTTTCTGCATTTGCAGGTACTGTTTTGATGGTTGAACTGAAGATATCTTCCTTTTCACGAACATCTACTTCTGACTGTATAATACCTTCATATGGAAGCTGTCCAACAACAGCAGATTTCTCATGTGACTTCTGAGGAATTACTTCTCCAAGCGAAACATGTGTCACTATTTCAGTCTTTTCTGCTATTTCATGTCCGAGAATATCAGCCTGAGCTGTCTTAACAGAAGGTATTTCCATTTTGCTTATAACACCTTCTTTATCTTCCACAGTAATCTCTGTGACTGTCTGAACCTTCTTTCCTTCTTCTATCAAAATTCCTGCTGTTTTTGAAACAGGTTAAATTTCCCTATAAATTCTGACTCTTGCTCATGGGCAAGATCTTCAGACACTAAAACACTCTGAAGCAAATCCTGCCCTGTCTGAGCTTTTTCTGTCTCTGGAGTTATTATTTCCAGAAATCCAGGATTAACAGCTGTCAGTACTTCAGATTGAGCTGCAACCTCCTGACTTTCAGTAATCTCAGGCAATGCTCTTCTTTCCTTTGGAAGTTCTGGAGCTGTATAAGTAAGCTCCCTGTCTCCAAGTGTTATTTGAGAAACAGTAATGCTTCTTTCAACTTCAAAGTCAAAATTTACTTTTTTAGCAGAAGGTAACTCTTCTTTCTTAAAAGTTCCTTCATGCTCCTGTATTAATGGCTCAGTAAGAACAAGACTTTCAAAATGTGACTGTTCAGTGTTAGCATGGAATGTAATGGGAGATTCTGGTATAAGTTCCTTAACATTCAAGCCAGTAATAATTTCTGATTTTTCTGCAACACCATGTGTACTCACATCTTGTTGGGCAATTTTGGACTCTGGTCTCTCAGGTGCTACATAATCACTCTCTTTATCCCCTGTAACTGTTGATATTATTTCTATTGGCTGGCCTTCTTCAAATGCAATACTAGCTAATTTCATGTTTGGTTTTGTGTCATCTGTAAACGACCCTTCGCTTTCTCGTATACTTAACTCTGTCTGAATAATACTTTCATATGGTAGCTGATCTGTCATTGCTTGCACAAAAGAAGGTTTTTCTTCTTGAAGATTTTCGGTTGTGGATTCAGTAACTATTTCAGATTGTTCTGCTACTTCTTTTCCTGTTATATCAGGCTTTGCTGTCCTTTCTTTTGGCTTAGTAGGAGTTGCATAGATCTCTTCTTTATCCTGTAAAACAATCTCTGTGACTGATAGGCTGCGGCCTTCCTCAAATGCAAGTTCAGCAATACGTAAGTCACGTTTCAGTTTGTCCTCAAACTCAGCCTCCCGCTCTTCAACTGCAGCTTCGGTAAGTTGTAAACTTTCAAACAAAGATTGTTCAGCTGATGCTTGGACTTTACTAGGAGCTTCAGTGTTTACATCGCCAGTTGTTATCTCCGGTACAACTTCAGATTTTTGTGCAACTTCTTGCCCATACACAATTGGCTTGGCAAACTTCTCATCGGGCTTGTCAGGAGCCATGTAATTTCTTTCCTTTTCCTGTGTAATAATTTCTGTGACTGAGAGAACCTTTCCTTCATCAAAAATCACTTCTGCACTCTTTTCATCTGGTCTGATGTTCACTGAATATGTACCCTCACATTCAACAGGAGATGTTTCTAACTGCATAAGACTAACATATGGCAGTTGCTGTGGTACTGCTTGTGCACGCACAGGAGATTCACGAGACAGACTGCCAACAGAGCTCTCAATAATGACCTCAGATTTCTCTGCAACTTCCTGTCCTGTAAAACTGGGAAGTGCTTTTTTCCCATCTGGTTTCTCAGATATTTCAAAAATTGACTCCTTGTCACCTAGAGTAACCTCACTAATGTTGATACCTTGCTCCTCAATCAGCACTGAATATGCAGTTTTTGGCTCAGGCATCGCCAAAGGCTGATAATCTGCTTCCTTTTCTCTAGTCATTGTTTCGCTCAGTATAAGACTTTGATATGGTATTTGCTCTGAAGTAGCTTCTGCTAGGTCTGGTTTTCTTTCTGTAACTTCACCAACACTAAGATCTGTTACTACTAAGGATTTCACTGCCACTTCTTTAGTGCTAAAATCAGTTGTTGCCGTTTGTCCTTTAGGGGTGGAAGTAACATCAAGAGGTCTCTCTTTATCTTCAGTCAGCACTTCTGTAATACTAAGAACTTGACCTTCTTCAAATAAGACTGCCGCCTGTTTCTCATCTGGTCTCATATCACCAGTGTACAAGCCTTCTTTTTCACCAACCTGTGGCTGATTTGAAACAGCACATTCCAGTGCCTCATTTTCAGGTCGAGCTATTTCTTTGATAGGTGACTGTCGTTTCCAGTCACCAATCTGAATATCTATTATAACCTCCTGTTTCTGGGCAACTTCTTGGCTAAGAATGTCAAATATGGCTTTCCTTCCTTGAGGTATTTCAAGTGCTTCAAGTAATGCTTCCTGATGGTGTGGTACTACTTCTGTAACTGAAATTCCTTCTCCAATATCCATACTTATTTCTGCTTTTTTGCTCTCAGGCTTTATATCTGCTCCTAACTGTTTCTCAGCTTCTGTTACTTCTGTTTCTGTGACAACTAGCTCCTGTAAGGGCTGGCTCTCAGGTTTAGCTCGACCTGTCAGATGTTCTTCTTCAGGTAAGTTGCCAACATTAATTGCTATTAAAGTCTCTGTTTTCAGAGCAACTTCATGGGCAGAAACTACAGACTTTGCAATCATCTCTTTTGGAGCTTCCTGGTGTAGGTATTCAGCTTCTTTGTCATGGGTTAGTACTTGGGTTACATTAAGTTCAGTTAATTTCTCTGTTAAATCCATTACTGCCATTTTTGTATCTGGTTTCACATCCCTTTTAAACTCTCCTTCCTTCTCCACCATTTGTGCAAGGGTTACAAGAATGCTTTCAAGGGGTGTATGGTCAGGTTTGGCAATAGCAACTGTGGGAGTGTCTTCTTGAAGTGGTGCAGCAATATTGTCAGGTCTCACTTCTGATTTTATAGCTATGTTTTGCCCTTTAATGTCTGCTACAGCAAAACATTCAGTAGGTACTTCAGGCCCTGAATAAAGTCCTTCCTTGTCATCTGAGATAATTTCAGTCACAGTAAGGCTTTGTTCTTGCAGTACAGTTACATCTGCTAACTTACCCTCAGGCTTCTCATCGGCTTTATATGTTTTCAGTCCTTCACCAACAACTGCTTCTTCAACAACAGTCTCCTCAAAAATATCTTGGTTAAGATTAGCAGTGATCTGTTGTGGTTTCCGTTTCTCTAGACGACCTGCATGTCCTTCAGGTAGTATTTCTTCAACAACAAGAGATTGCAATGGATGTGTTGGTAAAGATTTAATTTGGTGACTCTCTGGTAGTTCAGATGCAGAAAAGATCCCTTCATGTTCCCCTGGCATTGTCTGAATTACACTAACACCCAACTGTGGCAAATATGACTGGCTTCCTTGGGCTGTTAGTGGTTTGTCTTGTTCTGAAATGGCACCTTCTTTTTCCTGTGTCAAGACCATGGATACCTCTTTGGCTTCTGCAACCTCAACTGTCTGCATAGCTTCATCAGTACGATAGCGGAAACTATCTACAAACTCTCCAGGTGCATGCTCAGCACGGACTTCAGAAACTGATAAAGATTCTTCTTCTCTGACACTTGTTTCAGCATGCACTTTTAGTGGCTTTTTGTCTGCAGCCAGATCTCCCTCTGCCTCCTGCACTACAGATTCAGACACTCCAGCTGTTTCTAGACAGATGAGGCCAGGTGCTGCAACCTTGCCTTGTGGCTTATCTCCTGTTGCTAACTCTTCCTCACGTTCAGCCACAGTTGTCACAGCCTGTATAACTGACTGATTTTCACTGAAAAGAACACCTGCTGTTTTTGTATCGTGTTCCTCTATATCAAAAGGCTTTTCATGCTGCTGTGTTTCAATTACATTTACAGAAATGCTTTCCAAGAGTGTCAGTTCTTGCTCTACATTGATCTTTTCAGGTTGCCGACCAGGGACAAATGGCACTTCTGTTTCTCTTACATCAGACTGTGATATTAAAATTGCTTCACCGGGTGTAATTTCTTCGCCGGCAACTTGTGATGGAGGTAGTCTGCCAGCCACATATTCACCTTCTTTTTCAGGAGCATGAGTCTCAAGGGCCAATAATTCATGCTGTGCAATTATGTCACGAGTAGCCATCTCTGTTGCCACAAATGACTCTGGAAGGTACTTCCCAGGCTTGGTCTCAGCAAAAACTTCACTCACAATGATTGGTTCTGAAGAAGGAACTCTAAAACGAGGTTTGACAGCAGTTGCTTTAACTGAACCATCAAAAATATCTTCTGACGTACCCTCTGTTACTTCCAGGACTGATATACCTTCTTGTTGCATGAAAGTGCGTTCTGCAGTGCGTTTTTGAGGAAGTTTTAGGGCATCAAAATCTCCTTCTTTTACTGATATCTCTGTTTCAGCAATACTTTTTGCCTCCTGCAGGGTTAACCCAATTTCTGCTTGACTTTTTGCCATGTCAGGTCCATGAAATAAATCACCTGTTCCTGCTCGAACTGTTGCTTCACTGACAACTATTCCTTCTTGAGCAATTACTGATGGGCTTGCTTCAAAGGATTGAGGATGAAAAGTATCACCAAATTCTCCGGTTCTTGTCTGTACATCAGCTTCCAAAACAGTGTAAGATTCAATAGCTACAAACTGTTGTGATGCTTGTACACTCAGTGGTCCACTTGTTTTAGTGGGTTGCTCACATTCTTCGGGAAGAACTTGCTCACCTGACAATGCACTTAATGTCAGGACATTGATTTTAACATGTTCACCATGTTCCTCATGAGCAGTCATCATTTCAACAGTAGAAGCAGATGGTACAGTCTCTGATATCTGTTTAGTACTCAAAAGGGGCAAAATAGTCTGTTTAACTGTTTCAAATGGTTTTAATTCTTCAATAAATTCTTCATCAATGGTTTCCTCCTCTAAATCTGGATGGGAAGCTCTGATTGTTTTCTTTATTGTTCTTTTTCCTCCAGCTACTGTTTCAATATCTACCTCAACTTCTTCCTCGGAAACTTCCTTTACTATCTTCTTTCTCCGCTGCTGCCTCATGCCCTCTTCTTTCCTCTCATCTACCACAATAAGTTCTTCTTCTTCCTCAACCCGTTCTTCCTCTTCTTCCTTCCTCTCCTGGGTAGATTTCTCCTCAGCTGGTTGAGTAACAATACCAAGAGATGGCTCAGATACAAAGATATTGTCATCAGCAGGAAGTTCTGTAATTACAACTCCCTCATCTTTCTCTATTTCAATAGGGATGATTCTCTCGTGTTGATGTGGTTTGTCTGCAGCAGTCCTGGATGCTGTGCGCCGCTTGAGTTCTGTTTCTTCTAGAGTTTCTGTGAAGTGTTAATGTTATGGTGTAATTTTCAAAACCAACCTTGGCTTGTCTAGCATAGAATTCACTCATTACTACAACCATCTTCCAGTATTTAATAATGTTTAGTTCACGATCCAGAACTATGCAACACATTGGAATAAAATAACAAAAGTAGCTGTTAATGAAGTAGAAATATCAGATATGTACTGGAAACTTTTTGAACTGGAAAACAGGCTGTAATAAAGTTTATTGCAGATGTATAAAATGTGTTATTTTTTGATAAGCTGTCTTGTAATTGAAGCAATAAGCATGTAAGCTGTTGCATAAGCACTAGATATATACAGTGTAATATATGTGAAGACAAAATGACAGCCATAAAAAATTTAGAAAATACATTAAGAAATTTCTTGAAATTGTTAGTTACAAAATACAAGAATCTGCAGATTTCTTACTTTGATAACTTTAATAATACGATCTAGAATTCATCGAAGTAGAAATCATTTTTCTTATAAACTTTCAATTTGATTTTTTTTATAAATATTTATTAATCAGGTCAGTACCAATGATAATCAAAACTGTTTCTTGTTTCAGATAAATTATTCCGTTGAGTGTACCAATGAAGGAAACCCATTGAAAAAATGTGGAACAGCTTCCAACTGATATGAATGAAAAATATTAAGATTAGTTTCGAATTTCAATATCAGCTGAATAATTGATAATTTGAAGGTAATCATAAACACAGGAATAACTGATATTAGAAAAATTTCTTTCTAGTCATACATATGTAATCAAAAAAAAAAATTACATCTTGTTTTAATTACTGTAAATTAAAACTATTTTTTTTTCTAAATCCAAAAATTGATTATTTAAATCACTTCATGGCTTCATGTGTCTCACATATATTTTTGTCACCGTATGAAGATAAAGAAGAAAGTTGAAGAAGTATACAGTACAATAGAAGAGAAATTTGTTTTAGAGAAGGCAGTGAGAGTAAAACAGACATTATGATACATAAATTAGGAAATCTGATACATTCCAACATACATTCAAACCAGAAGCACAGCTTATGTAGAGTATGTGAAAAGAATGTGCAGTTGAACATTTGTTGTGCAATTAGTTACATGCATCAGTTATCCACGTGAGTATTTAGAGACCTAGAAGAAGAAAGCAATGCTAATAAATTGTGTATTTTTTGTAACATAAATAGTGTTTAAAAAGTGATGTTAGTTTTTAAGATGTTGTTCTTCAAAAAAAAGTGAAAATTGTTTAGCAGTAAGCTTAAAGTTGAGCTTACATCAGAGTTACAAGAAGTTATCACAGGACAGATTGCTACCAAGAGTTAATATGCGCTGCAGAAAAGCTGGAAGCAAAGCAGAATTTAAGATTAATTGAAAACACAATTATGTTTTTTAAGCAGAAATAACAAACACATATCACAAAAACAGAATACTGTAAGAGAAAAGACATAGCCATTAAAAATAAAGATATGCCTCAGTATATCCACCATTCCTACATCATAATCATAAACTGCCATTTGTTTAAAATTCATGTTGAAGCCATGGGTTTTACTTTTAGAAGTTAAAATGTGTTCACCAAGAGATGTCAGAAGTACGTATGAATGTGTTACTAAAGTTAATGTTCAATACAAAGAGATGCATGGCTGCCTTGTTCATTCTTGTTAGAGAATAATATGATAATTTTGTTACTGACAGTGGGCTCTATTATACAAACAAACTTTGTGTTCAGATTGTCTAAACGTATAACAGTTATCAAGTGTTGGCTTATGATTGTACTTCTCTTTCCAAGTGCTACTCCCAGCTCCCAGTGGCCAATCTAGGAATTGCTGCCCAGGGTAAGCACCCTAGTTTTGACCCTCCTCTTTTCCCCCTCCCCTCCGGCACTGGCTACTCCTGAATCTTCCCCAGTATCAATCTATGCATTAAACACTCCCAGCAGTCTCTCTACATCCCACACTTCAATATCTCCCAACTAAGTTCCATTATCATATCAGCCCCTGAATGTATTATTCAATAATTTCCATAAGCAACTGACCTTCTTTGCCCATACTGTCAGTCCCAGATTTCCTCACAATACTCAATTAAGGGCCTTTCTATATCCCAGTATCCTGCCATTACCATCTCTAGCAGATAAAGGATTTTAAGACTCTTCTGACATCTGGACCAGCGTGTTCAGCACAAATGAGATTATTATCAAATGTCAGGTCAAGATACACTGATTGAAAAAAAAAAAAAGTGAAGCAGCTAGAAGGGGAAGAGGAAACAAAATGAGACTTAATGGATTCAGAGGGTACATGATATTATTTCGATGATAACAAAACTGAGTCAAAATTTGCAAAGAACATGGCAGTATGAGCCCACTTATCAGTATGACATTGCATCCCCTCTTGCATGGATACCTGCACTGATTCAGTTAGGAAGTGTGTCATAAGGTCATCATATCATCTCCTGAGCTGGCCTACAACTGTTGTAACCGATCCTTAGTGTATTGGATACTAGCATGGGGATGGAGTTAACATCTAAACTGTTGTATCGGCCACAGATCTGTGGAGCTTCATGGTCATGAGATTACCTCAACATCAGGCAGAAAGTTGATAGAGACCTGTGCCATGTATGGACAAGTGTCCCGTTGAAAAATGGCACCAGAATACTGTCACATGAATAGCAAGAGAATGAAAGGGGTCCATGATGTACTATTATGTCATTAAGAGTTTAATCAATCACTACCATCTGTGATGTGATGGCTCTTCATACTATGATACCAGGAGTTACACAGCAGTACCTTTGTGAGTAAGAATGGAGCCACTTCTCAGGTTGCTGCAAAATTTTCCAATGAAGGTCATCCGAGACAGTGCAACACAATGTGATTCATTAGTACTCTAGTGCATTGCAGTTCTTTTGAATGACTATCATTGGCAAATATGATTGTGATCTGGGTAGTGGTCACATTATTAGAATGTTTTGGAGAGGCGGACCTGTGTTACTTTTGGTGTCATGCTTTGGGGAGCCATCAGTTATGACTTCAGGTCATGAGTGGTGATGATTGAGGAAACTCTGATAGCACAACAGTATGTCACAGACATTCTGTCTCCTCGTGTGTTACCTCTCACTTGACAGTATTGTGGTGCCCTGAGTCAACAAGACAATGTATGTCCAAACATGGCACACCTCTCTATGAGCTATCTGTGTGATGCTGAGATACTCCCAATGCCAGCAAAATTCCCATATCCATTCCCGATTGAACATGTATGGGACCAGTTCGAACGTCAACTCCGTCCCTGTGCCAGTATCCACGATATCAACGACCAATTACAACAGTTGTGTGCCAGCTTGCTTCAGGAGGGGATAGAATGACTGAATGATACCTTTGCCAAATGAATCAGCTCATGTATCCAGGCCACAGTGGGTTCAGTGTCATACAGGCTTCTGTAACTAACCTATCTTTAGTGAACAAACCACAAACATGTTCATTCATTAAAATGATGTATTGCAATGGTCCCATTACTGCGGCACTCATTACTTCCATCTCTTGTGATATGAAGTAGAGAACAGGTTGGGAGAAGTGGGGGTGGATAGAGCTGAATAAAACAGAGAAAGCTAGTGATAACTATGCAAAAACACTATTACTGTTGTAGGTAGAACTCACAATTAGATGAAAATATATAAAGTTAAATAATAATGACAAAAATAATGATAAAGGAAAACACATGCAAAGAATAAATCAACAATAATTGAAGTACTTATTGGATAATGGAAACAAAGAAACTGCTGCGAGGCACTGAAAATAAGATAGGATATGGAAAAATAAACAGGTACCCGTCACTTACCGCAGATGAAGGGAAGAGGGCGAGATGAACATGTAAAAACACAAAAACATAAACCAAATTGCACAATATTTCGACCTAAGTCTTAGTCATGTGGGGGGCGCGACATATGGCAGGGGGAAAGATGTTTTCACGTCCAACCCAGACCATCCAGTGCCAATTCATGCGAACTTCTATAATTCAAACAACCTCAACACCTGTTTCACAGTTAGAGCTATTAGAGTTTTTCCTAATACCACCACCCCTTCAGAACTCCACACATGGAAACTAGCCTACCAACATATCCTTGACACCAGACACACCCCTGGCCTAAACCTATGTTAAACCTGTCACTTGCCATCTCTAATTTCATCTATTCATTTATATATATATATATATATATATATATATATATATATATATATTGAACATTGGATAGGATAAAAAACCACCGCTTACCAAAGAAGGGGATTCCAGCGGCGTTGGTACACGAAAAAAAACGCGAACACAGCCATCTCACTCCTACTGAGGAAGAGCCATGCTCGAAAATTTTATTCTTTGTGTGTTCGTGTTTTTTTCGTGTACCAACGCCGCTGGAATCCCCTTCTTTGGTAAGCGGTGGTTTTTTATCCTATCCAATGTTCAATATATATATATATATATATATATTTCTATCTCCTTTTATTTTCATCTATAACCAATCTAAATAAAATTATAACATTCTGAATTATGCTACACAAAGATTATTTTGTTTTGTTTCACTTTTATCGCTGGTCAAGCCTATCCCCACCCCCCCCCCCCCTCCCGGCAATTCTACCACCACCACGCATTTACTGCCTGTGCTTCATTCATGTTGTGGGTTGGGATGTGACCACATCTTCCCCCCTGCCATATGTCTCGCCCCCCACATGACTAAGACTTATGTCGAAATATTGTGCAATTTGTTTATGTTTTTGTGTTTTTACGTGTTCATTTTACCCTACTGCCTTCATCTGTGGTAAGTGATGGGTATCTGTTTATTTTTACCTATCATATCTTATTTTTAGAAGGGCTTATTGGTAAGATATTATTGGAGGTTGCTGCCGGGTGGATACCTTGTATGCAGGATATGTTGGTAAGCTAGTATCCAACTACAGAGTGCAGAAGCATTGGTAGTTTCCAGGAAAACTCTGATTTCTCTTACATAAAATTTTTTACCACAGACTATAAAAATTATGATAATCCATAAGCCTTTCAATGATTTAGATATGTTTCTGGTCAACAAGTACTATTTCAAATATTAAATATTATAATCACTAATGCCAAATATGTTTTGATCAGGTGGCTGTCAGGAACTTATTTCAAGCCATAAAATGGAATATTCAGAAAAACTATAACAGCATTACATTTTGGAATATCTAACACTTCTCTGTACAAAATTTCATTGTTTATTTAAATATTATTGGCATAGTTAAGTAACAGATTGACATATTTTGAACATTCTTTCCTTTAATATTTTTCGTGAAAAATTTACACCATACATTACTATAAAATGCAGGGGGGAGGGGGAGGGGCAGACCAGCTTACAGGATCACTGACACTGAAGTCATGTATTTTACCTTGCATCTGTATGACATATCAACTGAGATAGAAATACACTGCACAAGTATTCAGATGGTAAATATACAGTAATACTAACAAAGTAATTGGTAAATAGTACTGGAATGTAAACAATTTCCTGGAAAATACTTTGATTTAATTGACAGCTTATGCTTTAAAAAGTAAATAATATCTAGATGTAGGAAATGTGGATATACCAAGCGTGAAAAAAAGAAAAAAAAAACAGTTGTAGATCAACAAATTTACTGGCTATACTTACCAGGAATAAAAGTCTGCAAGATATTAGCAAATTTGAATATGAAGCAAGACAGAAACACTGAAGTAAGAAAAAGTACATAAAAGTGTTTGCAAATTCAATTTTGTGTTTATGATAGAGATTTAAATAAAGAAGTGTGTGTTATTGAGGTCAAACCAGAAATTTACACAGTAAAGATATGAAGCTTAAATTCTATATATGTTAAGCTTGAACTCAAAAGATGTAAAGAAGAATTATTATTGTGAAAATAAAATCACACTTCAACTTTTAACACATTCTGCATTTGCCTTTTTAACATAAAATTAGCCAGTTCTTTTAATTATTACCAAGGATCTATAAGAAAGACACACCAAGTTTTAAACAAATGTAAAGAAGCATCAAGAACTTAAAGAAAAAAACAAGAGAAGAAATACAAATATGGTCATTTCAAAATAATTGATTAATTTCTACTCTAATGTATTATTTAAAATTTGTCCAAAATTTGCTAGTCTTATATTAGTTATAAAGAAGAAGAAAAATTAAGATTGCACAGCATCAATTGGCGCAATGTGATTGGCAGTGAAATATAGTACATGGCATCTGCTAATATAATTACTTAAAAGGATCTGCATAATATTGCAAGAGAATTAAGATTTCAATAAGTATCAACTTGGTACCTAGACAATCAATAGATTAACTATATTTTTACATACAATAAAATACATTTTATTAACAGTAATTTGAAATAAACTTGCAGTCATCACCAGTTCAAAAATGATCCTGTATTGTTTCAATTAGATTTTTAGTTGCAAAAATAACAGTTTCATTATATAGACAGTATTTTTTTAAAATTGTAATAAAAACTTAAGAAATGCAGGAGTCTTTTAATATTTTTTATCATTATAATAGTTTCATCATAAATTAAATTATTAATTACTGCTTACTATATACTTGAAAAACATTCAGTAAAATAACACTATATTTTCATCGATGTACAAACAACAAAAACGTAAATTAAAAATGGATATTAGAATTTGTTTTCCTTTTACTACTTACATTTTTTTCTTAACACTATATTTTCTATATTAAATACATACTTATATGTGAAATGAAGATTTTTTAATATGCAAAGATATTTTATAGTAGTTTAGTGAATTATGGCCTTAATAAACAAAACAGAAATTTAATAATACTGTTTTTCAATCTCAGCTCATATATTTTTCTGTTTTGTATAAAATGAGTTTAAAAAAAATTGTTTTCATGAAAAATTACATGGTTGAGAAAACTCCTGCTTTCTTTTTTTTTTTGTCTTAAACTTAAATTGAAATTATAACAAATATACAAAAAAGAGAGACTAGACTTCAGGCATATGGCAAATAACAAAATTAAGGTTCACAGAAAAGGATAAAATCATTTCTATCTACATACATGAAGGTTACTAGATGTCGTGAGTATTATTTAAGTATACAGGACCGATGCATGCGAGTGAGATATTAACCAACGCAGAAAGTATAAATTTACATTAATTACACACAGACATACATAACAGGATAAAAATAGAGATAATTCAAAGTAATTCAAAACTAAATCAATTTTTTCCCCCTTTATGTCACAATTAAAGCAACACACAACCATATAAATGACAATTTCCCTGCATACTAGGACCAACATTGGGAAATAATTCTTGTGCCTTAACAGAAAAACATTAAAGCGGTCACTAATGCCATTTAAAGTATTCAACATGGCTGAAAAATGCAATAATACCAACTGATATAATTGGTGATACCGGTATTCATACCACAGAATGAACAATCCACACTCTCGCACAAAACACAAAGCTGGTTAAATACAAATCATTCACTTGCTTGTCATAAGAAAAGAAGCACTTCACATAGCTGATTAGAAGGATATAAGTTAACCAATTCACACAGATACTTCAAAATTTTGAAATGATTTCCTACAACAGCAGTAACAAATAGGGATTTTCTTATACACACATCATTGGCTTTATGCCATATGGTTACTTTCTATTTTTATTTTATAGCTGCAGTCAATAATTATTTTGCAACTATTTTTTGGAATACAAACCTAACCAAACACATAGCAGAAAAAAAAAATGCTATTACAGAAGATATTTCATCAGGTAGAGTTAATTAAAAATGTAAATACCATAAGTATCTCATACTGAAACTAGAAAAAAATAAAATAAAAAATCTAAAAATATGTGTTTTTTTTTTTTTTATTTTTACTGTAAATGTTACATTTAAATTTTATATCTGCAGTCTTCAAAAATTCAAATGTCAGACTATACTATGTCCATTATTACCCTTCTTGAAACAACATATATTAGGATTCACAGGATCTTGAACACTACTTTCAGCAACAGTTATGTAAGAAGGAATGTAACTGGAAGCATTAATAACTACATCACATACAAGTTTTTAGATACAGGAATTAAAATCTCTACATTTGGAAACAGAAAAATAACATTTATGTGCACAATGAAGAGACGAAAGAGTTTCACAAAAAATATCTGAGCAAACATAAGATATGATAAAATTCAGTTTATAAATTTAGGATTTTTTATGCTTTTAGTGCCAGATTATTTAATTCTTAATTTTTAAGCTTTTGAGTGTAAAGTTTTTAAAGAACTCTGATCATCTCTTCTGTGATATATGCGCATTTAGGAAAAGGTTGCAAGTAAAAAACAAGCTTTTCAAACCTTCTGACTTAGTTTCCACCTCTTTCTTCTTTCTCTTTGTTTCTGTTCTCTCTGAAAATTAATTTTAATTGGTCAGTAACATTACTAATGCTAGCATATTGGTGTCATTAATGAACAAATTCTAGTAGAATTTATTTAATGTTACTTTAACTATTATTCATAGAAATTTGATAAATATAAGGAAAAAACTAAGAAGATTACCATGTATTAAGATAGATAAGGGGAAAAAAGTGTAACAATTGCTTACCACAAGTGATGACAGGAGAGCATAGAAATTCCAAAAAACATGATGAATGAAACAGTAAAATAATTTTGGATATATGAGGTGGTTCACAAAAGTAAATAGATTTTTTTTTTTTTTTTTTTTTTTTTGCTCTTTGAAAATAAGATACGATAGCAAAAATAACTAGACCACAAAATTCCAACATCATGTTTGTTTTTGTCTTTTCTGTGTGTTCATGCCCCACATCCGTTATCTAAAGTGGTTGCTCATTTCCATCTCCTAATTTGTAATTTGACAGCCCTAACCATAAAACAGGTGATAAGATTATTAGAATCACGTGAGCTGGCATGGATTGTGCCATTGGATGATCTGATATGGCAGTATAAACTTTTTGCCTGTAGGATAGTTGTTGAGTAGTGAGACTGATATAGGAAGCAGTGCAGTGAAGACATGTAAGTCGGCAAAATTTTGTGAGTGGTAGTGGAGGTGGCATTTCCAATACTGGAAAGGGATTCTCCTGTGATGGGTGGATGCATCCTGCATCTTTTGTAATGGGATCTATTGCAGGGTAAAAATCTATGTGGAGGTCAGAAGGTGGACCATTATGTTGTTCAGATTAGAAGGTCTGCTAAAGAAAATGTGGGAACAGGGGATAGGATTTTATGAGGAAGGACATGCATTTCAAGGAAGAAATGTTAAAGTAATGCCCACAGTGAAGGAAACAGTTTTTAAAGAGAAACCTTCCTCATATCTTTCACCCTTCTTTGAAACAGTCAATCAAGACTGCAAAAAATTGGAGGCGTCTAAAATGGTTGCCACTGCTATCCAACATCCATTCCTCTTGTATCCAAAGAAAAACAGCTCTGCAGAAAGAATGGATAAAATGTCACAATAATCCAAAACTGCACACATATCATTCTGCAGCTAACAGACAACAGAGAGATTACAATCAACAAAACACTATGGAAGCCAAATGAGAAGCTGATTAAATCTCACTTTGATGCTGACCAAGCCTGAAATAACAACTTAGGGTTGGTCACCAATCCTTGCAGAGCATCACCTGATTTCAATTTACAGAGAAAGGAATTGACATCTCTAAACAGGATCTGAACAAATCATAAGAAATGCAAGTTCTTGCTGCACAAGTGGGGGGAAAAGTAAGGACCCATGCTGTCACTGTGAGAAAATCCTCCAAACTAAACAACATGTCAAGATATGAAAGTATAATCCAAGACCTTCACAATGCCAGCAGCAGTCAAATGGCTGAAGACATTGGATATTCTGTTGTAACCTCTTCACAATAGGTGAGCTACACTGTAAATAGTGCACATAATTCTTCTATAAACAATTTTTATGTAATATTCACATAAAAATACTCCACATATGCAAATGCTGTAAGTATAAAATTACAACACTTCGTAAAGTAGACTACACACAATTTTAATACCATCATAATTTTAAAGAAAATGATTATAGTCAATTTGTAAGACATGTATTTAATGGATTTGGCTTTTCAAGAACATTAGCTTCAGAAAATGATATACAAGAATGTTACTTCATATTTGTAATATGTCAGACACAAAAAGCTATATAAAAAAATTAAAGGTTAGCCAATATTTACCCAAACATAACATGCCAAATATGTTCGAATATAGGAATCAGGCCCGCTGTAAGCGAGCGTGCTAGGCGTGCACCACACGCGGGCAGCACATCAAGGGGGGCGACAAATCAGGTGATCAACTGTTGCCGTCCCGATAGTTGCCACAGTGTTAGATATATGGGGGGGGGGGGGCAGCAAATTTCTGTTGGCGACAATGGGGCAGCAAAATAATGTTAGAAGGGGCGGCTATCTCATAGTTTTTTTTACCCAGTTTGGAAAATTTCTAGATCCACCACTGGCTGTAGTTAGACAGGGGGCATCATAATCGCTATTGCACAAGGGCATTCAAACAGCTAGCGGCGGGCCTGATAGGAATGAAAAATAAAGTAAAAGAAAGGAGGGCTGCAACTACACACACACACAAAAATATAAATAAATACAATATTTTGTGCCATTTACTTCCTCATGAAAATGCAAAATGAAGCATATGGTTAACTTAAGCACTTGCAGTGAACTCAGCGAGATGAATGTGAGGTACTCATGTGACCTTAGCCTTATACTTCATTTTCATGAGGAAGGGCATGGCCCAAAATATTGTTGTTTTGTGTGTTTGTTTAGTGTTTTAAGTTGCAGCATCTTTAAACTTTAATAGTCAATTTGGCTACCTTATCTTTATTTTCCACATTTCTATCTGCTCCATTGTTGCAGATACATTTAAAAAATAACTGAATAATTTTATAGTTAATGATTTTACCAACACAACAAAATGTAATATCCATAACATAATCCAAGTGATACTAAACAATATAATACAGAAAATAAGCTTAAAATACTTGATCCCTACTGCTTAAATTTAAAAACAAAATATGCAAATAAATAAATAACAGAAGCACATACCATCAACAAGGACCACCACTTTTTCAAGAGTCGTGGCTTGTTCTGCTACCTTGACACTTTCCACAACCTAAAAAAGTGATAAGAAGTAAATTATCCAGTCACAAAAATTTAAAGGTACAATAGAAGATCTAAAAATTCTATTTATCATCTAACATGTTCCCTGTCTCAAAAGGATCTAATTCGCTTTAAAATTTAAAAGAAATAAGAAAACCATTATATTACACTCATTGTGAAAATATGAGCATGGCTCAGTCATTTAATAGAAGGCAAAAAAAAAAAAAAAAAAAATATGAATAAGTAATAAATATACTGGAACTAAGTAAATTAGGCCAAAAATATCAACATGTGAGATACATACAGTTGAATCCATTCAGATACTGCCAGTAGTAAACATTTAATCTTACAAAAAACACCCACCACACAAACAGAACCTTGTTTGATTGATTGGAAAAGTCTAGTAACTGTGAAAATAGATTCTGACAAGACTGCATAAACAAGCTAAATAATAAGATGTCTAGGGACTTATATGCTTATTGCTAAATGACACCTACCATAAAGTAAGCTTCACTCATGTGGCAGGTTGGGATGTGACCACATCTTTCCCCCTGCCATATGTCTCCCCTCTCACATGACTAAGACTTATGTCGAAATATTGTGCAATTTGTTTAGGTTTTTGTGATTTTACGTGTTCGTCTCGCCCTCCTGCCTTCATCTGTGGTAAGTGATGGGTATCTGTTTATTTTTCCCTATCCTATCGTATTTTTATTGTTAGGTTTATTAATGTCATAAAGAACTTGTTTCTGTATACAGATATCTTTGTGGAAGTCAGTCTTCAAGTGATGTGAAACCATAAATATTGCACTGAAATCACGTTAGATTAAGTCACATACAACCAACTAGATGCTGGAAACATTTCAGGTATGTTTTCTTTTGGAAATATAGTACAAACATACTGTAATGTTGATAAAATTCTATCCAGTAACCAGCCAAGTGATTCGATATGTCGGTAGTAATAGTCTCTGCCACCATTGTCAAGTGATTGCTGCAGTGGGTGATGGTATGCTTATATACCTTGTGGAATCTGCGCTACATCATCCTCATTCCTGACAGGCCAATGACTACTGTTTTTTTTTTTACTTATGGCTTTATGCCTCATCAATGTTGAAGTCATTAGAGGCGGGATGGGACTGGGAACAATGAACCAATAGCAATTTTGCCATCGCGTTATGAAGGAAGCATCCCAGCATTTGCCTGGAGTGATTTGGGAAAACCATGGAAAACCAAATCTGGATGCCCAGACGGGTATTCGAACCACCGTCCTCCCGAATGTGAGGCCAGAGCACTAACCGCTCACCCACCACACTCGGTGACCTAGGAACCTTTGACTATTGATGGGAGCCATTAACTACTGGCAGGAACTGTTGATTGTCGGTCTCCATCTCATTTTCTGGATCAATGCGATCCAGGTTTCGGATTTCAACATCTTCAGAAAAAAGTGTTGTCCTAATAACCTTTCATGCCTGCAAGAATTTTTGTAGCTATAAAGTAGAAGTTGTGTTGATTATTGATGCAATGTTCATATGAAAATACGTGTAAATGAAAAGATTACCATGAAAGGATAGTGAAAGCAAACCTATAACCTGCCACACATGAAAGATGGAGGGCCCCGACAAACACACTTTACAAAAATTTGGTACAAACCTTAATCATGTATATAATTCAGAAAAATGACAAGGTGTCCAGATGTGTACACACTGAGAATCACCATATGAGTAACGGACTTCATAAATATTAATTCAACTGAAATTTAGGGTGGACAAGTTTCGTTACCATCTTAAAAAAAAAAAAAAAAAATAAAAAAAAAATAATGAGGAGTGCAATGAAATGTGTTCATGACTAGGCAATCTACATAAGTGAAGATAGTCAGCATGTATTATTAGCTGTCTGTCATGTGTCTTTGTAGGGTGGCAATGACGAATGGATCTTATTTTAAAGACAACACTCAACCCAGCCAACCCACACTGTTAAAAAGATTTATAGCCAACTATTTCCACAGTCAGATGCATTATGTATCCCTAAATAAAAATCACTTTAATTTTTTGTAAGTCGCTGATGCCATTAAGTGTAATTGGTTAGCAGAATTGTAGTATCCAAAACAGTATCTACTAATATGGTGAACTAATTACAGAGATTCTGAAAAACACTAGTACACAGGAAAGAGTACTTTCAGAGCAGGGATGGGAAGATGAGGATGTTTTAATAGTTTGTAAGATTCAGAACAGAGCTGTTATAAAAAAAATGATTCTCGTTTGACTCTGGGATACACACCTGAGAAGCCTCTTGGGTTTCCCAAGAACCAGGATGAAAGTCCCCTGGCGTAAAATGAGAAACAGCCTCCTCAATGGTAGCATGTTGCAACTCTATCATACGTAGAAATGCACGGAAACCAGCAGTTTCTGGTCCTTGTACTTCATCTTCTTCAGCAAGAGCTTGTGAGACAAGTATGCCATGTCCCTCGCGTTCCACCAGCGAAACAAGTGCAGATTGTACTAATGGTGAGCGTAACTCTGGGAAGTGGCCAGCCCGATGAAGTGCCGTTACTTCATGCACAGCGATACCTCGGCGTAAAAGCCAGCCAATTCGTGCAAGTTCTCGCAGTGGCTTTTCACTCTCTGGTCCAAATTCAGGGGCCTGAATTGTTTCTAGTAGTTCCTCCACTTCACGTGCCTGCTGTACACGCTCCCAGCGCTCCAATTTTTGTACCTTCTTCAGTGTTTGCTGCACTGTAATCTTTTCTTCTTCCTCTTCTAACTTTTTTACTTTTCTTAATTTTGTCTTATCTTCAGTGACTTTCTGCTTTTCTTTAACTACTTCTTCCTTTATCACTGTTTTCTTTTGAATACTTGTTTCTTGTTGTTGATCCTCTTTTTTTGTAACCTCCTTTAGCTGTTCTTTCCCCTCTAGCACTTGTTCTCCCTTTACTGTTACTATTCCTTTCTCTTTCGGAGTTTCTTCTTTTGACTTGGCACGCCGCAATTTTGATTTTCTTGGTTCAATCTTTTCCACACCAAGTTCAGGCTGAATTTCCGATACAGTTAATGGTTTCTGCAAGATTAGTTTAACATCAGCAGTTTCTTCAACCTTGGAATCCTCCTTCAATTCAGATAGTGTAATTGATTCGTGAATGGGTATTTTACTGCCAGCCATTTTTCTCTGCTCTTTCAGTTCCTTTACAGAATCTTCAACTTTTATTTCAGATACTGTCACTGATTCCTGTACTGGAACAATTTCTTTTGCAGTCTCTTCCATGCCTACAGGTTTTTCTGTGGTGTCATCAACTTTTTTACATGATGCAATAGCAGAGATTTCAACTGAATCTTGAAGTGGAATGACTTTTTGAGCTGTTACCTGTAACATAAATGATAATTTTGAAAATAATTATACTAACGTATATGTTAATATCAGATTATTAATCTTTTCCTCCAGCTTAAAACTCACCTTCTCCAGTGTTTCTGTAAATTGAGATGTAGACTCTAGTACATGTATTTCTTGCACGTCAGCAGTTTCCCTAGTAAAAAACAGAAAATAACGTTTATCTTTAATAATATTCTATCAGTGGTTGCATCGAATGCAAGTCTTGCGCGATCCCAGCCACTTAATTTTTTTTACTTGACAAAGGGTATTAACCCAAAATATAGTATTTTTTGTGTTTGTGTGTTATTTTGTGTTCCTGTCGCCCTCCTCCCTTCAACTTGGGCGAGTGTTGGGTGTATTTTATCTGTCCTTTCCATATAAATACATATTTATTAGAATGCAATAAATCAAAATAAGCTGGATTGCACAGCAAATATAAAATTTAAGATAGACATTTCTTATGACAGTCAGATGGTGGCAGGATGACATTACACACTTGAAAATGTTACAAACAAACATGAAACATTGATACTACTGGGCATACAAACCTTCTTCAAGGGTAGAATATGGCAGATACAAGGTGTGGTTCCTATTAAAATAAGGTAGATAAATGGAAAGGAATTTGGGTTAAAGAGTTGAAGATACCCGAGCTTTGTAAAACGAGTAAATAATTCATAAAACCAGCTAAACGTACCATGAATCACTGCTCATGAGAGTTGATGTTTAACTGCATATTTTTCTGAATTATTAATTATTTTATTTTGTACTTATTAATTAATATCATCTACTATCAGCTTCCTTTTTTCTCAATGTTTGAACATGCCCCCATCCCATTTACTCTGGCAAACTGACACAATCACAATTAGCCTACAACACCTACCTTGTAGAAAAGTTGTGTGTCCCATAGTTGCAGTTTTCCATGTGTGTTTGTGCCATGTTAAAGTGCTGACTCTGTCCTGCCATCATCTATGATATGCGGTGGTTTATTCTCCTATTATTATCTATCAGTATACTAGGCTTAATGTAGTGTGTCACACCTACGTCATGTCACGCGGTGACGTCAAGCTATGACGCGCTATGACGTCACGCTTTACGATATTATTTGTGGGAGTGCGCGTTATTTAATATCATTTCCAAGCAACACTGAATAAATTAACTCACAGAACACTGAAATAAAAGTATGTATTGCGTTAAAATCGATATATCAATCATTAGATGCTTATATTTACGTAATATTCTTTTGATATATTGAAGTATTCCTTAAATTCTTTGTCAATAGATATTGTAAGATAAAAGCTTTGTATTTCGAGCATCAATGTTGAGAAAGTTTGGTTAAAGTGTTACTTAAAATGGATCAGAATTACAACTGGCATTTGACGCTACGGCAGAGGGCATGAATAATTTAGCTTTTTTTCAAAATAATTTAAACTGTACCTATTATTGTAAGTATTAATTCGTTTGAACCGAAATAGTTGCCCACTCATCTCCAATTGTGCAGCCTACACTACAATTAATAATGTAAGCTTATCAGATTAATTTTAATCTTCTTTGATTTCACTGAGTAATATTACTGAGGCTATTACGTATTTCTGCAATGTGTAACTATGACAGCTATTCGAACGTTGTAATATCGGTCTGAATAATGTTGCAGATTTTTGGTTTATGACCTTTCTTTATTATTGAATGTTTTTAATGAAATTTATGTTGTTGCGTAATGTATCTGATCAATGAATTTTCGTTTTGGTCGGAAAACTGTTGCACACGTTCGTTTTGTGATATTATTGGCTATGGAAAAATAAAAACGAGGCCCAAAGAATTGTGCTATTCGTTTGAAATTTACCACATACGTTCCTATGGTCATACCTTTTAAGAAAAAGTGTACATGAAAGCAAAAGGCAGCTTACGTTAGACGTGAAACAACATGAAAATTATGAATTAACACAACACAAAAACCGCCAATTCAAATATTCACGTCAAAGATAGCATCTGTACAGCATTAACTGTAAAAACGCTGGCAATGTTTCTTGATAGGATATAAACATATTCCTGCGTTGTATAATTCACTTCTTACAACAACTTATTTTATACTTATGTCACGATACATGACCATCAATGCACATGTGATTAAAGCTTTCATTTTGTAGCGACAGTATTACCCGAGATTGTAGTTAAGTTGAAATCCAGCCTGGAAAAAAATAAATAATGAACCTTATCACAGCAACAGCATGTTGAATTTAGCTATTATCAGTTATTTAAGCAGGTTTCATAAGCACTATTTCTCGTTTTGATATGATGAATCACGATGTAAACTACTCCTGTATGTGGTTAGTTTTAAAATGCAACCCGGACCAGGATAGCAACCGAGACCTTTTGTCATAGCGCCAGGCAATAGGAATTGCATTTATTTTATAACAATTCAATTTATTTCAACAATTGCTAAGAAAGGAATTGCTACAATACTGAAAGAAAAGTATGAATTTTGTTTAAATTGTCATATTGATTATTAGTTGCTTTTTTTTAGTGATGTGATTACTTGGTTTGAATGAAAGAAGTTCCAAATTGTTCACGATCTATGCAACATAAACCACAATTGAAACTCATATTACATGACGTAAGAAGTTAAGATTTATTTTTAGCATCCTTCATTTTCACTGGGGTCATTATTTCAGCCGAATGTAAGCTGTTCCAGGCGTTAAAACATCGATCTTCACCATAGACAATAAGAAAGTTGTTAGAAACTGTGAAGATTTTGGATCAAGTTTGTATCGCATGATGCATGATTGGTATAGATGCATGATGACATTGACATGCGATTCAGGGAATGTATAAATTCGCGTGTGAATGAAGCTTTGATTTTCTACCGGCTATATTGGCGAAGATTGTAGTTAGGCTGAAATGCAACCTGGACCAAATTGACAACTGAAACTTTTTGCTACATCACAAGAGACGAGTAATTACAGCATAGTGAGCTTTATTTTATAAAATTTCTATTTAGGTAAACAACCAAAAAGAAATCAATTGCCAGAACAGTCCATTAAACCCGTCATTTTTGACGGGCTTTTTGGCTAGTTATATATATAGTAAACAATGAAAAGAAAGGTGCCAAGTAGCAAACAGGAATAACAAAATAGGATAGGTAAATGCACCCTAGATGATGGATGTGGGGTGTGAACAGACAGAAAAGACAAAAACATACATGATATTGAAATCCTTAGGTCCAGCTCCCCCTCCCAATCTACAGGAGAACATTATGGGAGGGTGGGTGTTGTGGCAGACTGCCTGAGGCATGTGTGTTTTTGTCTTTTTTGTGTGCTTTCGTGCCACATTCATCATCTAGGGTCATCTTTGTTATTCTTATTATATATTTATATAAAAAACTAAGAAAGGATAGGGATATATGACCCAACACTTACCACAGATGAAGGTAGCTGGCAATGATGAACATAAAAAAGAACAAACACAAGAAACGTGAAATAATTTTGTTAAAAGTGAGACACCACGCGGAGCCAGACGTGCACATGATGACAGCCATCTGGTGAATGGAGGTTGCATGACATGCCCAGCACAGATGGTAGTATAGGAAAGGGGGGAAGTGCAAGTACTGAATTGATAATCAATAATGCTGAGAGTATATTATCATTTAAAGTAGGAGATCAACATAATAAATCATATTTTGAAAAACTTTAAGTAGGAAAAATAAAATATAAGCAATATAAATAGTAGTGATAATAAGTGCTGGATCTGGTGGGAGGGATTTATTGGAGATTGAGGCCTGGAGGATGTCTGGTGTCCAGGATATTCTGGTAGGCTAGTTCCCATCTACACAGTTCAGAGGAGGTTGTGTAGTCAGGGAAAACTCTGATTGCCCTAACTGAGAAACAGTTGTTGAAATTATTCAGATTCTGGGAACTGGCATGTTTTGACACTGGATGGGCTTCATTGCTAGTATATACTGTCTGCCGTGGCCATTCATTCTGTTGGCAAGTAGGTTAGTAGAGAGGCCTCTTTAGTTTTATTGCGTTAAAGCATTTTCCTGCTCATTTTTGTTATATATATATTGAAATTTGCACCTATTTCAGCTACCTTCTATTTAAGATGGTATTCGACAAAGTTATCAAACAATGGAAAACACAGGTCAAAGAATACAGTTAGGAAGACCACATAATACAAAAACAATCATTAGACACCTCGCATTTGCAGATGACCTGGCAATAGTCAATAATACTAGAGAGGAAGTACAGGAACATTTGTATCAAATTTTTGACAAAACATGCCTAGAAGTTTTTTTTATGAAAAAATGTAGTACATGGAAAAACAATAAAACATACAAACTGTTAAGATTTTTAAATATGGTACAAGCAATTATTGAACACGAGACGTTTTTATTATGTATTAAAAATATACATAACCGCACAACAGAAATGTAGCCGAGAGCAGCTAAGCACGGAATAACAACTGAACTGTTTATACATTGGTCAGAGTAAACTAAGCTAGAGATATAACAGAGATATTATTGAAAAATAGAAGGCAGTAATTCAAATTAAATAAGTATAAACAAACGATACTCTAACACAAACAACACACAAAAAGTTTTGAAACATAAAAAGAATCAACAAATTCAAATAGCCTGGGGAATACACATGAATAGGAGTGTCTAACGAGGCATCAAATGTTGAAAGATTAGAAAAACTTCAGAGGGCATACAGACTCACATTGGCACGCTTAAAAAATCGAGGCAGGCCAAACTCAGACCCTACAACACAGTTGCACTACCAGAAACATTGTATACAATAGAAAAAACTATGATTGGGGCTGCAGGCATCACAGAGGCAGAAAAAGTTGAGCACAAAATGATTCAAATTTTTTTGGAACAATACATAAAGATACATATGGATAAAAAGACCAACAAAAAAAATATACAAACATAGATATAAACTCACAGACATGATCAGAAGGTGCAGATTACAATTCTAAGCACATTTGCAAAGAATGAACAACACTAGACTCACAAAGAGGATCTTTGAAGTGGTAAATGGCTCAATCGAGATAATCAATTGGTTCCATGAAATAGAAGAGGACTTAAATCTTGCAGGTATCAGTAAGGAAGTGACACAGAAAAGGCGACAATTGAGGAACAAAATTATGAATATAAAATTCAAAACACAGAAGAAACCAATATCAAAATGGAGAGACCAAAGTAAACAGGAAAACAGTGAACATATGAAGAGGTTTTGGGAAGAGGAAAAAATAAGTAAATAAATAAATAAACAAACAAAACTGAATAACTTGAATTTAAATACTGTTCTCAAGGGCAATAATGACTAATACTGATATTTGGATAAGAGATTCCTGTGCTGTAGAAACACGGAAATACACATATACACATGGAATGAAATTTTCGGGCTTATATCCCTTCTTCAATAGAAATAATGAAGGAAAGGGAAATTAACCCACCACATACCAAAATTGACAGTTGTGATGAGAGAAAACACTTAAAACACTTAGGCAGAGAAACAAATACATATAATTTTCGGCAACTACCTTCTTCAGGGATAGATAAACAGATCATTAGGCTTTGTACGTGTGCACACACAGAACATCACCCCATGACTAGTTAGGTAGTGGGAGGGAGGGTGGGGGAATAGCTAAGGTGTAGACTATTGATATATTGGCAATGTCTGAAATAATATATTACAGGCGATGGCAAAATGAACATATGTAGCAAGGTTACCTAGTACTGACACAAAAAGATATATCTAGTTTAAAAAAATTAATAAAAAAAAAAAATAAATAAAATAATATATAGGAATCAAATTAGGATAGGGAAATGAGCCACCACTTACCTTTAGATGATGGATGTGGGGCGCGAACACACAGAAAAGACACAAATAATAAAGAAATTTTCGGGAAAAAACCCTTCTTCAACAAGAGAACATTATGAGAGGTGGGTGCACCCGGAGACTGCCTCACGGAAAGACCGCCGGTCGAGAAAATGGTGGGGGTAAATTCAAACATCGGAAAAGTAGAGGGGCAGTGAGTCAGAGCTCATACCCGAGCAAAAATTAATATTCAAACTAATTTCTGGTTGGTGGGAAGATCAAAATATAATATATATTGGAAAAAAATTAATATATTATACAAATATATATATATAATAATAATAATATTTATGAAGTACACATCACCTCAGGTTAGTGGTGGTTCAATATAGGTAGTGGAAAGGAGAGGGAAAGAATAAAAAAATAAAAAAAATAAAAATAAAAAAAAAATAAAAAATAAAAAAAAAGACCGGGTATTATCTTAAGTTGAGACTGGGTGGTTGCCTTGTGCCAAGTTTGTACTGGTAGGCAAGTTCCCACCTTCTGAGTTCAGAGAAACTGCTGCTATTAGGGAGAACTCTGATAGCACGGACTGTGTAACAAGAGTTGAAATTATTCAAGTCGTGGGTTATGGCATGGGCAGCAACTGGGTGCTTTGGGTTCTGTGTGAACACCGTCTAAAATAATATATACATATACATGTGTGTAATGGGTTAAGTGGATGGATTTTATTGGGGGTTAAGGCCACTTGGATGTTGATATCCAGGATATTCTGGTACGCTAGTTCCGATCCCCGGAGTTCTGCTGCAGTGGTGCAATCGGGAAAAACTCTGACTTCTCTCACAGTGAAACAGTCATTGAGGTTGTTGGATTCATGGCTATTGGCATGTTCTGGTATTGGAAGGTACAATCTGTGGGTGTGGACTGTTTGTGATGTTCATTCTAACTGAGAGTTGCTGTGTGGTGAGGCCTATGTACTAACTAGTGCTGTGGCGGCAAGTTAGTTGGTGAATAGTTGATCACGTGGCATGTCCAATAATTGGAAAATTTCCCCTGTTGTAGGATTGGAATATATAGTGGTGGGTGGAAGCATGCTGCATGTTTCACAGCAGTATCTATTGCAAGGAAAAGATCCATATGGTGTTTTTGGAGAGTCTGACGGTTGGTATTTGTGAACTAAGGTGTTCTTAAGATTGTATGGTGTACTAAAACATGCACTGGGGACACTGGGTAGAATTTTTGGTAGGAGAGTACACATTTCTGGAAAGGAGCGAAGCAAGTAATACTCCAGTCGCAAGGTATGGTTGATGGACTTGAGACCAGGAGAGAACTGGTTGAAAAAGGCTATGGTTGGTTTCTGTAGGAGACAAGTGAGGTAAAGAAATTTTTGTATGGGACAAGGTTGAAAGGAAGTATGTAGTAGGCTGGCTAAGTGGCGGTCGAAGGTCTAGGTAGTGTTCTAGGGGCTTGAGGCCCTGACTTTGGGGAATGTTTGTATTGAGGGAAGTTACATCAATGGAGACCAAGAAGGAGCCTGGAGGTAGAGGTGTGTGAACTGGGGATAGTCATTAAGGAAATGTATTTTTCTATATCTATACTGGGTCATACATCCCAGTAGGAGTTTAGTTTTACGTTCCTCATCTGTGACGTATTATTGACCCTTATCTTTTTAACCCAATATGCTACTTTCAGAAATCTATCTATCCAGTTACCATTTCCACACCTAGGAGAACTTAATGAAAAAATCGAACGTAGTCAAAGGAGGGCAGAAGAGATGATGGGGAGGATGTCAGACAGAATTGAGAAGGTGGAAAAGGAATCAGAAGAAAGATTACAGACGATTAAGAGCGATATTTTTGAAGTTAAGAAAAATGTACAGCGAGACGTTAATGTTTTGGTAGGCCGCTGTATAGAGGAAAAAGAGAAAATTATCGCTGAAAGAATAGAAGGATCACTAAGTCAGAAAATGGAAGGACATCAGAAGGATATTGAAAGCAGGATGGAAACTATTTTAGAAGGCCAAGTGCAATGTGAGATTAAAATACATAGCGTAGCGGAACATGCTGATAATGTAGGAAGACAAATTACTGGTTTGTCGACGGAAGTAGGCCAAATATGTGGGAATATGAGTCACATTAATGAAAGACTGGAAAAAGTGGAAAAGCGGCCAGACACCGTGGTGAGCCGTATACCAAGTTATTGTGAAATTACTTTACCAGAGACTGTGTTTGAACCAAGCGGAAAAGTACACCCCGCTGATTTTGTAAAGATATATTCCCGAACCTTGCCAATAGAGTGGTCGGATAAAAATAAAATCCGCTATGTACAAAGCAAATTAAGAGATGAGGCTTTTTCATGGAGTTTTGAAGTTACAGAGAGGTGTACTAATTATGACGATTTCCTAAAAATGTTCCGAGATAGATACTGGTCTCAGAGAAAACAGCGCAAGGTAAGGAGTGATTTTTACAACTGTAGGAGATACTATAGAGGCGACGGCAGTATGAGGAAATTTTGCGAGGAGATGAGAAAGGAATTGCGGCACCTGGACCAAAAGATAGGGGAAGTAGAACAAGTGGAGATATTGCTACAAAAGCTGCCGCGGCAAGTTCAAGATAAACTGGTGGTTACTCAATGGGATAAGATGGAAGATTTCTTGGACATGTTGGAAAGACTCGACCGATTCCAAGAAAGTTATGAAAATAATTTTGAAAGGAATCGAGAATCTGATCACAGATATGGTAAGCCAAGGGACTATCAATACCGGGAGCGAGCAAATCTTTGGCCACCGAAAGGAAGTGGAGGATATGGACGAGGATTGCACAGGCAAGAATCTCGGGAAGAGATTGTTGAGGAATTCAAAAAGCATAATTTTGGTAACAATGTAAGGAGGTACGACTGGAGGAATAGTTCTAATATGAACCAAGTAACTGCAAGAGGGAATTACGGATATAATGAGCGTAAAATGGTGAGACACCCGGCAGAATACAGAGGAAGAGGCTATTTCCAAAGAAGTACTCCCGGAAATGGTGGAAACTCTTTTGCAGCAAACAAGGAATATAATCAGGGATCAAATTACAATGCAGAGACACGAGAAGGAGGGGAAGGTAGATTTCGGCGGAATGAAGAAAGGAAGGAAAACTGTTAACCGGGACTGATGCGGTCCGTTCAGTTTCGGATTGGAAGGGTACAGGACCAAAATGTAATGATAGTAATATCAAGAAAGGAGAATTCAAGGCAGTAAAGTTAAACGGTGAATTGGATCGAGACCGAAAGGATTATGACGATCACGAAGAAAATTGTAATTTAGCGAAATGTTACCTTAATGAAGTGAAACAAACACAGGAAGAAGCTCCTATACATTGGTGGGAATGTTTTGAATTGGAAAAGAATTAAGAGTAGGGGACGAAAAGGAGAACCCTAAATATAGCTGGACAGATGAAGGAATTTCCGATTTGATGAGAATAAATGAATGGAGAAATGAAGATCAGAAGGAATGTATTTCTTATGAGGAAGTGGTAGATGATATGGACAATAAGAGTATGATTTCAGAAGGTGCGGTGTCAGAGGAGGAATCAAGTGAAGAAGACGGATGTTCTGGAATAGACAGTATTGTGAATGATGAAGAAGCTGAAATTAGTAATAAGGAAGGAGGAAAAGAAGGAGCCAAGGAAGGTTCAGAAGATGAAGTTAGATATTTTTTTACCAGGAAGGACGAGTTAAACGAATGCGATAGTCTGTTAGTGCCTGGAGAGTCAAAAACAGAGTTAACAAAGAAAGACGACGTAAGGACAGTATCAGCAGCAAGTTGTGGAATAACTAAGGTAGAAGTTTATGACGACAATAGCAAACAGAATGGAAAACAACCAACAATGGAAATTTGTTCGAATAGTCTAGAGGAGAAATGTGAAAGTCACGTGAAATTGCTGAAGATAAGAAAAATGGGAATAGAGAAAGAGGAAGATAATGTAATGAACGAGTGGTCCCGAAGAAACATTGAAACCGATCTATTATTTGAAGAACGGGATTTGAGGACGGGGTGTAGAATCCAACCTTTGATAAAGTTGTCAGTGTTTGATATTGAAGATTACGGTTTGGTTGATACAGGAAGCCAGGTGACAGCGATATCACAATCCTTGTATGAAAATATTGTTAAAAGGAAAAAGATAACGGATATGCCTATTTCTGGAATACAGATTGTTGGGGCAACTGGGAAGCTAAGTAGACTGGTACGACGAAAAATACGGTTGCCTCTGAAGATAGGCGAAATGGACATGGAGCAAGGGTGTCTAGTAGTACCAAACCTCGCAATAAATTGTATATTGGGTATGGATTGGATGATCAAATACAAGGTGAAAATCGATTGTGAAGAAGGGAAAATTAAGTTTGTATGGAATGATATGGAAGGAGAGACAAATTTTAAAGGTGAATTATTGAACGCAGAAGACATCGTGGGAAATTTGAAGATATCATATATGAAACAAAATTGTTTGGATTGTTTGGAACCAGATGAGTTATTAATGGCAACGAATGGGAGCGACCATAATTACGAACAACTAGTTTTGGATAAAGTAAATGAAATAGATTGTGAGCTTTGGCAACAGAAAGAAGATGTAAGAGATATTTTATTAAGGTATGCAAAGGTGTTTTCGAATCGTCCTGGAATTGTAAGAAATTTTGAGTGTGAATTAAAAATAAAACCACATACGCCATTTTTTGTAAGGCCATATCCGATACCTTTGGCACAAAAGAAAGCAGTGGAAACAGAAATAAACCGTATGATTGAATGGGGCATTATCGAAAGAAGTGATAGTATGTACAACAATCCTTTGGTTGTAGTGGGAAAGAAAGACGGTACCGTGAGATTGGTATTGGATGCAAGGACGCTAAATAAAATTGTGGAAAGAGAGACCGACAGACCTGAAAATTTGGAAGAATTATTACAGAAATTCTATGGGATAAGATATATGACCAGTTTAGATCTCACCGCTGGCTATTGGCAAATACCGTTAGCGTTTGAGTCCCGAAAATACACTGCTTTTTTGTATGGTGGCAAATGTTACCAGTATAAAGTATTACCTTTCGGTTTAAACATTTCGGTGTCTGTGTTTATAAGGGCGTTAGACCAAGTGCTTGGAAGTCAACTGTTGAGCAAATTATCAATATATGTTGATGATATTTTAATAGCTACCGAGAGTTGGAAGGAACATTGTGAATTAATGGAACAGGTGTTCAATGCATTAAAAGGAGGGGGCATGACTATAAAGTTAGCGAAATGTGAATTCATTAAGAAAGAAATAAAGTTCTTGGGGCATGTGATAAACTCAGCTGGAATAAAACCAGACCCAAAAAAGTTGGAAGCTATTTATAAATTTCCGATTCCCAAAAGCAAGAAACAGCTAAAATCATTTTTGGGTTTATGTGGGTTTTATCGTAAATTTGTTTCAGACCAGTCATTTAATAATTCACATTTAAATAATTTATTAAAAAGGAAAGTAACTTGGTTATGGACCACAGATTGCCAAATAGCATTTGATAAACTGAAAAGTGAATTAGTAAATAGCAAAATATTGTATCATCCTGATTTGGAGTTGCCTTTTTGTATGGCTACAGATAGTAGTGACTATGGACTAGGAGTACATTTGTTTCAACTAGTTAGTGTAAATGGGATAAAGGAAAACAGAACCATAGCTTTTGGCAGCAGAACTTTAAATAAGCACGAGCGAAATTATGGCGTTTCTGAAAAAGAAGCTCTTGCCATTGTGTGGGGTTTTGACAAGTTCAAGTATTATTTGTGGGGACATAAAACGATAGTGTACACGGATCATAAGGCTTTGACTTTTCTTCAGGAATGCAAATGGATGCACGGTCGTTTGACACGTTGGGCATTGTTTTTGCAACAGTTTGAATATGAAGTGAAATATATAAAAGGTGACGACAACAAGATTTCAGATGCATTGTCACGGTTACCTATAGACCAACACAAGTTGTGTGAAACGGAAGATACTAATAAAGTTTTTAGGATATACTACCTCAAAGGAGTAGAAAATGAAATAGCGATGAAGGAAATATGTAGAGGCATGAGGAGGAAGCAGAATGAAGATGATTGTCTTAAACTGATAAAACAAAATTTGGGAATTCCGCAGCATAATAAATTGAAAAAATATTACAAAGTGTACAATGGAGTGCTGTTTCGAAGGAGAGATGAGAATAGTGAAGAATGGAAGGTTTGCTGGCCCGAAAAATATGTGGACTTGGTCATTGATTACACTCATTTGAGTTATGGACACTATGGTGCCAGAAAATGCACACAGAAAATAAAAGAGAATGTAATATTCAACAATATGGAAAGACGAGTGGCGAAGAGGTTATCAGGCTGTGATAGATGCCAGAGAGTTAAAGTATCAACGGTAACAAGCAAAGGATTGATGCAGAGTATTCAACCAGAAAATGTATTGGATCTAGTGGCTGTAGATCTTTATGGACCTTTGCCGAAGGCGAGGGGAGGATTTATGTATATTTTCGTAACAATGGATGTGTTTTCAAAATTTATCAGGTTGTACATAATTCGAAAAGCAACTGGAAAAGCGTTAGTACACAAACTTGAAACGGATTATTTTGAAAAAATTGGTCGGCCTAAGTCAATTTTGTCAGATAATGGCAGCCAGTTTGTTTCTAAGAAATGGAAAAGATGTATGGAAGACGCCAATATTAAACACATCAAAATATCTGCTTATCACCCTGCAAGCAATCCGGCGGAGAGAATCATGAGGGAGCTTGGACGATTATGTCGCACGTATTGCAGTCATAAACACACAAAATGGGTTGAGCATGTAAAAGACTTTGAGGATGTCATAAACAGTATAGTTCATGATAGCAGTGGTTTTACGCCTTATCGGATTATGATGGATAAGGAAGCCCCGAACTTGGTATCAGAAGTAATAAAAATTCCTCCAAAACCAATTATGAGCAAAGAAGAACTGACCAGAAAGGTGAGAGAAAACTTGATGAGAAGGGCTGAAGAAAGAAAGAAACGTCATGACCAGAGGATTCGGTTGACTGAATTCAATGTTGGTGATTTGGTATTGGTTAAAACGCATGAAAAATCATGTGAAATCAATGCAGAAATTAAGAAATTTTTTGATATATATTGCGGGCCTTTTATAGTCAAGGATAAACCTCATCCAAATGCTTATTTGTTAGTCTACCCTGTATCAAAAAAGAGATTTGGATTGCGGAATATAGTAGACTTAAAGCTTTATAGGGCGAAGGAACACTAATATTATGACTGATGATCACACAGCACATATTCTTATTTCGCCATGTATGGTATTAGATATTTCGATACATGTTAGATTTTTTTGTTGAATTGAGGCAATTTTTAATAACATAATGTATGTATTGAGTTCTAATTAAGTGGTAGTCTAATTTTAACTTTAATAATTTTTATTAATTGAATACAATATCTAAAACTGATCCTGAAATACGATGAGTGTAAAATCTGAACATTATTTCGATGAAAAGATTTTGATAGACTTATTTAGTTGAGTAATTTAGTTGTTTTTGAAAATGTAACTGTGGTTGTTATTTAACATTTCGTTTTGTTGAAATCATCATTTAGTTAAATAATGATTTAACTGCTCCGAAATGGGGGGCATATGTGAGATAACAACCACAGATTTAGTTAACTTGCGTAAGTAATAGATAAAATAATATAATGGCATGTTTAAGTTGGCTAGCGTGTAAAACAAAGATTTAAGCTATGAATATCTCTGACTGTATCTATTGTTTTGTTTTGTTTTACTCGATATAGTAGACTGGCTTAAGAAATTGTTGGTTTGAGTTTTTTTTGTTAAACTTGTGAAAGTTTTAAAATATTGAGAGTACAATAAAAAGAAAATCAAACCGAAGGAGAATTCTTTTCAATGACTGATGAATTAATTATTTTTTTAGAGAAAGGCGAGGCGGCTAACGTTTGACATTTTTGGATAAAATCAAAAGTGCATAACGGGCCCAATCAAACAGCAGAAGTAAGTATTAACCTCGCAAAATGTATTTTTCTATATCTATACTGGGTCATACATCCCAGTAGGAGTTTAGTTTTACGTTCCTCATCTGTGACGTATTATTGACCCTTATCTTTTTAACCCAATATGCTACTTTCAGAAATCTATCTATCCAGTTACCATTTCCACACCTCACGTTTGCCCAAACTAAATTCTCACATTCTGTTTCTTCAGTCTTGACTCTCTCTAACTATTCCAATCATTTAACTATTAAACTTCCAGTTTCAGGCTGCCATCAACAAATTCACTTATCACTTCATGCTTTCCATTTCACATAATTCCTTTCTCTCACCCAGCTGATACTTCAACAGTATATTCACATGGCTTATCAACAATCCTCTCAGCTTGTCTCACTCCACAAAACTCCCATCCCCTCACCTCATTCATCATATGCGACAGATGCTGGCCCAACATGAACAAAAACACCTTTGCAAGCTTTCCACTCTCGTTAAGAGCTATTTATCTATAGGCCTGTCCCTCCCCTATCAACATTTCACTCCTGTACATCACACACCAACTCCACCCCTAGTTGCTAAGACTCCATGCTTGGCTCACCTCCTCAATCTACCCCACCCAAACTCTCTACCACCTGCTCCTAAAACCCCTGCCTCTCCTCCAGTTAAACCGAAACAGTCAGTAATTGATCTCTCCTCCACCACCCTGACTGAACCCCTAATATCGGTCCTATCCAAGGGACTCACTATTTCTCTGATCTCCAAGTTCAACCATGCTGCTTTGATCCGGGACTCATTGGCGTTCTGCCACTCTCTTCTCTGGCGGTACCATTTTACCATCACAGGAGACCACAACAGCAAACTGAGTGAGATTGAGCCCAGTCTACAACAGTTTAAACCTTCATCTTCTCTGGAACCACCGCAGCTCCCACAAAACTATCCCCTTATTCTATTTCAGGAGTTCCTCACATCCTTTCCTCACCCTCTTACCTAAACTTTATCCCACACTCAAAAAACCTCAGCATCATGGAAACTTGAGGCATGAGAGAACTTTCCAAAAACCACAACATCATCATCCTCCCTGCCAACCAAGGCTCAACCACTGTAGTGATGGACCGCAATGACTATGAGGCCGAGGCCCTAAAGCAACTGTCTGACACTCACACCTACCTTCCACAAGCTACAGATCCTATATGTCAGGAAATAAAAACTCTCCTTGACATACAAGGTCCACTGCAAGGCTTCTCTTTTCAGTCCATCTTCCTCCTAACTCCCAAGAATACTCGTACGCCCAGGCTGTATCTTCTTCCTAAGATCCACAAGACCGGTGATCCTAGGCGACCTATAGTTGCGGCATATTGGTCGCCTACTGAACAGATTTCAGCCTTTGTGTATCAAAATCTCCAACCCTTTGTACAAAATCTTCCTTCCAATGTGACAGAAACTCCACATTTCCTTAACGCCGATCCACAGTCCACACACCTCTACCTCCAGACTCCTTCCTGGTCTCCAATGATTACCAACATTCCCCATAGTGAGGGCCTCAGTGCCCTAGAACACTACCTAGACCTGTGACTGCCGCATAGCCAGCCTAGTACATACTTCCTTTCAACCTTGGGCCATATAGTTCTCTCCAAAAATTTCTTTACCTTTAATTCTAAAGTATGTCACCAGATCTGCGGTACTGCCATTGGCACCTGTATGGGCCCATCCTATGCCAACTTATTCCTTGGTAGTCTGGAGCAACATTTCTTGAACCACACTCCATTTAAACCCACTGTATTGTTAGATACATAGATCACATATTTATGATTTGGACTCACAGTGAAAACCAACTGCTTGAATTTCTCCATTCCCTTAACAATAGCAATAACTTCATCAATTTTGCCTGGAGCTACTTTTGCTCACACATCAAATTCCTTGATGTTGACATCACGCTCAGGCATGGTGTCCATCATACCTCAGTCCAGGGGCGGATCCAGGGGGGGGGGGAGCAAGGGTCTCAAGCCCCCCCCAAAAAAAACCATTAAAGGCAAGACCTCCCCAACCAAAATCCACTCAAGCCAAGCCCCTCCACCCAATCCAAAATCCGCCCAAGCCCCTCCCAAACCAAAATCCTGGATCCACCCCTGCCTCAGTCCACTTCAAACCTACTAATTTACAGCAATATCTACACATTGATAGTTGCCATCCATTCCATACCAAATGTTCCCTCCTATACAGTCATGCCATCCGTGGAAGTCACATTTGTTCTGATGCTCATTCCCTCCATCAATACTCACAGAACCTATCCCAAGCCCTTATTTCCCAGAGTTACCCCATGGATATTGTACATAAACAGATCTCCCATGTGATCACTCACCCTCCATGTAACCACTCTAACTTGTCTCCTACAAAAACCAACCATAGCCCTGCCAAACAAAGTCAGCTTTGTCATCCAGTTCTCTGCTGGCCTCGAGTCCATCAACTATACCTTGCGACAGGGGTATGACTTTCTTCGCTCTTTCCAGAAATTTCTACTCTCCTACCAAACATTTTACCCTGTGTCCCCCATGCATGTTTTACCAGACCACCCAATCATAAGAACATCTTAGTCCACAAATACCCTCTGTCAGACTCTCCAAAAGCACCATATGGATCTTTTCCTTCCAATAGACTCCGCTGTAAAACCTGCAGCATGCTTCCACCCACCACTGTATATTCCAGTCCTACAACAGGGGAAACTTTACCAATTATTGGACATGCCACGTGTTCAACTACTCACCAACTAACTTGCCACCACTGCACTAGTTACTGCATAGGCCTCACCACACAGCAACTCTCAGTTAGAATGAATGTCACAAACAGTCCACACCAATACCAGAACATGCAAACAGCCATGATTCCAACAATCTCAATGACTGTTTCACTGTGAGAGCAGTCAGAGTTTTTTCTGATAGCACCACTGCAGCAGAACTCTGGAGATGGGAACTATGGTACCAGTATATCCAGGATACCAGACACCCACCTGGCCTTAACCACTGTTAAAATCCAACCACTTAACCCATCACATACACATTTTTTTTTTTAACTGGATATAACTTTCACAGCAGTACTAGGTACCCTTGCTACATATGTTCACCTGTAATTAATATCTCAGACATTGCCGATATATGAGTAGTCTACTCCTTAGCTGTTCTTCCTCCCTTCCCCCACGACCTAGCTAGTCATTGGGTGACATTCTTTGTGCACACGTACGGAGCCTAATGGGCAGTTTATATACCACAGGGGAAGGCAGTTTCCGAAAATTATATGTATTTGTTTGTCCGCCTAAGTGTTTTAAGCGTTTTCTCACATTGCAGCTGTCAACTTTGGTATGTGGTGGTTTAATATTCCTTTCCTTTATTATTTATTTCACCTAGAAGCCGCATCCATTTTCCTTAATTTCATCATTCTTCAACAATAGAGTGAGGCAGCTACCTGATGTAGGCTTGCTAAATAATAGCAATTTGTTATTCCTATTCGCTACTTAGCGCCTTCATTTTATTGTTTACTAAATAGGGAAATACGGCCTAACACTTACTACAGATGAAGGCGGCTGGGGATGATAAACATAAAAAGTGAATCATTCAGCAGACTGCCTTTAGCGTGTGCAAGTTGTGCCCTAGCTGATGTCTCAGTGCTGACAAGAATAAGGCTAACGGCCAAAATATTGCTTTCTTGTGTTTGTCTATTTTATGTTCATCATTCCTGGCCGCCTTGATCTGTGGCAAGCATTGGTTCATATTTCCCCATCCTTTCTTAATTTTATCGCCTTAGTGCATTTTCCACACATATAAACAAATTCACAACAAATCAGGATAAATTAAAACATTTGTGTAGAAGAATAACCAACGCTTTCCAAAGTTGAAGGCTGCAGCCGCATCGAAATGTAGATAGACATGTGTACACACTGAGTGTCAAAATTTTTGGGTTATATCCATTCAAAAACAGTATAATAAGGTAGCAGCATGGAACGTGGCTAATAGCTGGCTTATACCACTTTCTACTGCTAAGGAAGAGACCTGAAAATTATAACGCTCAATGTGTGTATGAGTCTATCTGAAAGTATATATATATATATGTATATATATATATATATATATATATATATATATATTTGTAAACGTTTTCAGCACATATTTCTCCTTTCTGCTCTTTGTGTATCAGTTGCAGTGTGTGTCTCGGTAAATATTCAAAACCCATTGAGACAGACGCCGTTGGTGCCTTGATGCTCATTTAACTACAGCTTCCTATATTATTGATTTATTCATTTTTTCCCAAGTCATTATTCCAGGATTACCTTTCCCTTTAGTTTTTCCATGTTTCCTATTGTTGTAAACTCCAATTTCACATCCTACTTCTCTTGCCTTTCACTGAATACTTTACCAAATGATCTTATAAAACTTGCTATGTCTGCATGCTACCTGCAACTTCATTCTGCTATCCACATTTTCTGCTTTAACCAATCCTTAGCATTCACCCACGAAGTATTTCAGCAATATGTTCAAAACACCCACCAACCCATACCCCTCATTTCCTCACTCAAAATCCTTCTCCTCACATTTCCTTAATCTATACAGTGAATATTCAATAAATTGTTTCAAGTTACTTTGTGTTCTGTTTTCTATACATGTATATATATAATTAAGGAAGGATAGGGAAATATGACCCAGCACTTACCACAGATGAAGGCGGCTGGGACGACGAACAAAAAACAAACACAAGAGAAGTGCAATATTTCGGCCTACAGCAGCCTTAAACGTGCAGAAGGTGAAGCCCCAGGCGACGTCACATGTGTACACATAGACAGCCGACTGTCTATGTGTACACATGTGACGCCGCCTGGGGCTTCACCTTCTGCACATTTAAGGCTGCTGTAGGCCGAAATATTACACTTCTCTTGTGTTTGTTTTTTGTTCGTCGTCCCAGCTGCCTTCATCTGTGGTAAGTGCTGGGTCATATTTCCCTATCCTTCCTTAATTTTATTGCCTTAAAGCTTTTTCCTGCTCATTGTTATTATCATGTATATATATATATATATATATATACCTGTTAATATCGGTGTTTCATAAATATAACTAAACTGTACCAAAAATGTTCAAGCTTAAATTACTTTAATAATCATTAAAAAAAATCACGTGACATCAGATGGTATATTTGCATCTGCAGGAGTTGCCATTATTACACATTGATAAATGCACTAGTATTTTTAGTTTATTTATTGCTTTTTATTTATTTATATTCATTCCATTTGTTTGCAAGAATAAGTTGAATGAAGTTCCTGTTTACTGTCAAATGCAATAAAGATAGTACATTTGTCCACTCTAGTGCAAAAGAAACATAAACAATTTCTCCTTCCCCCTCCAGACAGTGTATGTTTGCCATGTTCATGTGTTCTCTTCAACATGCTAACCCCATTTCCTGTCCTTTGTCCAAAAGTCACTATTTGAGGCAGTGGCCAATAACACCCACCCATCACCACGTTGTAAAGCTGAAGAAGAACATAAACCTGATAACTGCAATGTAAACATACTTTAATATGTATATAAATTATGATTTTAAAAACAAAAACAAAAAAGGGGGAAAAATTTATTGGGTATGTAACAGCTAAGTGGGTGGAAATTGAGACTGGGGACAGTGGTAACATGTAATTACGAACAGCACAGACTGAGAGGGAAAGGAGGTGGAATAAGGCACAGAAGAAAATAGATTTGTGCAGCAAACCTTGGATTAAAAATATATTAAAAACAATGGACATATATATCATCCTGTAACGTAGATGAAATTAATTTGTTAGAAATTTCTAGAAATATTAAAGTTATATCTGTTCTGTTTCTGGTTTCAACCATGTATGTGGAATGTAACCTTATCAGAATATAGCACAGATTTTTTTTAAAAAAATCTGTTGAAACAAATAAGCAGTTACCACTTATATACCTTTTTCCTTCTGTCTCATAGGCTATTTGGCCCACAAATTTTTCTGCCTCTGGTTTCTTTTCTGTCTTCACTCTTTCTGGTTTAATCTTTTCTTGTTCTTCTTTTGCTTTCTTGATGGCCAACCGTCTACGTTCCTCTATTGTCAATTCTGAAAGTATGTGTTGAAGTTTTAACAGTCAACATGACAAGAGAGCTGTTTAGTATAATATAATATTTTAATAGGTTAATAAATGTTTTCTTATTACCTTGTACAAACAATTTTGCTTTGGTTACAGCTGTCCCAACTTCAGTGGTTGCTTTGCAGACATATGTACCTTCATCTTCTGGTGTCACTTTTAATATTTTGCAAGTTGTTTTGTTATCCTTTATTCTGATCTGAATATTTTTACTATTTCGTATAATTTTGTCATTCTTGTACCAAATAATATCTGGGAAAAAAAGAATATATGTTTCAAACATATCTTCATAAAAGCATTATAAGACATTTTTCAACTTTTGGCTGTATTTTTTAAAGATGTATGAGTAGGTAAGCTTTCATCCTCTCTTTCTCTAGAGTCAAAATGTTCCTCTGTGAAGAAATAAAGTTATAACAAAAATTTATATTAACATATATGTTCAATATAAATTTTTGTTATAACTTTCTTCCTTCACAGCTGGTAACAGAAATAAAAATGTTAAAAACACCTATATTACAATCTATTGTGGAAAACATAAGATCAATAAACTACATTTCAGTAAAAAAAAAAAAAGTGGAGAGAGAGAGAGAAAGACGATGAAAGCTTACTTACTCATACAATTTTTTAAAAATGCAGCCAAAATTGAAAAATGATAAATGAACAAAACCATCACCTATCAAAATGTGAAGAATCAACAAAACACACAAACACAATACCAAAAAAGTTCAAATCCTATCACCATAGTTCATGTTAAGACAAGGCAAAGGAAGGGATAGGAGATTGTCATATATCTATCCAAAGCTGACAATGTTTTTCATCACCAATCTTACAAGTATTTTAATAGCTACCAAAAATTTCGAAGTATAAATTTACAGGATAATTTAGATGAAGTTAGAAATCTGTATGTGGTTTTATCCTTCATAAGGATTAGAGAAATTATTTTATACTTTTTAGTCTGTTATAAAAACATAGTACATTAAAAAGTTTTTATTTTATTATTATTTTCTGCTTTTTAGGGCAATATGAGTGAAAATTTGTGCACAATTGTAAATACTTTGATGACATAATCACAGAGACATGCTACAAATTCCAGTTATTATTATTATTATTTTAAATAGAAAACATTTAATTGAGTTATTTCCATCCCGGGGAAATAAGGAACAAAACAAAAAATCAATTATGCATATCCATCGTTTGAATCATAAGTTATGGTCTGGAATTCAAACAAAAATCCAATAGAATAAAGCACTTTTAGTACTGCCAGAATTCTTCAGGCAGCATTTTCAATTTTTCTTTCCCTAAAAACATTATTCAGACCACTGCAAATAATATATATATATATATATATATAAAAGAAATTAGCCTAATCGGTCCCTAGAAAATGTACTTTTAGTTGTTACCTAATGGATAAGTTTCCGGGCAACTTATCCATTTTTCTTTCTCTTAAAACCTTATTCAGACTATTAAAGACATTTAAAAAATAGCTAAATTGGTGAGGCAGTCTCCAGCTGAGCCCACCTCTCATAATGTTCTCCCATTGACGAAGGGTTTATCGCGAAAATTACTTTATTATTTGTGTTTGTGTCTTTTCTGTTTGTTCGTGCCCCACATCCATCATCTAAATGTAAGTGGTGGGTCATTTCCCTATCCTAATTTGATTCCTTTCCGCTACTTAGCGTCTTGATTTTATTGTTACTATATATATATACACACTCAACACCCTCCATCTTTGATTTTCTCCTGTTGACGAAGAGCCAAATCTCAAAATATTCATTGTTTTTCCTGTATTTTGTGGTTATTAATGTGTTCACCCCATGATACCATCATCTAAGGTAAGTGGTGGTTCATTATGCCATCCCTTTTTTTGTAAATCCATTCGCTAATTAGCTCCTACTATTTCCTGGTAAATCTACATATATACATATATAATTAAACATACAAGTCTGTACAATGGATCTGGTCAAAAATTACATTTTTTTAATTAGTTTCAAATGTTCTTTTATTAACAAGGTTCTATTTCTTTACACAACTTATTTTCAGTTGCTATATAAATCATTTTACTTACCGGGTACTGGTGTTCCAGAAAACTGACATTCAAAAGTAACCGATTCTGTCTCTTTGGATCTCACATCTGTTATTTCTTTTACAAATGTTGGGGCACTTTGGGTGGCTGCAAATGAGTAGAATTTCCAATGTTATCAGATATGATAAATAAACTTGAATTATTACAGTCATATATCAGTCAACTATATGTAAAAACACACAAAGAATATTTTGAACACTTGTAAAACACTAATTAATTACATTTTTTGCACTCCTGCTATGCAGCATTTTCTGCAAGTTTCAAGACATTCTAAAAATACTTACATATAACTTCATAACCAAAATAAACAAGCGACTGCAATTGGAAAACTTAATTGTGTTCAAAAAGAGACTTTCCAGTATGTTATGAATACAAGTACAGATGCTTCTAGATTACATACTATAACAATAAATATGACAGGATAGGGGGGGGGGGGGGGAGGGAAACAGATACCTGTCACTTACCACAGATGAAGGCAGAAAAACACAAAAAAAATATTGCACATATATTTCGACATGAGCCTTAATCATGTGAGAGGCGAGACATATGGCAGGGGGAAAGATGTGATCACATCTCTCCCCTGCCATATGTCTCGCCTCTCACATGATTAAGGCTCATGTCGAAATATTGTGCATATATATTTTTTTTTTTTTACCTGTTTCTCTCGCCCTCCTAACTTCATCTGTGCTAAGTGATGGGTACCTGTTTTTTTCCCTGTCCTATCATATTTTCAGTGCCTCATGGCAGTTTCTTTGTTTCCATTATCCAATACTATAACAATAAAAATTAATAAAGGAAAGGGAAATTAACCCATCACATACCATAGTTGATACAATATTTTGATATTAATCTTTTTCATGTAATAAAGAATGAGCTATTTGGATCCGGAATGAAATGGCTCCAACCAAAAGCATCCGACGGTCACACAAAAGGCACTTACTCTCACTACACTTGCTAAATATTTCCAACTAAATCAAATATGGGAGACCATAACTTGGGGATGGAGGAATGCATCAAACCAGTCGAAAGACTGATGACACAGAAAAAAAAAACTTTGGTCATTCAGCCAATCAGGATATGCCTTTACCGTCACATGTTCTCTTTAGACTATCCTATATTTCCACTTGAATTACGCACCAGAGATTCTTCTCTCCATCAGCGTCTCCACTACTTCTCATCTTTCTTCCTATACAGACATGCATTTCCTATCTTCTAACTTTTCTCTCTACACAGCCGTTACTCAGAAAACAATAGTTTCTGCTTTCCCACTTATCTAGTTGGGGTTTTGACACTCGTATTACAAACCCTAATAGAACTTGTTAGATTTTCTAAGTGCATACAGTCCGATGCCTGTAAGTTTTGCCCTTCTCATTTTTTAGGTCTGTTGCCAGCATCCATTCATTTACTCAGAAGTAACGTCTTGCCAGACGCCTAAATTTCTCGCCTATAACAGCATTTCTTCTATTTGTTATGCTACATAACTCTATATGAATACGTGATTCTTGACGTCTATTACACCTCTCAGGTTTTGTTTAGCTTCAAGAATGACAAGCATGTTTATTCTTCTTTTTTGCCTTATTCTTCCTAGTAAAATTTGTTTTCTACATCTTCATCTACATAAATACTCTGCAATTCACAAAATTGTGGATGGCAGAGGGTGCTCAGCACCAAAGCTAATCTCTTTGTTGTGCATTCCAGTCCCTAATGGTACAAGGGAAAAAAGAATTCATATAAGAATCAGTCCGGCACCTTATTTCTCTAATTTTATCTTTCCTGTCCTTCCGACTGAAATAGGTTGGTGGAAGAAGTATTTCACTACACTAGAAAGTGAAAGTGGGAGTACGCATGTTTACCAATAAGTTTAAACAAAACGTGTTTCGTCTATCTACCAGAGACTCCCAGCCAAGTCTACTAATCAGTTCTGTGATGCTTTCATAAGGATTGTAGCAAGTGGTCACAAATCGAGCGTCTCTTCTCTGTACTTTCTCTATACTATCTATCAACCCCTTACGAAATGGGTCCCAAATGGCACAACAATAATCCAAATGTGGACGCACAAGATATTTGTACGCTATCTCCTTTATTTGTTCATTACAATTTTTCAAGATTCGACCTATGAATTGCAGCCTAGAATTTGCTCTACCTACTAACGAATTAATGTGTATGTCCCATTTCATGTTCCTTTGTACTGTTATTCCCAAATATTTCATAGAATCGACCATATAAATAACTGTATTGTTTAACTCATATTTCTGAACAATTGGATTCTTTTTGTTAGTTATGCTCATTGTCTTGCACTTTTTACAATTTAGAGTAAGTTGCCACTCAGCGCACCAAGCAAAAATAAAATCCAGATCACGCTGAATTTCTAAGCAATCGACCAAATTTCTTACTTCCCTAAAAATAACCGCATCATCAGCAAACAATCTAAAAAGGCTTTTCAATTTGTCTCCGAGATCGTTTATAAGAATTAAAAAAAGAAGTGGTCCTATTACACTTCCTCGACGTACACCCGATGTAACATCTAGATTAGAAGAACTTTCTCCTTCAACGATGACATACTGCGACTGACCAGTTAGAAAATCCTTTATCCATTCACAAAACTGATCCGATATACCGTACGCTCGAAGCTTCGCTAAAAGGCGGTTGTGTGGCACAGAGTCAAAGGCTTTCTGAAAACCTAAAAAAATTGAATCTACTTGTGAACCTACATCAATAACTTTCATTGCGTCGTGTGTAAATAGGGCCAGCCGTGTTTCACATGATCTTTTCTTCCGAAATCCGTGTTGATTTGTTGTAAGCAAATTATTTTCATCTAGAAAATTCATGATGTTCGAGCATATAATATGCTCCATAACTCTACTACAAACAGATGTTATAGGTATGGGACGATAGTTCCCAGGATCACTTTGATCACCTTTTTTGAAAACCGGGGTTACTTGCGCGATTTTCCAGTCTGAAGGTACTTTTCGCTCATCTAATGATTTACTGAATATATCAGACAGAAATGGTCCAATTTCTGCCGCATACTCTGAAAATACTCTTTCTGGAATTCCATCCGGGCCCAGTGCTTTCCCCCACTTCAGGAGCTCTAATTGCTTAATGATACCTGCAGTATCTATTTGTAATGATTCCATCACCGACTCGCCACGGTGTGGGAAAACAGGAATACTATCCTTGTTTTCATTTGTAAATGAATTTTTGAATACAGTATTTAGTACGTTAGCTTTATTGCAGCTTTCATTAACCTCGGAACCTTCATGAATTAGTGCTGGAATATTGCTGTTGGTACAATTAACTTTTTATAAATTCTTCTCGGGTTTGCCGCTGAATCACATTTTCTACTGTCGAGCTTTTGGCAGTGAAAGTCGCCGAAAGCTCGACAGTAGAAAATGTGATTCGGCGGCAAACCCGAGAAGAATTTATATTGACGATACGCCGAGAAAGACTTATATCTCAAATTAACTTTTTGTACATACGACCAAAATTTCTTTGGGTTTCCGGTTAGATTCTTAGAGAGAGAGTTGCAATGAAAATTGTTGAAGGCCTCGCACATTACATTCTTAATATGTCCTCTTAACTCAGCTAAGGATTCTAAATCGCTGCAACACCCCTTCCTTCTTGAGTGTGCATGTATTTTCCTTTGTTTTTTGAGTAATCTTTTGACTTCACATGTGTACCACGGTGGAGCATTCTCCCCCTTTATTGTCCGCTTCGGTATATGTATTTCCATACCTTCCCTGAATATATGTATAAATCGATGCCACATCTTTTCAACAGTGTCCTTTGTTGTCTTGAAGTTATGGTAATTTCTCCTCAGGTAGGTTCTAAAACACTCCTTTGAGGCCTTATTGAATCTGTATACAATCCGCCCTTTTTTCCTTTTTCGCTTGGTCATTAATTTGATAGTCGCAACTATCGCTTTGTGACCGCTTATTCCTGTGGTCGTTGAAATGTCGGTGAATAATTCTGGCCTGTTGGTAACCAGCAAATCTAAAATGTTTTGGCTACCGTTATGACACTGCGTAGGTTCATTAACTAGCTGCTCAAGATGATTATCTGACAACAAATCGAGAATTACTTCAGAAGCTGCCTAATCCCAGCTACCTGTGATCTGAATGTAATTACGCCAGTCAATATAAGGCAGATTGAAGTCACCTCCAAGAACCATAGCATGATCCTTAAAACGGCTAGCTATACTATTTACATTAATTCTTAACTTCTCAGTGATAGCTATGTCGGAATTGGGTGGACGGTAGAAGGCGCCTATGATGAGTTTTGACCCAGCAACGTTGAGTTTAATCCATATGATTTCACAGATCGTATTGAAGTCTATTTCATTACATGGAAGAAATTTACTCACAGCTATAAATACCCCACCTCCATGAGAATGTAATCTGTCTTTATGAAAAACGTTCATGCTGTCTTTAAAAGTTTCGGCGGAACTTATTTCCGGTTTCAGCCAACTTTCTGTACCGATAGCGATATCCGCTTCTGTACTACAAATAACGCTTTCAAGTTCTGGTTGTTTGTTACAAACGCTTCTACAGTTAATTACGAGAACTTTTAACTGTTGAGATTCTTTTACGTTGCTCCTACATTCCGGTGTTGAATCTGATTGGGTTGTCCGTAACTGTATTTCGTGCTTCGGGTCTTCTTCCCTCAGCCTATAAAACCACCCAGTGCATTCCACACGGCCCCTTCCACCCGTGTAGCCGATTCATGTGTGTAGTGCACACCTGGCCTATTAAGGGAACCCTACAAGACTCGACCCTATGGCGAAGATCAAGATATCTGCAGCCAATATCATCACAGAAACGTCGTAGTCTCTGGTTCAGCCCCTCAGTACGGCTCTGAACCAGAGGTCCACAATCAACTCTGGCCACGATGCTATAGATGGTTAGCTCTGCCGATATCTTGTGGCCACTGGCCACAGAGTTCACCCTTTCAGCCAGCCGCCGGAAGGAAGAGAGGATAACCTCCAACCCAAGATGACAAGCATCACTGGTGCCGACATGAGCCACAACCTGTAGTTGGCTACACCTCGTCCTTTCTATGGCATCCGGGATGGCCTGTTCCACATCTCGGATCAGGCCACCCAGAATACACACTGAATGAACGTTGCATTTCTTCACCGAGTAATCCGCCATTTCCCTAAGGGGCTCTAATAACCGCCTAACAATAGAACTCCCAACTACCAGAATGCCCTTCTGTGTTTGCTCAGATCTGGTGGGTTGGGGGGCCATCAACTCGCAGGATGACAATTGTGGGACTGAGTCAGGCTCCAACAATACATCAAACCGGTTGGACAGATGAACAAGTTCAGCGTCTTGGCCTTTAAGCCTGTTCGACTGCTCCCGTGTGCGGCTTCGAAATCTGGAAAATCTCCACTGATTTTCAATGTGCTTTTGCTCATTACATCTGAAATCCATTTTTGTTTTCCAGTGGAAGTGTCATTTCCATGACGATCATCCAGTCCGAGGCTCATTTCATACTTCTGAGTACGGGTAATTTTACATACAGGGGTTACCAGCCCATTGTATAATCCACATCATGCAGGACTTTAGTTTTCTGTCAGGATATCTAGCAAGGATGCTAAGAGAAAACACAGAGCCATTTCCTGAGATTTCGTTAGTCTTCTCATTCTGCAATACATAGAACCTCAAGACCATAGCTTCAGATTCTTTAGAAAGTAAAATTATGATAAACATCATGCAAGAAATCTAATATTGTAATTTAAAATATTGATACTTAGCGAGAAATTCAAATCAATGTAAATATATGGCTCAACATTAAAAAACTAACTGCGTGCAAAACATTGACTAACTGAAGAAAGAAATTTTATAACTACTATTATTCATCAGTTGTGACATTATAAAGATAGATTTAGTTGATAAAAATAATCAAGAAAAAATTACAACAAAATAAATAAAAAATATTTCTGATAGTCTAGGTGAATTTAATTCTTTATTTCAAGATTACTTTGGACAACGGTGATATTTGTATGAAGTCTGTGGACACAAAAATGAGTTCAGTGAATGTGCTACATACCTATGACTAGAGATGATCGAATGTTTACTTATATTTGTTCTCGGACCAGACACACCTTGGCTAGCAGTTTTCTACATCAACACATAAAACAGCATACATGCTATTAGTTTGATTTGGAAACAATACAACACTCATGAAAACAAATTATGAAAATATTTATTAAGAACTAATGTTATTACTCTAGATAACAGTAATCACTATTAACAAATGTTAAACATGTTTAATAGACATTTAAAAAACTGACCTCAGTAAAAATTGCAGTGGGTATCAAAACATTAGAGCAATCACATAAAACAATTAGATCTTACAAGCCTTCTTTGTATCTATTGTAAATTTGTCATTCTAGAAGAGGCTATAATTATTTTTATGTTTATTTCTTTTTCTGAGGTGAATAAAGGAAGGAGTCAGGCTGCAGCTCAGTATTATTAAGCCAAAAAGAGACAAAACAAAGGCTAATTAAAAGATCTGTCAAATGTGTCTCAAATGAGTAAACAATATTCTTCAAACATCAGTTTACCTAACTCACGCAACAATAATGAAAAAAAAATAAATTAAAAAAATAGTTACAGATTCAAATAACTGGGCTCGAAAAACTGTGAATAATAGAATATGACATGTCAGTTCTATTCAGTATAAATGTCATTTTTTACTGAATGCATATTTCTAAGAGAAAGGTTACTTACTAGCATAATCATCAACTCTTTAAGATAATTGCCATTTGTAATAAGGTTTAAATATAAGACACTGTCAATGACTGGGTTTTAAAACTATTTCAAGTGAGTTTATTAAAGTACTGGTTTATATATGTTAGCCAAAGATGCTAAGCACCAGTATAGATTGTCTTTACGAATAGATAGCAATGATTGTTTTTTCCTCCAAAAAATAACAGTGTATTTCAGGTCGTTTATAAAATGAAAATTTGCTATCTAATGCTAAATATTAAGCCAATGCTAAGCTGAAGTGTATTGATACTGGGTAAGATATGACACCTTACAAAACAGATTACCTGATGCCACTTTGGTAAGTCCCGTTTCAGTTTCATCAGTATCAGAAAATGCAGAGGCAAGTCCTCTATCTCCCTCCACTTCCCCACAACACCTGCTTTCTAATAAAAGAAACTCCTGCAGTTCCTCTTGACTGTCAGCTGTGTGTAGCTGCAGGAACGAAGCAGGATCTAATTCACGGGGTTCCAATGGAAACAGTGGAGGAGGGCAAATCAGCGAACGTGTGGTAGATCTTGGTAATGTATGAGGTTGATAGTAGGTCTGAGCAATTGGAGTGGAACTTAATGTCTCACATGATACAGACAACTGTCGTGACATATCACTGTGCCTTGAGTTGTAGCCAGTTTCTGAAACTAAAGATAGTGTAGGTGCTGCCAAGACAACAAGCTCTTCTTCTTGATCTTCAACCAATTTAAGAGATGTGCCAGCAGTTACAGTAGCCTCTGCATCTCCTGCACTTAATGCTTCAATTGCTGCAGATATTGAACGACGGTGAGAACTCAGGTAGTCTGTTATAACTAATTGAGCAAAGCCAGATGAGTTAGGGATATTGGAGATAGCAGATGAGGGTTGATTTGTAACACACAGATCATTTTCAGCATTCTGCATGCAAGAAGAATTTACAGCAACGTGCACAGCTGAAGAAGCCACATGTCCATTACCCATCAGTTTCTCCTTCATTTTCTCCATCTGTGTAACCCATTCTGGTTTGCGGTATTCCTTTGTTCCAAGTATACCTGGCAAAAGATTTTTAGATGTTAGGCAAAAAACAATTTTAATAATTCTACAGCTGGCAAAAATATTTTAAATTTCACAAATATCTTCCAAATTCATTGGGAAGAGTTATTTCAAAATATTTTTCAGTCATTTCTTTACATGACTGTTACAAAATATAAAATAAAATAAAGACAGAGAATTTATATTTAACAGGCAAATGTGTTATGAACATTATCTGCTAATTCCAGTTCGCTCAAGTCTTACTATCCTGCAATTCTACAGCAGAGATCATAAATAAAAAAAATTATTACATCATATCCAAGATATTAAATTCCAATAAATACCATACTAACTGCAGTCAAGTTTTTTCACAACCCATTACAGATGTTCAAACTGCTTCAGATCTGCTCAGGAATGAGAGACACCAACCACAAACAGCACCCTACCCCAACCAGAATATGTTTCTGAAGAACCCCAAGTTCAGCTAACACCATGTCCACAAATATTAATATCAGAATCCACTGAAATGAAATCCTTTGTACTGTATCTCCCCTTATCTATCACCTTCATGAACTGTATAGCAGGAGAAAGTTTTCCCAAGGCTTCCAATGATAAAAGCCCACTACCTTTTATTTCTATTCAATTCCCTATTTCCTCTTCTTTCTCTAACCCAACAAGATGTATAACATATTACAGTTGATGTTTTTAAAATAAAATTTCAATACCTTTTTTTCATTATTTTCTCTCCCAATTTTGTTCCTCAATTGAATATACCCTTTCACTCCATTTCCAGCACAACTGCCACAACACATTTAGCCATTCATTTGTCTGCAAAGTTTCATTGTTAATATGTCAATTTCCTTTGTGGATTTATTCCTTATTACCATTGTTTATGATAGAAGATATTCTTTTTCATGTCCTTATTTAATTTTGCTTATCAGTAACATTTGTTTACTGACAAAATAAAATAAAGAGGTAAGTTAACTTGAATTACTAAGATGCATATGACAAAAAAATAAAAGCAACTTATGACATCACAGACATCTATAAATCTTACATTTACTGATATCCTATCAAATTATAAACTAATAAAACTAAAATTTATGTGTAGTGTGTTACAACTAGCAAAAAGCAATGCTGTGGTGTGAGTGGATAGGTTGTACTGGTGTGGATGGAAATGTGCTGTTGGTGTTGATAGGCAATGAGTGACAGGAAGAATGACTTATCAGATGGTGACAGGCCTGCAGAAGCTATACACAGAATCCTCCCACACCAAAACCACAAGCTAGCTGGAAAAAGAAGCAGGAATTTATGGCAAATTTATTACTTGCAAGAAATCACTCATACAGTATGTTATTTATGAATTATTCAAATTCATAAATTATGTTAAGACATTTACAACAATAAGGTTATCATATTTAATAAAAAATGTTCATAAATTTGAAACAATGATATGACCAATAACTAACAGAGCTGTAAATAATATTTTGTAATTCATCTCTTCTTTAATTTTAGTTATTAACAAAAATATTTACAAGGATAACATCACACATATATAATTTTAAACTGAAAAGTATCCATTTACAGAAGACATTTAAAATAATATGTTTAAACAACTGACCTTCAACTACAAGCTCTGTGGCAGTTGTGTCAACTCCAAAATCATTTTGGGCTTCACATAGTATTTCCCCTGAATCATCAGGAAAAACTTCTGAAATGGTTAACACAGATACTCCATCATCGAAATCTTCTATCTGGAAGTCCTTTGATGGAATAACTTGAGCACCTTGTTTATACCAAGTAACACTAGGTCTCGGTTTTCCAAGTACTTTAACTTCCAGCCTAAAAAAATATTTCAAGATTAATTCACTAACAAATTACTTCTTTCAATCAAAGTTAAAAACATAATTTAGATTATTGTAAATTCCAATTATCTACACCTTGTCAGGCCGAGATGTTACTGGGGGTTTAACACCACATTGGCCTGAACTGTGAACAGATAAGTTCATGACCATGTGTAGCCTTCTGGTACCTATATAATATTAAATAGATTGGCCGCCACACATTCGTATTAAACCCCAAATGCGATGGGTAATTGAAATAAAGTAACACAATACTTATATTCTTGAAAATAGCCACTCGTACATTGTCGGTACCAGAAACGTGAATAAAGCATCGAACAACAGTTTCTCTGAAGATTACAGGTTAAGTACATTCACATGAGCAAACAAAAACTCACAAAGTCCCCCTAATATTAGTGAGTATTACGGCATGTTGGAATTTGCCTAAACTGCTACCGCATAGAACAAGTTGCTCCGCCGAGTTGCGTGATCACTTTCCGGCGAAAGAATGAGACCAGAGTAAGACTACATAATGGCACGAAGTTACTTCTTTGAAAATCTAGCGCGGAGTGAGACTACATATTACGAAATTACTTCTCTGAAAATCTAGCGCGGAGTGAGACAATCTGAGCTCCCTGCAAGATCTTTTATAGACTTCTCAGAGCATAACGTCAGCAACTCTTTATTTAATATCTCCAAAAGTACTAAATAGTTTAACTTGAAATTTTTACAGGGACTTTCTATTATCATGATCTATCTGTTTTAATTTAATCTAACATTTAAAAAGGTTTCTATAATCTTAAAATTGAAGTCATCGTGTGACCAACTTGGCGGAAATTTTCACACTTCCACAACAATCTATCTTTAAAAATACTAGAAAAATACTTGGACTTTTTACCAAAACCATTATATATTCCTAATTGTCTCAATTTGGGCTATCTACTGATATAAATTTCCTTTTAGTTAAAAAGTTCATTTTTTTTCTTAATTAAAACTGCTAATTAAACTTTGCCAAATTGTTTAATTTTACGACCAAAATATCAGGAACAATGCTGACTACAGCTGGTGATAAAAGTTCAGCTGTAGCATTACTCGATTCAAAGATATTTCAAATCTTAAATTTTTACTTTTCTGATCCCGTGTTTCAAAACGTGAACAAATCGGAATATCTCTTAAAATAAACGTTTCCCGACATAATAAATACACTTTAAAATGATTCTAATGATGAGTTTTAACTGTGGTAATAAATATAAGGAAATTCCTTCTAGTCGACAATTACTATTCTCGAAAATTCTAAGTCCAGCATAAGCGACTTCACAATTGATCTATAGAATATTTTACTGCTGGGGATAGCTAGTGAGAGTGCTTTTGGTGAACTAAAGTGTACCTAACAACCTCAGAGAGACATATAAGCAAAATAAGATAGATGCTATACCGATTTAAAAGTGAGCTAACAATGCCATCACAGTTAAGACTTCCGATTGGTAACTATCTTGTTTTAAAATAAATCAAGACTAAAATTTTTAAATCCTTCCTATTTGTATGAAACATTCAATAACCTTTTATTTGTTACAGTAATCAAATGCTGTGCATAAACCATTGAGTCCATTGTAGTTCTGGGATAAAATTGGAATTAGCAAATTTTATATTTTAAACTAGTGCGAGATATCAGATATATGGAGTAGCCACATTAAAAGTTTATGAATTAAAATGAGAAATAACTACCTTACATAAATTTAAATTGTCATCCTTCAAAAACAGTGTGTGTGTGTGTGTGTGTGTGTGTGTGTGTGTGTGGCAAGGGGGTGAAGAGGGAGGGGGATTGAAGTAGCCAATAATGTTGTCTTATCAATCAAAAATCAATAGCTAACCTTGTGAGTTCACCATCACGTGAAGTTACTATTTCTGGTAGTTGAGTCAGAAAATGTGGTGCACTTCCCACCTCCTCTTCATGAGGTTTGGGCATTTCAGAAAGTTCTGATTCTGCATCCTAAAAGAAAGATATCTCCCCTTACACTTACTGTGTATGTAACATTTATTATAAGTCAACATAAATCTCCCTATAAACAATTTTATATAAATATAAATCTGACTTTGTAGAAAAATTATGATATTGCAAATATGTTTCTATCTTTAAAATCTTAATAACTTAAAATTTACAGATAAATATATCGAGGGTAAACTGGGCTTAATTTATTTAATAAGGTAATATTAAAATTGATGGGATAAATTTGCAAGAAAAAGTTTTATTACTTTTAGAAGAATTGTATATTTTTGTCACTGTATAACAATCCAGTTACAGTACTGAAATATGTCAGAAACATTTAAAATGTATTGAATAACAAACCATTATATAGCTAATACAAATTTAAAGTACAAAATAAATAAAGCAATTATTTGTCAAAAGAAACATACAGAACAACATTCTCGTAAGCATTATCAAGATACAAAATTCACAGTTAACACTAAGATTATATATAATGGAATACAAACATGGGATGGTTCTTTTTATACTAAGAAATCTACCACTTCAAGTAATTAAAAATTAACAACCTTTAGTTCTTTTTGACCTCTATTTATTCTTTTAATTCATTGGGGTGGTTGGAAAAAAATAAAAGAATGAGAAGTTATATCCTAAATTTAAACCACTAAACTGAGAAAGCAAAAACATAAAGAAGAGTTCGCAGAAATAGTCACAGAAGAGTACTAAAAACTAGGAAGTGAAGTTTTTCCTCATATTTTTACATTTGGTTTTGTAAAACCATGGATGACAGCAGCCACTTGATTGAAGAATGATGATATGAGGTAAAAGTGAGATGCTGGTGCACTGAAAGATCTAGCTGATAGAAATCTCTCATTCACCGAATAATTAATTAGAAGCTTCACTAAAATTCTATCTGCTCTTTCAGAAAACAGGCTGAACACTATACCTCTAATATCAAAACAATCAGGTATGTAACTAAATTTCCACTGGAACATTTCAATTAGTTATCAATAAAAATACCAGACCTAATTAATGCTTTAGTTGAATTTGATTTAACTTTAACTGTGTTGAACCATGTCCCAGTGACAACTTACTTTTGAATTTTGTGAATTCTTAACATAAATTCTTATAGTATAATTTCCCTACTCATCTACTTTTAAAATTGTTGTATTCAATTCTTTCTTCTTTTTAGGTAAATTGTTCAGCAATTAAGCAGTCATTTTTTACATTCCCTGAAAACCTTACCTACAGATGAACTTTTTCCATTTCCTTATGCCTGGAATAAAGTGCTTGGTTGTGGTCATGATAATCTCTTGCCTTCAAAGTACTAAGCCTAATTGTTCTACCACTATCCACCCAGGATTGATTGCCTATAAACGTCTTATACACTCCCAGCACACACTAAACCACCCATCTTCCAATGAAACCAACTCAAAACCTAATCAGTCTCCTGTAGTCATCTCTAATAAGTTACAGATTAATTTCACTGTCCACCCTTTCCCCCTAAATACAACTGACCTCTTATTAGTACCAGAATTAAAATCCTTTTTTTCTGTCTGTGCACCAAATCACTTAATGACTGTTTTTAGATCAGTTCAGGGAGAAATAGACACTGCTGTGCCACAGTAACCTCAAAACAGTGTCACAAATAAAATAGGTATATTTTTCTACTGTTAACATTCAAATGGATACTCTCGGAAGCAAAGATATTGGAAATGTGGTATTATAGCATGCACTTGAAGCTTGGAATAATTCAACATTAGCAGTTCTGTGAGGTAGCTACTAAGTGGTTGAAAGGGTCTGTAGAGGCTGTTTTCCTCCAAAATTATATTTTAAAAAATCAGTTTTTTGTGTTAATTTTTTATTTTCTTATAAATCTGGATTTAATTATAAGTCACCACCCAATTAGTTCTTTCTTTTTTTATTCTTCTAAAACTAACTTGCCACAATTCTAAAACAACCACATTGTTTCTGTTTTTTGTAGATTATCCAACTGCCTTCATGTTTCTTCCTCTTACCTAAGATATTTGTCCAAACAATTTCTTTTAACTTATTTACATCAGAGATTTTTCAGTTTCCTAATTTCAAATTTTAGTAGGTGTAGCTTCTTTTTATTGGTTCCTCCCCACAAACATCTAAATTATAATTTCATTACTTCTAATTGTAATTTTATTACTTCTAATTAACTAATACAAACAAATGTTTTTTTTTCCATAAAATCAAGCTCCAGTAGATACATTCAAACAAAATTGAGTATTTATTATTCACATCCAGTTTAATAGCATTGGAACAGATAAGTACTTTTTTTTACATTACATCAATAAGCAGAATTATTACTAATACAGTAAGAGCAAGAACTGAAACAATTCTGAGGACAAGGCATTGTATATTATGCAGAACTAGCTAGTTTTGACTGTAGTCGGGATCATAAATTGACCTCCAGTATATTACCTTCTCCACTAAGAGATCTTCCTCTGAACTGCTCTGCTCAGCAACAAGAGAAGGTCCAACTGTTGCAATCTCAGAGTCAGGAACATATTCATATGCTATATTGTGGTAAGAGAAGAAGAAATGATCCATAAGTAGTGAATTAGATGGTTTAATTGAACACAAAAGTAAGATATAATGGTAAATTATGATTAAAAATTGTATTAATTCATTACATTACTTATGAACCTGATGAGTAAAATGCTAACAATAACTCACTTTTCTTTTTCCTACTGTATGAACTTAACTAACATTCAAAAGAAGTAATAATGGAACAAGAAACAAGGTGATACAATTCTGAAAAAGACTAGAGGAAATACACACATCACTACTCAAAACTGAAGGAAGGTGATTTGTAATGACAAAAATACGGCAAACACAAGGAAATTTTTTGGGAGGTGAATTGTTTGGTAAGTGATGGGACTATTGTTTCTGTGCTTGTTACAATTCAAATAGAGCCGAAGTCTTTTTTTTTTTTTTAATGTCTCTTAACAGCGAGGTCTTTAGAGACGGGAAAGGATGGGGGGCAAGGAATGGGAAGGAATTCCTTTTGATGGAAGCATCCTGGTATTTGCCTAAAGTGATTTGGGAAACCATGGAAAACCCAAATCTGGATGCCCGGACGGGGATTTGAACCGCCGTCCTCCCGAATGTGAAACCAGAACACTAAGTGTTACACCACCACGTTCGGTGAGCCCAAGTCTTTTGAATGCGAACTAGTATTTGCAAACAGCATAGAATTAAAACAATGGACATATAACCTTAAAGAAATGGATCAAAAACACAAATGCAATTATATTTACCTAACAACACTGTTGCTAACAAGATTTCAATATATTCACGGAATCACACACAACCTGGAGTGTAAAGAAATTACTAGCTTTTTCTTTTTTAACCATGCAATGTCATTTTGAGTTACACAACATAGATCTTACAGATTTAAAAACTTGTTTCCATATAAGGTTGATGAAATCTACACATTTTTCAGGAAATTTGAATAAATTAATGCTTGTATACAACTTCAAATGTTTGCATAAATCCATAATCCCTATATTCCATATATTTGGAGGTATTTGAAAGTATATGGAAGCAGAATAAAATTACTTTCTATCCATTCGGTACCTATGTTTTTCCGACAATTCTATTAACATTATTTAGTACACTTGCTTGAATTCCAACTTAAAAACTGTTATTTGTAAATGGAATGTTTATTAATTAATAAGTCCCTTATGCTTGAAATATAAATAACTGACCTTCAACAACAAGTGAAGTGGCACAAACAGCTTCACCAGTTTTATTAGTTGCTTGGCATGTATATTCCCCTGCATCTTCTGGGAATACTTCAGAGATTTCAAGTTTACAGACACCTTCTGAATCTTGGTACACAGTTACATCCTTGGCTTCTTTCACAGGCTTACCTTTGTGCAGCCATACTACTTTCGGCGTTGGCTTGCCGACAACCTGCAGAAAAAATATTTGTTTTCACACAATAAAACTCAGAATAGAAGTAGCCACATTCACAGCCAAAAAAGAAATAATGTTTCAGATTCAAATTACGACTAAACAAAACTATGTGGATTTAATAGAAAATTTCTAACAGGTGTACATCATTCTGCAGACTTACTTCATCTTTCAGCACATTTACAATTCATTATTAAGATCAACTACAGAAAGCTCCCAATAAATTCATTAAGATACATAAGTAGGCAAGTACAGGGAAAGAAACCCAACACTCACCACTTATGAAGGCAGATGAGCCATGATAAAGAAATAAACACGAACTCATTTTCTAATATTTGGGTATTTAAATACGTTTAAAGTAGAGACATATGACAAAGGGATCAGATGTGTACACTTCTAAGCTCACGACATGAGTGAAGCCAGTGAGGAACATAGTAGAAAGGGGAGAAGAAGACAATCTACAACTGTAGGTGTAATATAAGAAGGGAATTCTGCAAAGGAGGGCACCTCTAAAAATGTGGATGCTGGGCACATTAGTAGAAGAGTTAGGAGTGGTACATGGAAGGGAACAGACAACTATTTCCACAAGCTGGCACTTGATTTCAGGCATAAGTAATAGGAAAAATTTTCTTTTGTAATTTAGGGAGTCTGGGACTGTAATAAATTACTGAGTGAGGTACTGAACATTGTACCAGGTACACAGAAGTAATTTAAAATTTGTAAAGGGCAACAATTACAGGGTGGTGATAGACATGTAGGGAAGTGCTCCATTGTAATTAAAATAAATTAAAAGTATAATAGGTTAAATTGTCATATGAAACATTAAAATAAAATTTAATAAAGATAAGATAGAAATATAGACCATTAACAGAGTATACTAAAAGGCTGTACTTTTAAGACTTGGAAAAAAAATACAATGTGTGTGTGTGTGTGTTTTTCTGCCTGTCTTCAAGTTGGTATGAATTGGATTCACACAAAAGCTACCGGTTTTTTTTTTTTTTACAGCAGACAAAATGGGTTATGTTCCATTTTTATAAGACTTCAAAAAGCTGCGACATTTAAAATAAATTTTTCACTCAATGCAATTCGCACAAAAACTGTGTGTTGGATTTTAACGGGGTATCATTTAATATACAGTCTGTGGTCACATAGGGAAAGCAAGGTACATTTCATTTTGATGTGGCATCATAAATCTCAGAAATTAGAGAAAATTGAGCAATATTCAAGCAAAAATTACTAGTTTTCGCTGAGTTTTAATTACTGCACAACTTGATTTCCACATAGAAAAAAACTGAATACATTTCAATTGACAAGATCTCGAGAAGCTAATAAATCTAATAATAATACTGTAACTGGGAAAAAGTCTATATATATAAGATACTTTTAAAACAATGATTTTTTTGGCTACATTCATTAACTATAGGGAAACAATCAGTTGTTTTTAAAATTTGTGTCTGTTTTGAAGTATACTCTTGTGCAAAAACCAATGGTTGGGTTTTGATGGAGGTTTCAATAATGTACAGCCATTTGTCTGGGGGGTGAAGTAGAATATGTTTAATTTTGATGGGAAGCCAGAAAGCTGAAAAATTTAAGATAAAATTGCCCACAAATTAGTATCAATTTTTCATCAACGTGATTCACATAAAAACTACTAGTCACATTTCAATGTGGTTTCAAATAATGTATATGTAATGTATATATGTATGTATATATATATATATGTATATATATGTATGTATATATGTATGTATAAAAAATGTATATGTAAACCAGAGTAGGTTTTATTTTAATGCGACATTATAAAACTAAAAAAATTTAGGCAAAAGTATCAGGAAATTAGTATACATTTTATGTTGAACGCATTTCACAGTAAAATCTACTGATAAAATTTTGTTGGGGTTTTGAACACTGCACTGCCAAATTCCCATGAGTTAAGTAGGGTATGCTTTATTTTGATGTTATATCAGATTCTGAGAAATTAAGATAAATGTGTCCAAAAATTAGTATCCTTTTAAAGAAATTATACTTCTCACAGTCAAAATGTGTATTGTGATATTAACTGCATGAGTTGCATCACATTATTCAGAGAAATGAAGTTAGTATCTCTTGTGGAGATCAATCATGCAAAAGGAATATGTGTTTAGTAAGCTACAAAAGTGATCATGTTTGGTTCCAGAGAAAGATCTGAACATTAACCATCCAGGTAAATAAATCTGCAGGCAACAGCTAGCAAATAAATAAACATATATAATAAAAGTAAGTGATATCTTAGTAACAGTGGGGTAGGAAGAAATGCTTTGAGGTAGAGATAATAGAGATTGTGATTTTTGAGTTGGTGTAATGTTTTTTGTTGCCGTGGTTCTTCTTTCATCAACTTATGTGAGTGATAGGTCTATTTATGCTTCCATACTAAAAATAAATGGTGGACTCTTAGCAGAAGTTACAATAAATATTGGTAAGCTCATCCCCAAAAGTTCAAAAGTGGTAGTAGTTTTACTACTCCTCCTCAATGCCACAGATGTTAAGTATATTACCAACATTTTGACACCAGGAATACTTTTGGCCTTAACCTCTAGAAAGAATCCTCAAGTAAACCTATAAATACTTTTATTATACAACTGAAAAGCCAAAAGTCACGGAATGCCTCCGAATATCATATGGAAGCCCCTTTAGCCCAGAAAAGTGCAGCAATCCGATATGGCAAGTTGTCGGAAATCCCCTGAAGAGATATTCAGCCATGCTCCTTTACAGCCATCTATAACTGCAAAAGTGTTTAAACCTAGTCCATAACAGGATGGAGCCACCACCAGCTTGAACAGTACCTTTCTGATAACTTTAGTCCACACCTCACGGGGTCTCTACCACACTCACATCCTATTAGCAGCTCTTAAAAAAAGGAATCATGATTCATCTGGCTATGCAACCTTTTTCCGGTCATCTAGGGTCCAATCAATATGTTAATGACCCCACGAGGGGCACGGCAACCAATGGTATTTCGCTAGAAGAGAAACTCACATCTGTCTTTGCTGCCATATCCCTAACATGCCAAATTTTGCTGTACTGTCCACACAGACATATCTGTCATACATACCACAATATCAGAAGTTACATTTTCACAGCACTCTCTTGATACTATGGGTCAAAGAATTTTAATTCACAAACAATTTCTGAAATTGAATGCCAAATGCATCTTGCACCATCTAACATTCTGCATTCAAAGTCTGTTAATTCATGCAGTGTGGCATTAATCATGCCACTTTTACACAAGAGTACAAATTAAACCCAACACTGCAAGACAAAATTCCACATTTATTTTATCTAGTTACTTTGTACAGTTTTCCCAGAGATTACATTTTCCTGTAATTATCAACAGTCTTCTGTTTCCTGACCCCATCAGTGCCAATCCCACATTGCCCCTGTCTGCCTTCAGCCTCGTGATGAGTCTCAATGTGCTCATATCTTATGCCTTTGCCATATGTATCACCTCTAAACATGATTGAAGTATATAAGAGTTGAGGCTTGTATATAGATCAAATTTTCTTGGGAAAGTAGGCAAGTGAGAATTTTTGCATAGCACATTCTCACTCGGCAAGTTTCCTGAGAAAATTTCATCGATGATTAAGGTGTATATCAAAATACTGTAAAATGTGTTTATGTTAATTTGTTCACGGAGACCCAACCACGAATTATGGAAATCAATGCCCCTCTCACGGAGTGAAAATGCCAAAAATACAACAAAAAAGAAAAATCAAATCTAAGACACCTCCACCGTGGTGACTGGAAGATTTGCTGCCCCTTTCTCTCTTCCTTTCCCTAAATTTATCGCCTAACAGCATTTTAATTGTTTCTATTAATTTAAGTAATACAAATAGTCTAACTAACAATAATAACAAGGGTGGTCAGGAAATTCCTTCTATTTTTTAGGTAGACTAGAATATAACTATATCTTATAGTGATAAAAAAAAGTTTATAAATTGTAATCAAACAAATTACATTTGTTTAAGAGAAGAATTACCTTGATATTTCCTTTAATTCCAGTAACATAGTTTTAAACAACTCATAATGAAATGAGGAAGGCAGAGAAACACTAAACATGATTCAGACACAAATGTGTATGAAATAAATTAATGCAGCAATCATTAAAACATATATTGGAAATTTTGTGCAGAGAAATTCTTTTATCACGCAGGTTATATATTTGCATAGTCCGACTCACGGTGTTATTAATAGATGGCAAAACACTTCATAGTCTCATCGATATTTCAAGATTATTGAATTTAAATTTCTATAGTTCAATTACACATTTAGAAATTCTCTGTTGATCTTCTGAATGTTAACAACAATAAATCGTTGTTTGTCACTGGCTAACAAATTTCTGGTAATGATAATACATGTAATCACTGTTCTCTGTACCGATCTGCTACTTTTGGGTCGGTTTTAAGTACTTCATTTAATGGCCTATTGTCTTTTTTTGTAACTTTAATCTTATTTGACAAAATGAGGTTAGTGTCTTTATACCTTATTTGCACAAACAACTTGTAAAATGGAATGTGTGGCTTAGTTCTGTAAAAAATGGTGTTTATTCAATACAATAATTCAGAAAATAATTGTACCAGTTTAGTTAAATTTCATAAACTTCACTCTATATGGATTTAAATTTTTGTTACTAAATCTAGATCATTTACTAATAAAAAAATTATTTCAATCTTGTAATGCATTTCAAAAAGTAATTAATGTGAACACATTTTTGTAATTAACTGATAATAAATAAACATTTTTCACCTCTCATCAGGACATGGCACTCATCGCTGATGGCATTAAACAAATAAAAACAGTTGTATTGATGTTTGTTTATTAGCAGTTGATTAATTAAGCTACTGTGGTAGTACATTTTAGAATTAAATTTAAGCAGAGTATAATAAATATTGTAACCATACAGATAATTTAGTATTAAGAAGTGAATTTATGTTTGAACACAGATACTATAAAACAATATATAGAATAATTATAGCAGATTGAACATACAGACATTAAAATTTTAAAGCATGAACATATGTATATAATTAATGTACATAATTCACATACACAAATATGATGATAATATTATGTTATTTATAGCCACTGACGATGCCCCACTCCAGAAGGGCGAAATCCGTCTGGTAGATGAAAGTCAATAAAAAACAGTTGTTAGAAGACGGATTTTTATTCAAAAATATAATAAATATTAGTTTGTGCTGTAAGTTGAAATACAGCCCACAAACAAATAAACTTGCAAAATACAGTTACATCTGAAATAGTGAACTGTGGAAAATTATCCTCAGAAAGATCATCATGCGCATATAATCTGCAAAAATATATTGAGTGTTTTGAAAATGCACTGCTTTGTCACTAAATGAAATCTCTTGATTCTAATAAAACATATATATCTTTAATTAACCTGCTTACACAATACTTACTTATTTATATTATCTCATATATATTTTAGTTTAAAAATATGATTCATATCATGCATACTACAACTTCATGATTAGAATGGAAGCATTCTTTAGTATCATGTTCCTCCTATTTAAGCTGCCTCTTTAATCAAAATGATATTAAACCAGATTTTTATAGTCAGAGATATATGATCAAAACAGTATTTCATCAACAGAGTGTGGTCAGGTAGCTCAGATGTCAAGGCGACTATACTCAAAATATAGGATTCCAGGGTCAAAGGGATATGAATTTTTAAGAGCATTGTTTCATCCAAGAGATACAATAGGTTGCTCTATGGTTAGGACTCCATGTTAAACTGTAGGTCCAGTCACGACAGTGGCAGAAGGTGCAGCAAACTGAAACTCTGTCACCAGGTTGTCAACACAAAGTATGGCACAAAGTATGACAGAATTTTATAGTACCTGATAAAATCATAAACCTACATCATACTAACCTGACAACGCAGCTGTACAGGTTCACCATCCATTACCCGTACAGGAAGAAGTCTCTGTACAAAGCGCGGGGCTTCTAATTCAACAACTTCTTGCCAGTCTTCTGGAGATAAAACTGATAGTGTAGCAGTGCAAGTGACTGAACCTACTACATTCTCAGCACGGCAAGTGAAGCTGCCCGAATTTTCTTTGTTTGCTTCTGGTAGGATCAACAGTGATCGATTACCTTCATTAACAATTCGTATCTCGTGGGATGACTATAAAAAAAAAGTACATAAGTTTTAAGCTGATGTTGCTGCATTTTTTGTGCATCTTACTCTTATTATATTTAATTCACTTCTACTGGTAAAAATCAATTTCACTGAGCTGCTAGATTTTGTTAGTAAAATAAAATATACAAGACAGTTGTGAAAAAAGGAGAAATTATCTGGTTCATATCACTCTTGCCAATGGACTTATATGTAAATAAAACTGATAGTAAAACTGCCACATTTTGAGAATAAAATTTTTGGAAAGCAGCCTACAAAGCTGTATGAAGCAATGAAGTCTTCACGGGTGTACCTCCTGATTGTGTTAAGAAAACAAGATATTTCAAAGACTATCTCCGTCTTCTTCCTCAGTTGCAAAAACATCTGTACTGGTCAGCTGACCGACAGATACTGAGACTGCTCAGAAACCGCACTTCCTTATATACCCAACAGCTGTGTCTACAGCCTACACCCAGAGGTTGACTGCCAGTGGGCACGTCTGTAGATTTTTGTTGCAGCCCGTGGATCCTAAACAGCGATCTCTGATCACATGTATGACCATAGTCACATGGTACACTTTAACAACATTAGGATATTGGCTAGAACTTCATATTTTTTTAGATTCAGTAGTCAAAGAAGAAATTGAAATCTAGTTGGCTGATACCTTCAACACAGACAATAGGCTATGTCTTAGAGAGGCATGGAAACCAGCCTTAGCGAACTCTGCAGTGAGCGTGGTACCTCTGTCCAGCTGCTCCATATTAGGCTCCGATGGCCGTAACAAAGATCTACAGGTAAGCACACTGGCAGCCAGCCATCGGACATGGGCTGTGGGCAGAGCCATTGGTAATATACGGAAGTATGACACCTGAGGATGATGACGGAGCCAATCATTGAAATACCGTGTTTTCACAACACAATCGGGCAGCTCACCTGTGAAGACTACATTGCAATTATATGCCAGGAAAGTTTCCATTCTTACACCTGCATGAAGTATTTAGTTACTTGCAATATGATAATCTATAATAATAATAATAAAAATAGAGGAAAGGACTGCTGACCAGAGAAATATGTATCTTATCTAAATTCAGTACAGAGAAAAATTTAAAAATATTCTTCTTCTGCAAGAGCTTTGGAAATGTTTTAAAGGTGCCTGCCTTTAGTTTCTCTGACAAGTAGTAGTAATATAAATAACATAAAATTGCAAATTATTTCAACAGTGTTTATATGGATTTTAAATACAGTAATGAGTGTCTATCATTTACAATTTAACTGAAGGTGATGGTTAAGCGAGAAAAAATAAATAAATAGCAGGAACAATCATTGAAATCAATTTTTAATCATTTCTTAGCAAATCAAGCCCAAGTTTTTTCTAATTTAAATATGATTTCATTGATATTATTTAATGATGTTAGATACAGTAAATAACACTTGCCGACATTGACATCATGTTTGCAATAAGGGAAAATTCTTGTGAAAATCTGCTATACCATCATCTTATTATAGTTATCATCTTTTGACAACAAGAATAAGTGCTGAGTAGCTCAGCACCACAAAGAATCTGGTGCTAAAAGAAATATCAAAGCAAGTATGCCAAAGTGAGGTGAGATGGAAATGTAGCTGACTATTTAGTTACAACAGAGAAAAATGGTGAATGGGAAGAAAAAAGATGATATAGATGCTCAGCAAGCAATAAATTATCTTAACTCTCAGTTCCTAAGATGTTATCATACTCGGCTAAAGCTGAATAGTTGCTTAATTTATTTTGTCATTTTTATATATTTGTTGTTGGTCACTTACAGGCAAATATCAATTAGCATATAGTGCAATCACATATGTAAAAAGAAGGTAATACATACACTGCTGTATTTCACCACCTGCTGTAGATTTAAGGTTACTTTTTTTGTTTCATTTTTAAAATTACAGTGTTATATAACTAAACCAAAATAACATGAAATGGAGTTTACCTTGACTGGAACAGATTTCTGGTACCACTGGAAAGAACAAGTTGGAAATGAATCTACAAGAGTCTCCATGATAACTGTTTCTCCCTCCACCACAATTCTTGGTGTCAGTGGTTCAATAAATTGTGGAGGCTTTGCTTCAGCCATCTCAGGCTGTGGCTCTGAAGCAAAATTAAGAGATTATATTCTACATGTTATAAGGAAACAAAACACACTTTAGAGTGAAATAAAATCAGGATAGGGGAATGAACCGCTGTTTACTTTTTAGAAGTGGACTGTCACTGACTGCATTATTCTTTAGTAATTAGATTTTTATTCAATGTTAGAAAAAATATGTCAAGCATTCATACATAGACTCAGAAGTGATTCTGTTAGCAGCATCAGTAAACTAAGCTGTTACAACATCTAAGCTGTAAAACAAATCAACATTATCTCTCGTTTCCAAAATTATTGACAACAATCATTTTATAACATATATAGGAATTACAAAATGAACCACCACTTACTTTAGATGATGCTTACATGGCATGAACACATAAAAAAGACAAGCCCTTTCTGCTACTTAGTACCTATTATTACCGATTACTATATATATTCTCTTGTCGATAAAAGGTTAAGACTCAAAAATTACTGTCATTTGTGTCCTTGTCTTTTTTATGTATTTACGCCACATGACCATCAACTAAGCTAAGTGGTGATTCACTTCCCAATCCTAATTTGTAATTCTTTTTTGCTACTTAGCAACTATTATTTCATGTTTACTATATATATAATAAATCAGCAAAATATGGAATCAAATAACACTAATAAAGTGTCAACAAGAATGAATAGCAATGGACAAACTGTATTCACACAGAATCCAGACCACCCATTAATTGCCTATGCCATTTATCATGATATCAATAGTTTCAATTCCTGCTTCACGGTACATGTTATTTAAGTCCTTCCAAACATCAACAGCCCCTTTGAATTCAAATAGGAAATGGTGTGCCAGTACTAGCTATGCATCAGAAAACCATCTGGCCTAAACTACAGGTAATACAGATTGATCATTTTAAATTTTCCTCCTTTCCCAACTCCTGTCTTCAGTTTCTATCCCGAACTATCATTATATGATGTGATAGAACAGAAACATTTAATAAGAAAACCATATTTTTGTGCCATGAGATTAAACAAAAATCGATATATTTACTCATATAGCAAAGAAATGTAAGTTGCCATGGCGATCAGAAATCAAGTGATAGCTAGAGGTTAGTGACATAAAGACCGAATGGTTGCTTGGAAACCATTTCATTGCTGAAGAACGTTGCATTGATCGAATACTTAAGTCTGATGTAGTTCCTAGAGGAATATGAGTTGTGAATAATAAACAATATATTTTGAAAGAAAAATAACTGAGTTATTTATAATTATAACCAGTCACGCGATAATAACACAAGCCTCTGCTCACCAGAGGTGATGTTTAATTTCATATTTTTCTGCTTTACTGTTCATTTTATTATTTATATATTTAATAGTATTTGTGATCATCTTCCTTTTCCAACCATGAAATATTTTTAATAATTATTTAATAATGCTGAAAACATCAGATACATTCTCTTCAACTCAATACCCCCACTACTTGCCCTATTTTCTTCATTCCTGAAGAATGCCCACACCTATTCTCTCTGCTCAACTGCTACAAATCACAACACTACCTTGCGTCCAACATTTTCAACTGCTAAAAAATGGTAATATGCTAAGTGTTATTGTTTCGAAAATGGATTCTAAGTTGTGAAAAGGAATTTTATTTGACAAATTGTGGCACATTACCTCATACAAACAGTTCAGACATTTGGTAGATTCTCATTTTACTTCTGACTTTGATAAGTAAATCATACAAGCACATGAGCATTCAATTCGTTGTTCTCTTAATTTGATAAGGATCAACTATTTCTTACACTGCTGACAGTATGAATGCTACTGTGAAAATCCTGGATTGTGAGCTGATCTGACATGGCCTGGCTTGATTGCTAGTGTGAACTGGCCTATAACCCTTAAAAAATCTATGATAGTTCTGGTCGCTAAGTATCTTTCAGCATTTGAATTTATCAACCATCCTTTGTCAAGGCTATGATTTCCTTTGATCCCCACCCTGCCCCTCCCAGGACATGCTTCACTGGTCCCCCCACAAACAATCCACAAACATGGTCTTTATTAGACAGTACTGAGGCTCTGTCTCATGCAACAGATCCCATTGAAAGATGCAATGTACACCATGCTGCCACCATCTTCACCAACATCATACTGAGAATAGCTTTCCCATCATAGGACATGCCATTTGTGAAAACTTCCATGCAATATATCCATTAACCAGCAACTACTGTTCAGCCTGTTACATAGGTCTGACCACAAATAACTGTCCATTAGAATGAATGGCCACAAACAAATGGTATTCTAGCAGAACCCAGACCATCCAGAAGCTGCTCATGCCACATCACATGATACCAACAATTCTAATTCTTGTTTCACTATCTGCTCAATCAGAGCTTCTCCCCTTCCTTCCCTCCCCCCTCAGAAGTAGCAGCATCTCCTCTGAACTCTGAAGATTGGAACTAGCCTATTAGTTCAAACTGGGGACCAGATAAACACCAGGTTTCGTCTTAATTTAATACCTAGCTATCTTCCTTCTTTTCCATTCCTCTCCCCTACTTCCAATGTTTATTCCCAACATGAAACAGTAATTATCAGAGCTGTTGTTTAAATAAGTGTATAATATCTTTGAGTTTCGATTAATTTATTTTGCATTTATTTTATGTATTTTAATACTCTTTATATTAATACACTAATATTTTTAGCTTTCCACAATACAGTTTCAATTTTACAAAAATCAGGTTTATGCTCTTTAACCCCAACTTTTTTCCATCCTGAATTTTCTCCCACTCAGTGACACTGGCCAATGGTCTCTGAGTCATCAATTAGCTGCCAGTCTCCAGCTACTTTGTTCGATAGTTGATGAGGCGGCCATTAATGCTAATATTTCAATGCTTAATGTGTGTACGTGCCTATCCGTATTTCGACATCATCCCACCTCAATTGTGATAAATGATGGTTACTGTCCTAATTTAGGAACCAAGGCTGCAATGATGCTGATAATAAAAAATTAGTATATGATAATAGCCATTGCTTACACAAGAAGATAGCTGCGGCATCAAAACAGTTAGCTGTCAGCTTCCCTCTGGCAGCTACCTCATTCAAATGTTGAGGAAGGGTTATGAGCCCAAAAATTTCACTCTATCTGCGTATGTGTTTTTCCGTGTTTTGACATTGCAACTATCTTCTTCTTTGGGAAACAGTGGTTATTATCCTATCCTAATTTTTAACATACCATTCATTATGAATGAATTGTCACAGACAAACAAATATTACTCCAAAAATCTATACCATCTAGTTACAGCTCTCATAACATCGATGTCTGTTTCATGGTTAGAGCCATCAGAGTACTCTATGAAACCACAGCACAATCCAAACCAAAGAGTGAGAATTGGCCTATCAACACACTGTTGATACTAGACATTCCCTGGGCCTCTACCTCAGATAATAAGACTCCTCATCTTCCTCACCATGATACTCCCATCAGCTGAGAGTTTAATTAATATGTAAATAGGAATTACAAATGAACCATCATTCACCTTATATGATGGTTGCATGGTGTGAACACACACAAAAAGGCAAGAACACAAATGACATAGTAATTTAAGGGTCTTGGCTTTGTCAATAGAAGAACATTATGGATGGCGGTGGGTGTTATAGGAGATTGTCTCACAGAAACTATGAGACAATCTCCTACAACACCCAACCATCCATAATGTTCTCCTACTGACAAAAGGTCAAGACCCGAAAATTACTATGGCATTTGCATTCTTTTTATCTTTTCATGTCATGCAACCATTATCTGAGGTAAGTGGTGGTTCATTTCGCTATCATAATTTTGAATTCCTTTTTGCTACTTATATATATATTGGCCACAGCATCTTCACAGATGATAGTTGTAGTGACTCAGTTATGGCTAGGGTTGAGTGCATCACATCTTCTTTTGTGGCTGAATAGTCCGATGGCGGCGTGACAGATTTTGCCACATCTATCGCACACGAAAGAGGGATCCAGTGGAAGCACTTCCCTGTTACGAAGCTTTTTCAGCTTTATTTTGTCCAACCATGTTCTGTCATATTTGGACATGCCGGTGGTAATATGTCGACGCCATAAGGGTCTCGTGCTGGCGCAAGCTTCCCAGTCAGAAGTGCGCATGCCGAAGCTCTCCAAATCACGCTTGCAGGAGTCCATAAACCTTAACATAGGGCGCCCTACAGGTCTCTTGATATTAGCAATCTGACTGAGCATGACTTTCCGTGGTAATCTCTCAGGGTCCATTCTATGGACGTGGCCAAGCCAGCGGAGTCGTCTTTGTTTTAGTGTGGCAGTAATACTGTGACACTTCGTGGTAGACAGAACACTCTCATTGCTCATTTTGTCCTGCCACGTGACTCCAAATATTGTCCGCAGGCAGCGCATATGGAAAGCGTTCAGCTGTCTCTCTTGCCAGGCGTAAGTGGACCATGTCTCAGCTGCGTACAGTAAGATGCTCAGGACACACGTCTGGTATACTAGAATTTTGGTGGAGAGAGTTAGCTTGGAGTTTCTCCAGACACGTGTGGACAGCTTGCCAAAGGTCGTCGTGGCTTTGCCAATTCGTGCATCAATCTCCTTTTGAATGGACTGGTTGGATGTGGTGATGGAGCCAAGATAATGGAAGTGTTCTACTACTTGAAGAGGGATGCCTTCCAATGTTATTTTAGGAAGACGATCTGTGCCCTGAACCATGACAACCGTCTTCTTGGTATTGACACTCATCGAGAACAGATGACATGCATGATTAAATCTGGTGAGCATCTATTATTTCCTGGTTACTATATATATATTATCCATTTTTTATTGTATTTTTATTTATCTGTTATATTTTTAATTATTTTCACCTCTTTTACATATCCTTTTTTTATTCTGATTTGATTAATTAGCTTCCTGCAATTATAATTCATTGTTATTGTCTTTCCTTTCCTTCTACCCTCCCATAATCCGCACTCTGATTCTAATGGTCACAACCAACATTCATATGGCTATATTTATTGTGGGTGCCTGCATGATCTCATTCATGTTTTCAATTTCATGAAGAAGGACACAACCCAAAATACTGCATTTTTTAGTATTTTTGTTGGTGCTGCCCATCTCCCGTCAACAGACGCTGGTGGTTTTCCTCTTTCCTTATATATATCATTTGTCACCATTTTCTATCTATTAACAGATGAGGCCTCTTAGTTGAGTACTGATTTTCATATATTTCTAAGCAGGAGAGGCATAGTCACCATGTCTGCTTCAAAGGCGGACCCTCCCATTTCCAGGAAGGAATCTATTCTAATGGGGAAAGCTTAAGGGTTGTAATCTATCCAAAATTTGTGTGACTTCATTCTCTCTGAGAGGTGTATTTTTGCTAAAGGAACGTGTAGTTGACAAGGTGTAATTTAAGGACTATTACAGCATTCACCTATGTGATCACAGAAAACTGCCTAAAAACCACAAACAGGTCAGCCAGTGTCCAGTGACCAGGACTCGAACCCGGTCCCACTGTCCCTCCTTGATCCAGTTGACCCAGTGTACTGGAACCACACTGGTGGATATATATATATATGTTGGTAGCTGGCAGCCAACTGCCGCCAACATGCAGCCTTCTCACTCCTGCTGATGAAGAGCCATGTGATAAAAAATTATATTCTATGTGTGTTATACTACGTTCGCTCTCATCTGGCGTGTCAAGGTCATGTGCCCCTAACCCCACGCCTCACCTCACCACCCCCTCCAGTTGCCTTCCCCTCCGAGCAGACAGCTGCCTACATGCATTGTCGTTTGTCGCAGTATTGTCGTGTTTATTCCGACAAACCATTATAAAACTCTGTAAGTGAAATGGCGTCAGATAGTTGTTCCATTAGGCAACAGTCAAAAACAATTATTTTTTATGTGTATAATTTTTTAAGACGTTAGAAAACTCTGAAGAGAAAGTTAATATACTTTTTAGGGAACCGCTAAAAATGACGGCAGAGGCATGTGGCATATCGTTACGAACAGTGCAGCGTGTATGTAGCGAAGCCCAGCTTAGTGTTCGAGGGCCATCCTTTTCTTCTCCAAAGAAAAACATTCACCGAGAAAAACTGGTAACGGAGATGGATGACTTTCAGAAAGATGTCATTCGACGTTCTTTTCTAGAATTTTATGACACCTACCTTAAGAAAATTGAGGGAGGTACTGAAAGAGAAAATTAACTACACTGGAGGCGTATAAATTATTAAAAGCACTCGACTTCATATTCAGAAAAAGTAATGCCGGTAGACCTTTTCTGATGGAAAGAACAGACATTATTGCAGCAAGGCCCTCATTTTTAAGAAAAATGCACTATTTAAGGAAGGAACATCCTCTTCGACCTGCCATCTACCTTGATGAGACGTGGGTAAATCAAAATCACGCAAGGAAGTTTATTTAGCAACACACTAAACGCAACAGTGGTCCCAACAACGATTTCTGTAAACAGAAACTACCACTTTGAGTAAATATCACTTTCATTTCAAAATTTAAATGACGTGTTTAGAGAATTAACTTCCATTGGGAAAGACATCTAAAAATTGGATTTAGTGGTTGAAATGTCTTGCGTGACTTTTAAAACTAAAAATAATTATTGGAAGCAGTAAGTTTTATTCATTGATATGTAAATAATTTTTATATTTATTAACATATGAAATTGTAATTAGTAAACACGAAATTTGTATGACATACGATTCACTCATTTTCATCATGACAAATAGTTAAAATGTTCGATTTTACTGAAGAAATCATCAAATTAGATGCAACATATTGTACCACATACGTCGTGATGATGTTTGCGCATGTGCGGCAGCTGTTTCCCCTTCGCCTGTAGGGGCTGGGGCAGCGGAGTGAGGATAGAGCAGAGTGACCTTGGCCCGCCTTTCCTGTCTGAACATAGTATAGTTTTTTTTTTTTTTTTTGTGTGCCAATGCCGCAGGAATCCTCTTCTATGGTAAGCGTTGGTTTTTATCCTATCTGAATGTTTAATATATATATATTCACCAAGCAGACATCAATGTGTATACTTCTGAATCTGCCTGGTGTCTCAATACTTACAATAGTAATGTTGACCATCGAAATATTGTGTTTTGTGTGTTTGTTGTCCCCAGCTGCCATCATCTCTGGTAAGTGTTTGGTCTTATTTCCCTACATTCCTTGTATACACATATGCTATAAGGCAACAAAACTAGCCCCATGACAAGACAATACAAAAAAATTATACAAAAAATATTTTATATAAGATTTTTTTCTGTTAATGAACGTCAACGGTAATTTGCCAATGTAAGTTTTCCTTGAATTTCTTATACAACTTTTGTTACTGGAACAACTAAGTTTACTGATACCACTAATAAAGTACAAATTTAGCTTTTAACAGTGCTGTAAGTTAATAAACCATCCTCAGGCTTCTAGCCATGTTTAAATATCACAACACTGTCCACAGTTGTGACATTTATACACGGCTGGAAGCTGGAGAAGAGTTTATTAACCACTAATGAATTCATCTGCTATATCTCTAAATGTATAATTGATAATTTTTTCTAACATTGAACATAAAACTAAATGCTAAAGCATAAAATTAGCTAATATAAACAGTGCCAGTCTACTTCTAGAGAGTCAGTCTCATTCCCTCTTTTTTTTTACTAGTAGGCCCACTTGCCTGTGACTGTAACAGATCCAGATGTTCTTGCTTCACCAGCAGGGTTCATTGCACGGACTTCATATTTTCCAGCTTTAGACTTGTGAATACGTGATATACGCAGAGTAGTCTCTTTATCAGATACTGAAATAGATATATCTGATGATGTTTCCAGCTCCTTTCCATTGCGAAACCATTTAATCTGTGGTGTAGGTTGTCCATCAAATGCTGCTTCCAGTACTAAATCTTGATATACCTCAGCCACAATTGCCTGAAGGGGTTTTGTGATGCGTGGAGCAAACATTGTTGGTTGCTCACTAATCTCTACAGCCTCACCTATGGAAGAGATACAAACTGTTTTAAACCTTTTTCATTCATTTTGCTAACAACTGGAAACAATGGTGGTGGTCAAAGTTTTAGATAAGGCTGGTACAGGAATTACTCAAACAATAGAAAATTGGAGATTATCAAAATTCACGGAATTTGACTGGTTTTTGAAGATGACAAAATTAGCTCAGAACAAGGTGAGATGAAGTTCTGCATCAAAGCAGTGGTCATACTGATGAATATACAAGTAAATAAATTGTACAACACATTGTAGCAGTATTTCCTGACGATTATTATGAACTAATTTAAATGCCCTTAGCAGGAATTTTTTGTGGAAATGGTTTTAGGAAAAGACAAATAACAATTAATTATTAGTTTTTATAGATATTTTCTGAGATTTTATTAAACTTTCTATGATTAAATTCTCAGAGCATTTGATTAGGGTCTTTTAAAATAATTCCAATTGATTTTATTTGACAGAAATTTTTTATTGTTTTGAAAAATTTTCTAAGTAAAGTATAATTTAAAAAACAAATAACTATTATTTATCTGATTGATATATTTCGTGATTACCTACATTTCAGGTAAACTTTCTCATAGTTTTAATAAACTTCACAGTAACAATGAAATAAAAGACGCTAAGTAGCAGAAAGGAATCAAATTAGGATAGGGAAATGAGCCAACACTTACCTTTATATGATGGATGTGGGGCGCGAACACACAAAAAGACACAAACACAAAAAATAAAGAAATTTTCGGGGGGAAAAAACCCTTTGTCAACGAGAGAACATTATCAGAGGTGGCCACAAGGTAATGATTTAAAAATTCCCTGATATTTCCAGGTTTTCCAGAGAAATTTGCCAAATTTTTCCCTGATTTAGAAACTTTATTTGCATGGTTAAGATATTTAAAGTTTTAATTAGATTTTGATTCTAAATAATTAAATCTGGTATAAAACTGAAAAAATTAGAAAAAGAAACATGTGTAACCCGAGAACATTTTATTCATGTTTAAGAATGTTTAGTTGAAAACTTTATAACTAATTTAGTAATCTTATGAAGCATAATTAAAAATGAGTAGCACAAAAATAAGATAGGTCAAATGACTAATATGAACTTAAACTAATTAGTAATCTTTCAATATTTGGTGGATAAAGTAATTGAAGATTTTTAAATTGTTCATCAGTAACTTGACTCAGCCAACAGCTTAGCTTTTTATGCCATTTTTCATTTGCTGCACTTTTCTTTTCAAATCTTCTGGTTCAGTTATTGTAGCTTTTTTTGTTCCATTTTCAATTTCTTCTGTTGCCAGCTTAACACTTTCGCTCAAGTTTCCGTGAGTCTACGGAAGATAGCATGAACACGAGTTTGTATAAACCGTGCAGTGTAGGCTCACCTTGCATGGTTGCTCGCCTTGGCAGCGGTTTATTTGGTGCAAGTCAAAGGCACAAGCACGATGTTTATACTGTCGCATCGATTCAGCATTTGAAAGAGCTCTGAATGACGCAAAACTTTATAAATCCTACCTATTTTGGATCTTACGTATTATTTTGTTCCTGCTTTAATTTTCCTTATATCATTAATACAAAAAAGTTATAAAGCCGTATAATTATCGCTATTCACATTTTTGCTGGCATTGGTATATTGAATCTAGGCTTTTGTTTTGATCTTAAAGGTTCAATTTTTCACAGAAGAAGTTCAAAACCAGCTTGTGACATTCTACAGGACTTCGAAGACTCTCCACAAATTCAATTTTTTTGGAACATCTGTTTCACACTTTGCTTGAAATTGCAAAACTATTTAGTGAAACATAAAAACATCTTTATATACTTACTCCTCTACAATTGCTGTTTTATTCAGGAAAAAATATAACTTCTGAGTTTACATGATTTAGATGTCATCCACCTTTTTTTAAAATATAATTTCAAATGCTGAGTTCCAGAGAGAGTTCATTTTAGCACTCGCACACGAACATCTTGTCGTCGTATCTCGATGAGGTGCAAGACAAGATGCAAGTTGCTAGTATAAATGCGGTATTTGTTGGCTATTTTATGTCAAAAATATATAAGCTGAATTATTTAATGCAAAAGTTCAATATTAAAATAAATTATTAAAAAATTACCAAATTTTGGGTTGTTGCAATTAAAATTCCCTGATAATTTTTTTAATTACTTGTATTCCCTGATATTTCCATGATATTTCAAGGTGGCTTTAAATTCCCTGATAATTCCATATTTTCCAGGTTTTCCAGGTCTGTGGCCACCCTGATTATGAGAGGTGGGTGCAGCTGGATACTGCATATATATATATATATATATATATATATATATATATATATATATGTATTGAACATTGGATAGGATAAAAAACCACCACTTACCAAAGAAGACCACAGAAGCATGGTCAAAACGTTGGCTGCACACATCATGACACGGCGTCAACAAGACAGCCAAGAATCAATTAAGATATTTCTCCTCTGGTCTCAGAATCCAATAAGCACATTATATGGTTTTCTATCTTGATTCCTTCAAATAGACATTCTTCTCCCTTATGTTCTTCCAACTGCCCCTCCCCCCTCACACACACTTATACCTGATTCAGCAAAACATCCAATCCCAATAACATCTACTGGACACCCAAGAATCAATTAAGATATTTCTCCTCTAGTCTCATACTCCAATATGCACATTATATGGTTTTCTATCTTGATTCCTTCAAATAGACATTCTTTTCCCTTATGTTCTTCCAACTGCCCCTCCCCCCTCACACACACATATACCTGATTCAGCAATACATCCAATCCCAAGAACATCTTGGTTTATACATACTTACCTTCTGATTCTTCCAAACCAACATTTGCATCTTTACCATGTAATATGCCTAACTACAAAACCTGCAGTATTCATCCAGTCACCACAACCTGTTACAGCGGAAAATTTCAGTTTTATTGGACATGGCACTTGCACAACTATTCACATCACTTAACAACTTACCTGCCTCCACTGCACTACTTTGCCTTACCATTAACATACTGTCTAATAGAAATAATACCCACAGGAAAAGTTTTTACACCAGCAGCCTGTACCATCCTGTGACAGCCCATTTCAGTTCCTACTCATACTATTACAACATAAATAATTGTTTCACAGTAAGAGCTATCAGAGTTTTTTCTGATACCAAAACTCCTTCCGAAAACCAGGATAGAAACTAGCCTGTCAACATATTCTTGACTTCCTTCTCCCTGACCTCAACATCTGGTAAGACAATGCCACTAACCACTTATCAATGCTAATTTTTTTTCAGTATCTTTTAATCTGATCCAAATTATCCTCTATATATATACAAATATATACAGATATAAAAAAGGGCCACGAAGAATGGAATTATTTTAAGGCAAGTCTTGTTGCAAGTGCAGAAAAAATATGTGGAAGAACAAGCATGAGATTTAAAGAGAAAATGATAATGATGATGATGATATTTGTTTATTTACCTATTTAATTTTAGTTTTACTTTATAAAATGTCAACTTCTTCCCTCAATCACACCCCACCAACAACTCCTGCACCTAACATTTTCCTGAATTTTATTGATTGCTGATCCACGTAAATTTGAACAGGATCTACAAGACAGTCAAATAATGTAAAAGCCCATGGGATTATGGGAATGTACTTTGCTGGATTGTAATCCCTACAGTATACACATTATGGTTATGGGATGTGACAAAACCAAGCTTCAATAATTGGTTGATAATGTTACTGGTTTTTAGATTGATATTAGGTTCTCTTCCATATACCTATGATTGCTCTCACATATATGACATATAAATTTTACTTAGAGTTACACCAGAATGAATGAATGCTTGGGAGCCAAACTATGTTAATGTCAGAAAAATAAACCAACACTTTTTATACAGTGTGGCGCAAGTGTAGCAAAATAAGTTTTGGAGTTGAATCTTGTTTTTGAAAGTAGTTAAGACACTAGATGAGTCACTTGCAAGGATAAGGTTCGACACCAAAACATTGTATTACATGTGACAATTTTTTTATGTTCATTCTTCCAAGCTCCCATCATCTTTGGTAAGTGTTGGGTTGAAATTCCATATCCTTCCTTAATTTCATTGCCTTAAAGCATTTTCCTGCTAATTATATGCATATTAGACATTTGAGTATGAAAATAACTACTGCTTAGCATAGTTTAAGGTTGGAATTGGTGTCAAACATGGATAGACATGTACACACTTTGAGAATTGAAATGCTGTCAAAAGTTGAATAAGGTGGCTGCTAACTGGAGCATCACAAATAAATGAAGGCTCATCCAGGTGATTGATTTTTCATGGCGAAGGAAAAAAATAATATGGTGGGGAGTGTGGAGATTGAAGAGCACAAAACCTGAGCAGTGTAAAATTGGAAAGTATATCACAGAAACAGGTCATGGGCCAGCATAAAGAAACAGCAGCAAATAATGTACCGAAAGTTACTGTATGCAAAAAAAAAAAAAAAAAAAAAAAAAAGATGAACTGGAAAGAAAATTGATCTATGGTGGGAGGTTGTATATAATGATAAGAGAGGTGGAGGTGGGGGTAAGAATAGAGCAAAAAAAAAAGATAGATGCTGTGTGCTATCTTAAGATGAAACCCAGCTGATATCTGGTAATGGTATAGTAAGAAAATTCACACCTATCAGTGCAGAGAAGTTGCTTTTGTTTTGGAGGACTCTGATGGCACAGATGGTGAAGCAAAAACTGAAATAGGATTGGTGGTATGAAAAGATACTGGGTGGTTAAGGTTCTGTGTGATTACTGTTTGTCTGTGTCCATTCATCTATGGCCAGAGGTTTTGTGGTCAGAACTATGTATGAGGCTGGGCAAATTAGCTGGCACGAATGTCTCATTTTGCTGTTGATGAAGGAACATGAGAGTGAAAATTTCATCACTTACTATCTATGCATGTTTAGACACCATTCTGGCCTTGAATTATGGTAATTGGTGCTTATTCTCCTATCCAAAAGTTTAATCTATTCTGCTTTATAGCACCTTTGTTTCCTAACAATATGTGTAAGCCACTGATATCTCTGAGCTAAGCTTTTCATCAGCAAAGATAAATGTACTCATAATGAAGAGTCAATTGTACTGTCCTGACATTGGAAAAAGCTTGTACCAATCATTAGGTGACAGAAGACCTAGATTAAAAATTTCAATAACCATGACCATGATTGCCTCCTGTTTCATTTCATTCCACTGAAGTGTATGGTACTTTTTTTCTTTTTTGTTTTTTGAATGTTACTTGGTATTACATAAAAAATTTAACTGACTCACCTAGCACTAGATTTGCACGGCACTCAGCACGTCCAAACTTGTTAACAGCTTGGACTGTGTACATGACTTCATCAGATTGCGTTGGTTTGAGAATACGCAATGTAGAAATTCCAGTTTCCTGATTGTAAGATATTTCCTGTCTATCAGTAGGGCTGATCTCATGACCATTTGCAAACCAATGTATCTCAGGTGCAGGTGAGCCAGTCACTTTGCATTTAAGAACACCTGGATTTCCTGGCTTAACTGATACTGGTTTCAATGGCTGAGTGAAATGAGGTGCAGTTCCTGTGTCTGGTTTCTCTGAAAAATAAATAATTCAGTCATCTTGCAGTATGCACACTGCAATTCAATCAACATACAATTACACATCATTGATCAATCTGAATTTGAAATTAAACAAAAGACTAATGTTACGAACAATATTCTTAACTGCCTATCATCCAGTTCACAAAACATGCTATTTAAGAATAGCAAGCTCTTAAATATGAACTTCTTTTCATAATTAGTCATTACAAGTAATAACAAGTACTGAAATGAAATCCTGTAATATTTCAAATAATAATGCCTGTTAACACTGTAAATTTGGATACAAAAAGAAAATATACGATACTGCAGATGAGGGTAATTATATTAAGCAAACCCAAACTATATAAAACAAACAAAAACATTGATTTGAGTTCTAAAAATTGAGTTTTTTAGCCTGTCTTTGGAGAAAAAGTTTTGATACACATGGATCATCAAATTTAATAAATTACTCTTAATTTTCTTAATTAAGTGAATCTGCCACACTTAATTACAGCAGTATCAATAATCAAGAAAGCTTTGGTGGAAGCTAAAATATCTAGTGGTAGAATAATCAATAAAATTACAGGAAACAAACAAGAATTGAGCTGGTGATGGACAATTGTATGGTACAAGGCATGTGATATTTTTATTACAATGTCCTTATTTGAAACAGAGAGATCCTACTTTGTTCTATGTAACATGATCAGACCTAATGGTCACTGAGTGAATCACACCTAACCAGATTTTAGACACTACCCTCAACACCCCGAAAGAAGCATTTAAAAGACTCAAATAAAATGGTGAAAATCTTCTCACGCTTTTCAAACATTAAATGACTATCCCTTCATTAAATGAAATATTCTATTTCATATTTTCCACCACAAGCTTAAGGAGGAAAACATTTTAAAAACAATACTCCTTCAAAAAAAAAAAAAAATCCTAATCTTGAAGCAAAGAATAAAATACACCAAACAAATAAAGTTAAACATGATTGTTAGCTATAATAACAATGCAGAAGAGACTGCATCCCTCTACAATTTTTTTTTAATAATTAGAATTACCAAATGAAATCCAGTATTAGAATTTTGACATCCAAACTTTCATATATCTAACTCTTCGTGCAGTTGATTGAAAAAACTCGTTTGTTGCCATTATAAGCACAAAAATCTACATTATGAACTAAGGGAGTGGATAAACTTGCTTCCTGTGCAAAGCGATGCCAGGGAATAACTGAGCAGATATATTGGCTTGATGCCCAAGGGTCACTATGCACAACAGCCAAATGACCCATATGTTTGCTCCAAGTTATTTCAGTTGGCAAGTCTTTTTTGAAAACTTTCCTTCTAATTATAAGTGCCAGCACCAGAACAATTGGATCCTTCCATTTATTTAGAAAAACTAACATGCACAACATAGTAGACACGCATTTAGTTTAACAAATGCTAAAAAGTTAGCCAGAAACACAAGTAAAGAAAATAAACTAAATAGGTCTTAGTTTAAGTGCATTGTTAAAGCAGCAGATCACATGCATAAAATCAGTCCAAATTTCCATGCAGAAAGCACTGTATTTTATTACTGCTAAAAAACTCAATTTGCTTCAAAATTTTAATATAGCAGCCTCAAGAGAACACACAGAAAACCATTACACAGTTTTTCCACGTACCCATAACAACCAAATTTGCTGTGGAAGTGGCAACACCAGCTGGATTTGAAGCACGGCATGAATATATTCCAACATCTTCTAAGCTCACATCCAGTATATCAAGAGAAACTACACTTTCAGATACTCTGATTTTAATGCGGTTTGTTTCCCAGATTTCTTTCTCATTAAAAAACCAGACAACATTAGGAAATGGATTTCCTTCAATCTGACATGTCAGTGAAGCAGTTTTATGTGGCTCAATCAACACTGGCATAAGGCGCTTAATAAATCGCGGAGGCACCATTGAAGTGGTTTCTTTCAAATCTTCTGTAACTTTGTGTTGCATAAAAGATCTTCTAACCATTCGCTTACTGTCCAAAACTTCAACATCCTGTACCGGCTTTTCTGGTACTACCAACAGATCTCCAGAAACACGCTTCTGTGTGATAATTTCTAATTCTCTTAGTGGTATGTCATCTTCTTTTGGCATTAATTTTTCTTTCGGTGTATCAGATTTTACTTTAGAAATAGTATCAACCTTCATTTCCTTATGCCAAAACTTGGTCTCGTCTATTTCATCAACAGTTTCATCAGACAAAGATGTCCCTTTAACTTGTGATATTTCAGCCTGTCTTCTGAGAATCACTTCACCAGTCGACACAACTTCAGGCAGTGCGGGACTATCAGGAATATGTGGAACTTTTTCCGGCTGCAGATTAACTTGTTCTTTTTTACAGGGAACTACCTTCAGTGTACTCTCATCCCCTTCCTCAACAAGCACAGGTATTTGTTCTGGATGAGATACAACTTCCTCAACAGGACTCAAAACAATTATTTCATCTTCGCCTTGTTTCTCTTGTAGCCATGGCAGTTGAGATACCTCTTGTTGAGTTATCATTTCTGTTATCTTTTCTCCCACTGCAGGTGTTATCTGTGATTTTTCATCATGAACCTGATCTTCCTTCTTTTTTGGTGGCTTCTGGAGTTTAGATTTCTTTTTACCCAAAGGCTGTTCCACTTTTTCATTGGGTTTAACTACTTCTAGATTATCATCTACCACAGGTTTTTCTTCCGGCTTGGTTTCATCTTTTTTAAAAGGCTTCAAACTTATTTTTTCAATTTCCTCTGGTTTCTCATCCTTTCTTGGTCTTACTGGTTTCAACTTAACTTCCAATTTCTCTTCCTCCAATGGTTTCCTTTCTTTCTTCACAGGTTTCAGTTCAACTTCAGGTTTTTCCTCTGTTGGCTTATCTTTCATTACATGTTTAAGTACAACCTCTTGTTTGTCTTCTTCAATTTCTGTACGTTCTACATCTTCTGTTGTAATAGTAACTTGTTCTGTCTCTTGTATAACAGGTTTTGGAAATTTGCCCCGCTGCCATGGAAGTTTAGACACTTCTTGTTTGGTATCATCCTCAGTTGTCTTGTCAACAACTTTAGGTATTACCTGAGGTTTCTCATCAACCACTACATCTTCCTTTTCCTTTGTTGGCTTCTGGAGGTCAGATTTCTTTTTACGCCATGGATGTTCCACTTTTTCAACGGGTTTTCCTTCCTCCGGTTTATCATCCACCACTGGTTTTTCTTCTGGCTGCGTTTCATCTCTCTTAACAGGTTTCAAATTTATTTTCTCACTTTCCTCTGGTTTCTCATCCTTTCTTGGCTGTACTGGTTTCAACTTAACTTCCAATTTCTCTTCCTCAACTGGTTTTCGTTCCTTCTTCCGTGGTTTCAGTTTGATTTCAGGTTTTTTCCTCTGTTGGCTTATCTTTCATTACATGTTTAAGTACAACCTCTTGTTTGTCTTCTTCAATTTCTGTACGTTCTACATCTTCTGTGGTAATAGTAACTTGATCTGTCTCTTGTATAACAGGTTTTGGAACTTTGCCCTGCTGCCATGGAAGTTTAGACACTTCTTGTTTGGTATCATCCTCAGTTGTCTTGTCAACAACTTCAGGTATTACCTGAGGTTTCTCATCAACCACTACATCTTCCTTTTCCTTTGTTGGCTTCTGGAGGTCAGATTTCTTTTTACGCCATGGATGTTCCACTTTTTCAACGGGTTTTCCTTCCTCAGGTTTATCATGCACCACTGGTTTTTCTTCTGGCTGCGCTTCATCTCTCTTAACAGGTTTCAAACTTATTTTCTCACTTTCCTCTGGTTTCTCATCCTTTCTTGGCTTTACTGGTTTCAACTTAACTTCCAATTTCTCTTCCTCAACTGGTTTTCGTTCCTTCTTCACTGGTTTCAGTTTGATTTCAGGTTTTTCCTCTGTTGGCTTATCTTTCATTACATGTTTAAGTACAACCTCTTGTTTGTCTTCTTCAATTTCTGTACGTTCTACATCTTCTGTGGTAATAGTAACTTGTTCTGTCTCTTGTATAACAGGTTTTGGAACTTTGCCCCGCTGCCATGGAAGTTTAGACACTTCTTGTTTGGTATCATCCTCAGTTGTCTTGTCAACAACTTCAGGTATTACCTGAGGTTTCTCATCAACCACTACATCTTCCTTTTCCTTTGTTGGCTTCTGGAGGTCAGATTTCTTTTTACGCCATGGATGTTCCACTTTTTCAACGGGTTTTCCTTCCTCAGGTTTATCATGCACCACTGGTTTTTCTTCTGGCTGCGCTTCATCTCTCTTAACAGGTTTCAAACTTATTTTCTCACTTTCCTCTGGTTTCTCATCCTTTCTTGGCTTTACTGGTTTCAACTTAACTTCCAATTTCTCTTCCTCAACTGGTTTTCGTTCCTTCTTCACTGGTTTCAGTTTGATTTCAGGTTTTTCCTCTGTTGGCTTATCTTTCATTACATGTTTAAGTACAATCTCTTGTTTGTCTTCTTCAATTTCTGTACGTTCTACATCTTCTGTTGCAATAGTAACTTGTTCTGTCTCTTGTATAACAGGTTTTGGAACTTTGCCCCGCTGCCATGGAAGTTTAGACACTTCTTGTTTGGTATCATCCTCAGTTGTCTTGTCAACAACTTCAGGTATTACCTGAGGTTTCTCATCAACCACTACATCATCCTTTTGCTTTGTTGGCTTCTGGAGGTCAGATTTCTTTTTACGCCATGGATGTTCCACTTTTTCAACAGGTTTACCTTCTTCAGGTTTATCATCCACCACCGGTTTTTCTTCTGGCTGCGTTTCATCTATCTTAAAAGGTTTCAATCTTATTTTTTCACTTTCCTCTGGTTTCTCATCCTTTCTTGGCTGTACTGGTTTCAACTTAACTTCCAATTTCTCTTCCTCAACTGGTTTTCGTTCCTTCTTCACTGGTTTCAGTTTGATTTCAGGTTTTTCCTCTGTTGGCTTATCTTTCATTACATGTTTAAGTACAACCTCTTGTTTGTCTTCTTCAATTTCTGTACGTTCTACGTCTTCTGTTGTAATAGTAACTTGTTCTGTCTCTTGTATAACAGGTTTTGGAACTTTGCCCCGCTGCCATGGAAGTTTAGACACTTCTTGTTTGGTATCATCCTCAGTTGTCTTGTCAACAACTTCAGGTATTACCTGAGGTTTCTCATCAACCACTACATCTTCCTTTTCCTTTGTTGGCTTCTGGAGGTCAGATTTCTTTTTACGCCATGGATGTTCCACTTTTTCGACAGGTTTACCTTCTTCTAGTTTATCATCCACCACCGGTTTTTCTTCTGGCTGCGTTTCATCTCTCTTAACAGGTTTCAATCTTATTTTCTCAATTTCCTCTGGTTTCTCATCCTTTCTTGGCTGTACTGGTTTCAACTTAACTTCCAATTTCTCTTCCTCAACTGGTTTTCGTTCCTTCTTCCGTGGTTTCAGTTTGATTTCAGGTTTTTCCTCTGTTGGCTTATCTTTCATTACATGTTTAATTACAACCTCTTGTTTGTCTTCTTCAATTTCTGTACGTTCTACATCTTCTGTTGTAATAGTAACTTGTTCTGTCTCTTGTATAACAGGTTTTGGAACTTTGACCCGCTGCCATGGAAGTTTAGACACTTCTTGTTTGGTATCATCCTCAGTTGTCTTGTCAACAACTTCAGGTATTACCTGAGGTTTCTCATCAACCACTACATCTTCCTTTTCCTTTGTTGGCTTCTGGAGGTCAGATTTCTTTTTAAGCCATGGATGTTCCACTTTTTCAACGGGTTTTCCTTCCTCAGGTTTATCATGCACCACTGGTTTTTCTTCTGGCTGCGCTTCATCTCTCTTAACAGGTTTCAAACTTATTTTCTCACTTTCCTCTGGTTTCTCATCCTTTCTTGGCTGTACTGGTTTCAACTGGTTTTCGTTCCTTCTTCACTGGTTTCAGTTTGATTTCAGGTTTTTCCTCTGTTGGCTTATCTTTCATTACATGTTTAAGTACAACCTCTTGTTTGTCTTCTTCAATTTCTGTACGTTCTACATCTTCTGTTGTAATAGTAACTTGTTCTGTCTCTTGTATAACAGGTTTTGGAACTTTGCCCCGCTGCCATGGAAGTTTAGACACTGCTTGTTTGGTATCATCCTCAGTTGTCTTGTCAACAACTTCAGGTATTACCTGAGGTTTCTCATCAACCACTACATCATCCTTTTGCTTTGTTGGCTTCTGCAGGTCAGATTTCTTTTTACGCCATGGATGTTCCACTTTTTCAACAGGTTTACCTTCTTCAGGTTTATCATCCACCACCGGTTTTTCTTCTGGCTGCGTTTCATCTCTCTTAACAGGTTTCAATCTTATTTTCTCACTTTCTTCTGGTTTCTCATCCTTTCTTGGCTGTACTGGTTTCAACTTAACTTCCAATTTCTCTTCCTCAACCAGTTTTCGTTCCTTCTTCACTGGTTTCAGTTTGATTTCAGGTTTTTCCTCTGTTGGCTTATCTTTCATTACATGTTTAAGTACAACCTCTTGTTTGTCTTCTTCAATTTCTGTACGTTCTACATCTTCTGTTGTAATAGTAAATTGTTCTGTCTCTTGTATAACAGGTTTTGGAACTTTGCCGCGCTGCCATGGAAGTGTAGAAACTTCTTGTTTGGTATCATCCTCAGTTGTCTTGTCAACAACTTCAGGTATTACCTGAGGTTTCTCATCAACCACTACATCATCCTTTTGCTTTGTTGGCTTCTGGAGGTCAGATTTCTTTTTACGCCATGGATGTTCCACTTTTTCAACGGGTTTTCCTTCCTCAGGTTTATCATCCACCACTGGTTTTTCTTCTGGCTGCGTTTCATCTCTCTTAACAGGTTTCAAACTTATTTTCTCACTTTCCTCTGGTTTCTCATCCTTTCTTGGCTTTACTGGTTTCAACTTAACTTCCAATTTCTCTTCCTCAACTGGTTTTCGTTCCTTCTTCACTGGTTTCAGTTTGATTTCTGGTTTATCCTCTGTTGGCTTATCTTTCATTACATGTTTAAGTACAACCTCTTGTTTGTCTTCTTCAATTTCTGTACGGTCTACATCTTCTGTTGTAATAGTAACTTGTTCTGTCTCTTGTATAACAGGTTTTGGAACTTTGCCCCGCTGCCATGGAAGTTTAGACACTTCTTGTTTGGTATCATCCTCAGTTCTCTTGTCAACAACTTTAGGTATTACCTGAGGTTTCTCATCAACCACTACATCTTCCTTTTCCTTTGTTGGCTTCTGGAGGTCAGATTTCTTTTTACGCCATGGATGTTCCACTTTTTCAACAGGTTTACCTTCTTCAGGTTTATCATCCACCACCGGTTTTTCTTCTGGCTGCGTTTCATCTCTCTTAACAGGTTTCAATCTTATTTTCTCACTTTCCTCTGGTTTCTCATCCTTTCTTGGCTGTACTGGTTTCAACTTAACTTCCAATTTCTCTTCCTCAACTGGTTTTCGTTCCTTCTTCACTGGTTTCAGTTTGATTTCAGGTTTATCCTCTGTTGGCTTATCTTTCAATACATGTTTAAGTACAACCTCTTGTCTGTCTTCTTCAATTTCTGAACGTTCTACGTCTTCTGTTGAAATAGTAACTTGTTCGGTCTCTTGATTAACAGGCTTTGGAACTTTGCCCCGCTGCCATGGAAGTTTAGACACTTCTTGTTTGGTATCATCCTCAGTTGTCTTGTCAACAACATCAGGTATTACCTTAGGTTTCTCATCAACCACTACATCATCCATTTGCTTTGTTTGCTTCTGGAGGTCAGATTTCTTTTTACGCCATGGATGTTCCACTTTTTTCAACAGGTTTACCTTCTTCAGGTTTATCATCCACCACCGGTTTTTCTTCTGGCTGCGTTTCATCTCTCTTAACAGGTTTCAATCTTATTTTCTCACTTTCCTCTGGTTTCTCATCCTTTCTTGGCTGTACTGGTTTCAACTTAACTTCCACTTTCTCTTCCTCAACTGGTTTTCGTTCCTTCTTCACTGGTTTCAGTTTGATTTCAGGTTTATCCTCTGTTGGCTTATCTTTCAATAAATGTTTAAGTACAACCTCTTCTCTGTCTTCTTCAATTTCTGTACGTTTTACGTCTTCTGTTGCAATAGTAACTTGTTCTGTCTCTTGTATAACAGGTTTTTGGAACTTTGCCCCGCTGCCATGGAAGCTTAGACACTTCTTGTTTGGTATCATCCTCAGTTGTCTTGTCAACAACTTCAGGTATTACCTGAGGTTTCTCATCAACCACTACACCATCCTTTTGCTTTGTTGGCTCTGGAGGTCAGATTTCTTTTTACGCCATGGATGTTCCACTTTTTCAACGGGTTTTCCTTCCTCAGGTTTATCATCCACCACTGGTTTTTCTTCTGGCTGCGTTTCATCTCTCTTAACAGGTTTCAAACTTATTTTCTCACTTTCCTCTGGTTTGTCATCCTTTCTTGGCTTTACTGGTTTCAACTTAACTTCCAATTTCTCTTCCTCAACTGGTTTTCGTTCCTTCTTCACTGGTTTCAGTTTGATTTCAGGTTTATCCCCCTGTTGGCTTATCTTTCATTACATGTTTAAGTACAACCTCTTGTTTGTCTTCTTCAATTTCTGTACGTTCTACATCTTCTGTTGTAATAGTAACTTGTTCTGTCTCTTGTATAACAGGTTTTGGAACTTTGCCCCGCTGCCATGGAAGTTTAGACACTTCTTGTTTGGTATCATCCTCAGTTGTCTTGTCAACAACTTCAGGTATTACCTGAGGTTTCTCATCAACCACTACATCATCCTTTTGCTTTGTTGGCTTCTGGAGGTCAGATTTCTTTTTACGCCATGGATGTTCCACTTTTTTCGACAGGTTTACCTTCTCAGGTTTATCATCCACCACCGTTTTTTCTTCTGGCTGCGTTTCATCTCTCTTAACAGGTTTCAATCTTATTTTCTCACTTTCCTCTGGTTTCTCATCCTTTCTTGGCTGTACTGGTTTCAACTTAACTTCCAATTTCTCTTCCTCAACCGGTTTTCGTTCCTTCTTCACTGGTTTCAGTTTGATTTCAGGTTTTTCCTCTGTTGGCTTATCTTTCATTACATGTTTAAATACAACTTCTTGTTTGTCTTCTTCAATTTCTGTACGTTCCACATCTTCTGTTGTAATAGTAACTTGTTCTGTCTCTTGTATAACAGGTTTTGGAACTTTGACCCGCTGCCATGGAAGTTTAGACACTTCTTGTTTGGTATCATTCTCAGTTGTCTTGTCAACAACTTCAGGTATTACCTGAGGTTTCTCATCAACCACTACACCATCCTTTTGCTTTGTTGGCTTCTGGAGGTCAGATTTCTTTTTACGCCATGGATGTTCCACTTTTTCAACGGGTTTTCCTTCCTCAGGTTTATCATCCACCACTGGTTTTTCTTCTGGCTGCGTTTCATCTCTCTTAACAGGTTTCAAACTTATTTTCTCACTTTCCTCTGGTTTGTCATCCTTTCTTGGCTTTACTGGTTTCAACTTAACTTCCAATTTCTCTTCCTCAACTGGTTTTCGTTCCTTCTTCACTGGTTTCAGTTTGATTTCAGGTTTATCCTCTGTTGGCTTATCTTTCAATACATGTTTAAGTACAACCTCTTGTCTGTCTTCTTCAATTTCTGTACGTTCTACTTCTTCTGTTGCAATAGTAACTTGTTCTGTCTGTTGTATAACAGGTTTTGGAACTTTGCCCCGCTGCCATGGAAGTTTAGACACTTCTTGTTTGGTATCATCCTCAGTTGTCTTGTCAACAACTTCAGGTATCACCTGAGGTTTCTCTTCAACCACTACATCATCCTTTTCCTTTGTTGGCTTCTGGAGGTCAGATTTCTTTTTACGCCATGGATGTTCCACTTTTTCAACAGGTTTACCTTCTTCAGGTTTATCATCCACCACCGGTTTTTCTTCTGGCTGCGTTTCATCTCTCTTAACAGGTTTCAATCTTATTTTCTCACTTTCTTCTGGTTTCTCATCCTTTCTTGGCTGTACTGGTTTCAACTTAACTTCCAATTTCTCTTCCTCAATTGGTTTTCGTTCCTTTTTCACTGGCTTCAGTTTGATTTCAGGTTTTTCCTCTGTTGGTTTATCTTTCATTACATGTTTAAGTACAACCTCTTGTTTGTCTTCTTCAATTTCTGTACGTTCTACATCTTCTGTTGTAATAGTAACTTGTTCTGTCTCTTGTATAACAGGTTTTGGAACTTTGCCCCGCTGCCATGGAAGTTTAGACACTTGCTGTAGAGTATGATTCTCTGTTATCTTTTCTTCAAGTTTTTCTGTTTGTTTGTGTTCGTCACTTTCCTGTCTATCTTTTTTAATAAGAGTTGTGTCTTCTTCTTCAGCAAATGTGAATGTCTTGTCCCTATTCCTAAAGTTTACATTGTCAGGTACCTTTTGTTGAAAATGTGCCTCCTTTCTCACTTGTTTCAATTGTACATCTTCAAGTGTTTCCTTTTCTACAATTTTATGCACTTGCTGTGTCTTTTTTAGATTGATCTTTTCCTGTGTCCAAGGCAACACGGAATGCTTTTGTACACTGATTGCTGTACCACGTGGACGTGGCTTTCTCCATGGTAATGACTCATCACCAACTGGTAGTGAGATCATACCATAACTGCCATCTTGAGGACCATTATTGTCGCTCCCAGTACTGTCAATGCCAGACAATTCACCTGGACCTGACACGCCACCATCAACTCCTCTTTTTAGAGTGTCTCCAGGGCTTGGAATGAACTTCTTGCCAGATGGTCCTGGTGACCCAGTGAACTCTTGTGCCACCGACACACCCATGAGCCCTGAAATGCCGCAAGGCAGTGTAGCACATTCCTTTGATAAATCAAAAATTAAATTATTACAGGTTTATTAACAACTGAAAACTAATGAGTGTTGTATTGATAAGCACATGTGTGTCTGTATTATCCAAAACAGAAATATCACTGATTTCAAATAAAGATACCTCTCAATAAGGAGAGAGAGATTCTGGAGAGTAAAAGTATAAAGTAATAAGTATGTGCATTGGCAATTTTCCTCCAAAAAAATTTTAAGTTATTGGAAAGGTTCATAAGATGTATTATGGGTAAGACAGTGAAGATTATAATTGTAAAATTTTCAGGTTCATGAATTAAACATTTTCCTAATTTTTCTGTAAGGAGGAATTCCAGATTCTGTCTTTTGTGTGTAGATAATACTAATAATGACATCTTAATAATACTATTTGAATTTACACTATTTTTTGTTCTTGTTTAAAAGGTGGGCTTAGAAGTGAAGATGCTAGGAAAGGTTTTTAACTCAGTCGTGACCTTTATTTACAAAACTTTGATGTTTCAGTATAGATGAATTCACAGAAATAAAACTGGAATCACTGGTTTATACCTGATAGCAATCTAGAATGCACGTCAATAATATGTAATGGTTTATACCTGATAGCAATCTAGAATGAACATCAATAATATGTACTCACCCACCATCATAAATGTTACTTTTTTCTATTTAGTTCCCACATTGAGATATTTGAGATGAATTTGATTTTGTAGCTCTTTTTCTAACTTTTCATTTGTATTTTTTTAATACCTGATATATGAACAAGTTTCCCAAAGGCCAACCCTTCGTCCACTTGGTAGGAGACATGTGAAATCATGTAGTAGGGGATAAGCAATAGTAGGAGAAGGGAATTACTGCTCCCTGTCACATCTATTTTAGCTGTACAGCATATTAATACATATTAAGATCTCCAAAAAATGATTGCTGATGGGGCTCTGATGAACCTATGATAAGGCCCAGCAAACCAGTAGTGGATCCAACAGGTGCTTCAATCAGGGAACAAGTCTCAGAAAAAAGGAATACACTAATGGATAACTGAACAGGTAAGAGTAAAGGACTAGAAGATGCTATTAAAGATATTGAACTCAGTTGTGACTTTTATTTACAAAACACTGATGTTTAAAAATAGATGAATTCACAGAAATGAAACTGGGATTGCTGGTTTAGACCTGATAGCAATCTAGAATATGAACTTACCTACCATCATAAATGTGACTGGACTAGACTTAAGGAGAAAAAATATATCAAATCATGGAAAATGAAAACTGGATGCCTATGGGACACAGTCAGCGTTAGGATTCTTGGGCCCTATTTGCATTCTTAGCAGTGACATAACCAGTTGGGTCCTATGCCAAATTCAGTAGATGGGACCATCCCTCATACCAGATGGGTAAACTTTTTTCCTAGCTCTACCACTGCCCGGGGGACAATGGGCAGGTTCTTGGGCCGGGAGGCACCTCTGGCCAGAGATCGGGTCCCCCCTCTGGCAGGTGGACCTGGGGTATATTTGTAACCCCCCCCCCTTTTATGCCAGCCCTGCTATGGCATAGCAGAGACAAGTGGAGAGGAGAAACCTTGAACGAGTTGAGCAAAGATTTTAAATTGTATAAAATTGGAAATGACGATGGAAATGATAAATGTGCCAGAATTTGTGATGGGGGAAAGGTTACATGAAGAGGTAAAAGCAATTAATGATAGGATCAACATGGTGTAAGTCCAAGTCTAGAGGAACATTACAGAGATTAATCAAATGTACACCCCTCAAGCAGTATGTATGGAGAAGGAAAGGAAGAATTCAACATGGATCTCCAGAGCCTGCTATATGCAGGTAATCAGATAATATTCGGAGACCTCAGTTTCCATGTGGAAAGTAATAAACAAAGATTTTTAGAAATAACAGGACCAGAGAGATGGGAAGTCAAAATAATTAAGGAAAGTAGTTTCTCTAATTTTGTAAAAGAAATAGTTTGATCATCAGAAATTCCTGGTATGAGAAGATAGAAGCATATAAAATCGCTTGATATAGTTCACTTCACTTCACACAAATGAGAAAGTGGTCACTGACATTAAGGTCATACCACTAGAGACTTTCGACAGTGTCCATTGACTATTAGCAGTCAGCTTTAGGGAGTAAAAAGATAGAAAGGCACAGGCTATTCAGAAAAGAAGACCTGAGGTGTGGAAGCTGAAAGAGGAAATTCCAAGATAGATTAACAGGCACTGATTAGGAAGAATGTGGCAAGGGGAGAACAATAAAGGAAGAATGAGAAGAATTCAAATGGATACTGATAGAAGTGACAGAGATAGTGTGTGGCAGAACAAGCACAAAGAGGAGGAAAAGGGAAACATCACACTAGAATTTTGAATGTAAAGAAGCAGTACTAAAGAAACACAGAGCTTTTTGAAAAGTGTTCCAAGTGTTCCAAGAAGTCAGTAAATGTTAATGGACAGAAACACTAGAGAAGGGCAGAAAATGGAATAGAAAAGTCCTATACACAATTTAAAAATAAAAGAAACTGCAGAAGTGAGTGTGAAAGAATGATGGATGATATTGGAAATATATTTTAGAACATGGATGAGGTTATGAATTTTGTGGAATGAGTGTTTTGAGGAGCTTTTAAATCTGGTACAGAGAGCAAAGTTATCGAAGATGACAAATGTGGAGAGATAATGGAAGACTTGACATTGTCATATATTTATTTTGTATATTATGTTGTCTTAGCTCGTATTTTCTACTTATTTATTTCGTAGTCGTAGTAAAGATATCTGTTTAGTTATTTAATGTAATTTCTTCTGAAGTTTTCTAGCTTCGCCAATAACCAATGAACTTATATGCTTTGATTCCTTTTTATTTATAATGCCATAACATCTTTAATCATCCGAAGTTATACAGGTTCTTTTCTGCAAGCAACTTTAAATTCAAAACGAACACGACAAGTTCTCACCAAGTTCGTCAGTCCTCCGCTATCTTTCATCTGTTTTTCCAAATGTTACCCTTAACTACCAATTTTCTCTAAGAGTAATTATTATAGTTATTCATGTCCGTTATACCACAACATGGGTGGAATTAGAAGATCCACTAAGGAAAATTAAGGGTTTCAAAGCAACTGACTTAGCTGAAGTATCAATGAACATGATAAGAGCAGCAAGAGACATGCAAATACACTGGTTGTATGAATTGTTGAGATTGGTGAGTAAAGAGAAAAAGATTTCATAGGACTTTAAAATAAAATATCAGAACTACAGAAGAATCACCATCTTGTGCCAGTCTGCAGAAACATTTGAGGATATAACATAAGAAGGATAAGGAGAGTAGTCAAAGAGGGTGAAAAATGTGGCTTCAAATCAGAAAAGTCAACAGTGGACTTTTGAAGTAAGGATGGTAAAGACCAAACAAGGAAATTTCTGATCATTGTGAAAACATGTAACAGCATCCATAAGAGAAAGCTTGGGAAGCATTGAAAGGAGATAACAAGGGTCTAAATGAGAGAGTTAGAATATGTATGGAGGATGAGAGAGTTATGTGATACCAGATTTGAAAATGACATCAAAGTTGAGATAAAACAATGGGAAAAAGCAGTGAAGTGCTCTCTTCCTGGTCCTATTTACAATCATTATAGATGAACTTATAAAGAAGATTTCCAGGAAGATCGAGGATGAAAAAAAAATGAAAGGCTTGGTGTTTGAAGATGATGTGATGGTTTCAGGAAACAGAGTCAGAAGTGTAAGAATGTCTAAATGGGCAGCAGGAAGTAGAGAAATCTCATGGAAGCCAGTTCACTGCAAAAAAAAAAAAAAAAAGCAGTAATTGTAAACTCAAACGATGGTTAAGACTAATCAGGACAGGTGATGTAAAGAATCTCAATGAACATAGTATAAGTGTATACTGTAATTAATAACTATAATGCTCAATTTTATAATATTTAAGAAGCTTACTTTCAGTATTTGCATATTTACATACACTCTTCTAAAACCATACTAATAACTCAAATGTTTTACATCAAATTTTGTGATTACCAATGGCAGTTATTAGTAAACTCTAACTTCGTAGCACTAACGTCGAAGGAAAGTTGCAGATATTCTATATATACAAAACTGAAACTGCTATGAATGATCATATGACAGTATAAAGCTGTTTTAAATAAGTTTCGACCATTCAACTTCAAGTTATCCTGGTAATATTACAATGCATTATTTTACTCATAAAATTTGTTATTACAAAACTTATTGGTCATCACAAAATCTGTATTATTCAAATGATTGACACATTGTTGTAATATTTATAACAAGGAATGAGAGAAAATGAGAAGAGTTGTTTTGACATGATCTCGTGTCGGTATGTTCAGCTTGTGGCATCAGTGTGGAAGACTGGTTCTAAATTCGACATCTTAGCTACACATAAATAATAGACTCAAAAGACACTTTTCATACTTGCAAATGAGTAAATTCCTTGTGTGTACCATCTATCAATGCTGAGTTTTACATTCCACTAACATTTGCCTGCCAACGTAGCTTATCATGTTTTACAAAAAAAATAATAAAAAAATAATAATTAAAAGGAGATTATCCCTTTGGCATACCATTATTTAAATATGAATACTGTATACTGACATATTTAACAAAATTTCTACAGTTCAAAATATGGACAAAAATTATTGCAAATACCAATAAAATTGTTCCCTTTTACACCTCCTAATTTAAATGATTCTGGTAATATAAATGTGTCAGGAGATAATACAATATGGTGGTTATACTATAACCATTCTGAATTGCCTAAAAAATGGTTATAAAGTTCATGTTTTTGCAATGTATTTGCTTACACCAAAAACCTCATAAAGGTAACACCAATAAAATACAAAATGAGGATCACATAAACCTGCCACATACTTGAAGCTTAGGGCACAGGATCATTATTTTTCAGTAACTGAAAAGATCAGAAATAATTTTAAAAAGTTCTTATCCTGGTCTAGACCAAGCAAATCACACTTTAAGAAGTAAAGAAAATTAGAAACTATATTTAGATGTTGTTATTAATAGGATTATTGGTATGAGCGAAACAGTTGCTGTATACATAAATCAACTCTACAACAAGGTCATTCACACAGTTCAGCATTGTTATCATATACTCTGATATTCTTGTGTTAGAAAGCTCACTTAAACCCGGAGTTGCCAAAGGAGATTCCACAGTAATTCCTTACTATTCAAACACGTGACAATATCATTTTCTATTAGGGGTAATGTCAGGGTCGAAGCGGATACGGGGTTTGGTATCGGCTTCATCACCTGAGCTAGCAGTCTTCCAAAAATATTCTGAGTCCTGAAAAGTTCTGTTACCGTGTTGAACCATATGGATGCTAACTGTTAAAGTTGACCACAGTCGCCACTTACAGATTTAACCTCCTGTAAGAAAGGTGCTATTGTAGAAATGAAAGTCAAAAGTTGAATAACTGAATTTATATTCTTGAAAATTCACATCAAAAGTTAAAGTTCACAGTTAGCAAAAAGGCAATCGGATATAATCGTTCACCAAAGGTCACAGATCGTGAAACAGAGCAAAAAACCGCACAAAACCCCATGAATGAATTTGAAAATTAAAGTCACATTGCCAAAACTGTTTGTCTGAATGTTAAAGTTGCCGAATTTCGAACATGGCGCCGATCAGTCCGGTCGGCCATCATGCCATGACGTCAAGCTTCCCACCATCCACCGCGCTCTAAGCCGCTACCGTTGAACTCGCTCACCGAGAGATTACATCCTATCACTACGAGATATTTCGTCCAAGTGCCAGAAAAATGGCGGACTTGTCTCTTTTATCAAACTGACCTACTGGCTGAGACAATAGTCTATCTGGAAAAAGAACCTGTTAACTGTGTGCTACCAGAAATTCACCGAATGAAGAGCGTAACGAGACAAGTGTCGTGAAGTGTTTAGTTAAAGTTTTAAAGCTTCCAGACCAGTGAAAATGAATTTTTAAGTTTGGTTAATTTAAAAGCATATTTGAGTCGCGTACTGTTGACGTCATGCAACGTCATAGGAAAAATGCTTCACCTCGAGACCTTAAAATCTGAAGTTAATACTATTTTTAAATCGTTCTCTGGCCTCTGCTGAGCTCAACAGTGTAAAAATCTTTCAAATCGGTTAATTCTATCGGGAGTTATGGAATTCCTAAATTTTACTGTTTTTCCGCTGTGAAACCAAATATTCTGCTTTTTATTTATGGCCGGTTGTGTCCTGGGACTAAATTTAAACTGAACCTTTATCTATTTTAAGCACTTTAGAGAAGTTTTTAGCCTGTTGAACATGTTAGTTTATGAGTTATTAATTTTTAAAGTTTCGATTTTACGGCGCCATAACCGGTTGGCTGTTATTCACTTATATTTTCAATTTATTGGTTGACTATTACCGGAAACTTAAAGAATATTAACTGGCTGGTTATTTTACTTGGTTGTATTTACTTTTAAAGCTTTGAAGTTGTTTATATGTGGTAGAATTAAAATGTTGACTAGCTCCCATGTGGAGATGCATTAAATTCCATATTTAGTACTTTAAATCGGTCTGGAGCTGCGAGTTGTTAGTGAATTTAATATCAAATGGTGAAATTCTAATTATGAAAGTGCTTTACAGTGTTTAATTTAGTGGAATATTAGTGCTATAGTAGTGTAAATAAACCTGTTTTTTCTGCTTCATGGATTATTACTGATTACGTTCATTTAGGTGAGTTTATTGCTTATATTTAACCTGAAACTTCTTATTTATGGTTGCTATGTGTTATTTATTCCCTTTATTGTACTCAAAGTGTTGTTAACCCGATTTAAACTGTGGTATCGTGTACTGAAATTAACCTCAAACTTGGCCGGATCTAAACGAAATATTGAAAATAGAACGAGGGATACCTTACAGTAAGATAACATCCAAAAACTACCAGCTCTGACATTAGGATATGCAAGAAATGCGACAGACAATTCTAAAGAAAACAATAAGTGACTGAGAAGCAATGTGAAACCAAAAACCAAAATGGGGAAAGTAAACTTATTTCTAACCAAAGCTGAAAGCATGAAAAGCTGTGATGACACAAAAAAAACATAGCTGTAAAAAAATTCCGGTGATACCTGAAATATAGAGTGCAAAAAAAAAAAAAAAAGTGTGACAACTTGATGGATGTACACAAGCTAAAATTTACCACATTAGTGGCCAAATAAGAAGCTAACCATTTGAGAAAAAGGAAAAAGTTGGTGGGGGTGAGGGGGGGGGGGCGTGGTAAGGAGGTGGACATAGCACAATGAAAAAAATGAAGACTTTCTTTGTTTATTAAATATTATTATCATTGCCTATACTATTAAATCTTATTATGAGTATCTATTGTCATTTCCAATGATGGAATGTTTTCGTAGTTAGTCTTGTTGTTTAATTTTCGTGTCCATACTCCCAACCTAAGTTTTGTATCTAACAGTGATCATCACATACAGCAATCCATGGTGAGCATATCTGATGACTTACCTTCTGTTTCATTGCCCACCTATATCATTAAAAACGACCCCTATTTTTTTTTATGTCAATACCCTCTTCTACAGGGCATTCCATTTATGACGTATCCGCGCACACGGTAAAAATATCCGGGCCAGTGCCCCCTCGTTTGCCAGTAAGTCACACGGCGCGTCGCCCATGCCCAGGAACGCCTCATGCTTGCGTTCATTTATTACCTTGTAGCACATGCTGGAAATGTTGGCCGTCGGCTTCAATACACACTTGACATGTTCTAAGGATATTTTGGTTAACTCTCTGCAGTGTTTGCGAACAAGTATTATTAATTTTAGTTCTTATGTTTTCCCTAAGTTCCTCTTTTGTATGGGTATTTGAATCGTAAACACACTCTTTTAGGTAACCCCACAAAAAGAAATCACAAGGTGTCATGTCTGGAGAACGCTGTGGCCACAATCCAAGACTGATAATTTGATTCTCATTGTAAACACGCTTTAAAGCACGAATAGAATTTTCGGTTGTATGGGGAGTTGCACTGTCTTGTTAAAAATGACCGTAATTTCTTTTATCTTCTGTCAGCTGTTGAAAGAAGGTATTTAAAATATTGTCCACATAGTGAGAAGATGTAATTGTTTCAGTAAAAAAAACTGGTCCAATAATTCGCCTCGCACTAATTGCACACCAAACTCCAACTTTCACATCGTTTCATGGCTGTTCGTGGACAAAATGTGGATTTTCTGTACTCCAGTACCGACTGTTTTGACTATTTACACATCCACTTAAACAAAAATATACCTCATTGGTGAAAAATGTCAATTGTGGATCTAGCTCGCACACTTTGCATAAACCAGTTTGCATTCTCATTCGTGCAGTATAATCTGCTTGTTTTAATTCGTGCACAGCAGTTATTTGATAAGGGCTAAAATTAATAATATTTCTTCACAAACACTGCAGAGAGTTAGCCAAATCATCCTTAGAAGATATCAAGTGTCTATTGAAGCCAATGGCCAACATTTCCAGCATGTGCTATAAGGTAAGAAATCAGCGCAAGCGTGAAGCATTCCTGAGCACGGGCGACGTGCCGTATGACTTACCAGCAAGGGAGGGGGTACTGCCCAGGCGATTTTTGCCGTGCATGCGGACGCGTCATAAATGGAACGCCCAGTAGCAGTGGTCTTTATGTATACATATTGATAAGTTTCATCATACAGAGTAACAGGTTTTTAAAAAAGATTCTGCAACTCTCTTTTGTTTCATCACCACAGTAAAAACATATTCAAAATAAGAAAAAAACTAGTGGGTATTAATGTGTTAATTACTCTTTATCCTCTTTACCTAGTTTTGAAGCTATTTCTAATATTCTAGGTATTTAGCCCCAAAAAGAAAGAAGAAAAATAAAAAAAAAGAAAGAAGAAAAATAAAAGGTGTAACATAATGAGATATTAGTGTTGTAGAAACACTTCCAATAATTCATGATTCAAATTTTTTCTATATTCTGAAGGAAAAATACTTAACATACATACCTGCCACTGTAATATAAATGTTTGTATATGTTTCTAATGGAATTACTTCATAAAACATTTGAAAGCTTAATGAAATATTGTTGAAATTAAGTAAAATAGAAAAGGCTTCAAGGCGATATAAATAGTGAATAATTAACCCACCACATACCAAAGTTGATGGCTGTGATGAGAGAAAACACATTCACAAACAAATTCACAATATTTCGTTCGGCAACTTGCCTCTTCAGTAGTAGATAAACGGGCCATTAGGCTCCGTATGTGCGCACACACAGAACAACACCAAATTACTAGCAAGGTAGTGGAGGGAAGAGTGGGGAACAGCTATGGAGTAGACTATCAATATATCGGCAATGTCTGAGATAAAATATTGCAGGCAATGGCAAAATGAACATATATGTCAAGGGTACCTAGTACTGACGAGAAAAGTTATATCTAGTTAACAAAAATAACAAAAAATTAAAATTAAAATGTGATGGGTTAAGTGGTTGGATTTTAACGGCGGTTAAGGCCAGGTTGGTGTCTGGTATCCAGGATATTCTGGCATGCTAGTTTCCATCTCTGGAGTTCTGCAGCAGTGGTATTACCGGCTAAAACTCTGAAAACTCTAACTGCTCTCACAGTAAAACAGTTGTTGAGATTGTTGGAATCATGGGTAGAATTTTGGGTAGGAGAGTATGAATTTCTGGAAAGTATCCCCCGTGCATGTTTTAGCAGATCACCCAATCTTAAGAACATCTTAGCCCACAAATACCCTCTGTCAGACTCTCCAAAAGCAGCATATGGATCTTTTCCTTGCAATAGATGTCGCTGTAAAAGCTGCAGCATGCTTCCACCCTCCACTACATATTCCAATCCTACTACAGGGGAAACTTTCCCCATTATTGGACATGCCACATGTTCAACTACTCACAACATATACCAACTAACTTGAAGCCACTGCATTAGTTCATACATAGGCCTCACCACACAGCAACTCTCAGTTAGAATGAATGTCACAGACAAACAGTCCACACCTGCAACTTGTACCTTCCAACACCAGAACATGCCAATAGCCATGATTCCAACAATCTCAATGAACAATCTCAATGACTGTTTTACTGTGAGAGCAGTCAGAGTTTTCCCCGATAACACCACTGCAGCAGAACTCCGAAGATGGGAACTAGGGTACCAGAATATCCTAGATACCAGGCACCAACCTGGCCTTAACCACTGTTAAATCCAACCACTTAACCTATCACATTAAAAAAAAAATCTAGAAATAACTTATCTAGGTACTCTTGCTACATATGTTAATTTTACCATCGCCTGCAATATATTATCTCAAAAATTGTCGATATATTGATAGTCTACTTCTTAGCCATTCCCCACTCTTCCCCTCACTACATAGCTACTCATTGGGTGATGTTCTCTGTGTGTGCACATACAGAGCAGAATAGCCCATTTATCTACAACTGAAGAAGGCAGTTGCTAAAGTATTATGTATTTGTTTGTCCGCCTGTGTTTACTCTCATCACAGCTGTCAACTTTGGTATGTGGTGGGTTAATTTCAATTGCCTTTATTATTTAAGGAAATATTGTATAATACATGAGCTTACAAACAGGGGCGTAGCCACTATGGGGCTAGGCGGTGGAGTGCACCGGGGCCCTCACGCTCAGGGGGCCCCCAAGCATACCTCAAGGGGCCCCTAAGCGCACCTCTAGGGGCCCTCAAGCACAGTTTAGAGGGCCCACAAGCCTTCACGGCAAACTGGCGACCTTTTTTTTTTTTTTAGCTCTACCGTCGTCTAAGAGAACACAGGAGCCCCTCACTGCACAGGGGGCCCCAATCACTGCTGAGGGGCACCTAAAAACAATTCAAGGGACCCCATCCTCAGTTCAGGAGGCCCCTACCAGCACACAAGGCAAAAAAAAGGTCGCCCGTCTGGCCTGAGGGCCCAAAATAAATTTTTTGTGCCGGGGCCCTCGTTGACCTAGCTACGCCATTGCTTACAAATGCAAAAATGTGCAGGTACTGTAAAATCTATGTAAGATAATCAACAAAATTATCTTAATTGTACATCTGAATTGTGTTAAATGAACACAATAGTTTTTCAGTTGGTTTTGATGTCAAAATGTAGCTAACAAAAGTCTGACAGCAGATTTTATATGCTGCATGGTAAAACATTAGTGTTATGTCTCAACTACCAGAAGTTTTTGTGCTTATAAGAGAATTTGACAAAGAGAAGTGCCTTCTAAAATGCAGTTCTAGTAAGTTTTTGTATGTTGTCAGTGTTTGAATTAAGCAGTTTACATTATAGTCTTAATTTTAATTGTGCATCACTTGTACCTGTAACCTGTATGGTAACTTTTAGAGAACTTATATATATGTTCTTACACAGAATTTTGTCCACAAAATTTATTAGTTAAATGAAAAGGCAGCTCCATGTTTTATGCAAAAAGTAGCCATCCTCAGATATTACTATATTTAGCATAAATGTGATAGAAAAAACTGCTTTAGAGAAGTAAACATTTCTGGAGTTATAAAAGTAAATATCAGAAATTTCATTACAGACCACAGAACTGATTAAAAGGAAAGTAACAATATAACAGCAAATACAGGTAACAATGAAAGGAAAGAACTGCCATGAGGCAATATTAATATGGAAAGGATGGATAAAATACACCCAACACTCACCAAAGTTGAAGGGAGAGGGGCAGCAGCAACACAGTATTTTTTTGTGTTCGTGTGTTGTTTTGTGTTGCCCCTGCCACAGTGACGAAACAATGCTTAAAGTCCTCTGGATTCTTCTGGAACAGCTGCAAACCATCCTTGCAACACTTCACACGATTCAGTTTTTGGTCAAGCGTCAGCAATCACCGCACCCACCTTGCGGATAGCTTTCTCATGTCAAAATGTTTATGCAAAATATTATGTACCCATTCAGTCGAGATGCCCACAGCACTAGCAATCTCACGCACCTTAACTCTTCTGTCATCTATCACCATATCATGGATTTGATCAATGATTTCTGGAGTCGTAACCTCCACAGGCTGTCCAGAACGTTCAGTGTCACTTGTGCCCATATGGCGAGTCCAAAAATTTTGAAACCACTTAAACTGTTCTAATCGAAGGTGCAGAGTCACCATAATGTTTATCAAGCTTCTCTTTAGTCTCCTGAGGCATTTTGCCTTTCATAAAGTAATGTTTAATAACCACACGAAATTCTTTTTCATCCATTTCTTGAAAATCACTCAACTTCCTTGATTCACACGAATGCCAAACACAAAGAAATAGACAAACATGGCTGAAACTTGGTGTGTGTTGATTCAAGAGATGCTACTAACTAAACATGACCTCGATATGTGCCGGTGCTGCCATCTCTCGGACTTTGCATGGACTTTTCAAACGCCGCTCGTAGATAGGAAACAAATCATCTTCTTCCTGGATTTTGGCAGTATCAGAATTTTCAAAGGTTCTTATCATGATTCTCTCCTCTGGCAACAAAAAGGCTTTACATCTGTAAATCTCTTCATAAGGGAGCGTGCATAAACCACTTAGCTCCATTTTGGCCTCTTGTGAACACACCCCTCCCCCCACGTAGCCCTACGCGACTTTTGCCTCTATTCCCCCCCCCCCCTTTCCACTCGTAGCATGTAACCTTTTTCCCTTTTGATTCCAGAGGACATTTTGTACTGTTATCTCTTGTCAGACTATTGTAAATTAGATACATAGATAATTAAACGACGGAAATAAATATTCACATGCTGTTGTGAGTTCTGTTCCTCATTTTAACTGTGAAAAACATTATGAAAGGAAAGCTACATGGCCTGGCTCAGAAACCCCCTCCCCCCCTTTTCTGCGCAAGTAGCCTTCCAACCAACCTCTCCCCCCCCCCCCCACCTGGACCGAACCATGTAGTTTGTACATGCTCCCTAACACATATTTCAATGTTTTTGATCCATTCTGCACTTGTATCATATATAGTAAGTGATTGCCTTTCTTTACCAGCACCTATTTTCCATTCAAACCAAATATCACAAGAGTATGAAATGTAAAAGTTTTCGCTCATAATATTAAATGAAGTTCTTCACCAACTGTATCACAATATACCTGAAAATATAGTTGTTGAAGAGGTAAAAAGGCAACATCAAAAACACTCCACGAACTAATATACACAAAAGGATAGGGAAATGAACCACCACTTACCTTAGATAAAGGTTTCGTGGGGTGAACACATAAAAAAGCACAAAAATAGGAGAAGCAATGAATATTTCAGGACTTGGCCCCTCGTTAACAGTAGAACATCATGGAGCGAGGGTGGTGTGGGAGGCAGTTTCACAGAATGAGACTGCCTCCCACACCACCCTCCCTCCAGGATGTTCTTCTACTGTTGATGAAGAGCCAAGTCCCAAAATATTCATTGCTTCTTCTGTTTTTGTACTTTTTCATGTGTTCACCCCACGAAACCATTATCTAAGGTAAGTGGTGGTTCATTTTGCTATCCTTTTTTTGCAAATCCATTCGCTACTTAACTCCTAAGGGAAATATGACCCAACACTTACCACAGATGAAGGCGGCTGGAAATGACGAACACAAAAAAACAAACACAAGTGCAATATTTCGGCATACAGCCTTATTCACCTTATTCGTGCAGAAGTGAGACACCAGGTGGGGTCAGGTGCATACCCAGAGATGGCTGTATGGTGACTGGCGCAACCAGCGCAAATGGTAGTGTAGGAGGAGGGGGGTGGGGAGGGGAAAGGAAGCTCAAGTATTGTATCGATAAATAATACTGTTGAACATATATTATCATTGAAAGTGGTAGACCAAAATAATAACTGAGAGAGGTTACATATATAAATTAAATTTTGAAAAACTATAAGTGAAAAATAAACTAAAAGAAATACAAGAATATAAGAAATATAAAAAAATAAATAGTAGATATTATAAGTGGAATAAGCAGGAATTTATTGGAGATTGAAGCCTGGAGGATGTCTGGCGCCCAGGATATTCTGATAGTCTAGTTGTCATCTACGCAGTTCAGAGAAGCTAGTGTTATCAGGGAAAACTCGGGTCACCCTAACTGTGAAACAGGTGTTAAAATTATTCAGTCTGTGGGAACTGGCATGTTTTGCAACTGGATGGGCCTCATTGTTAGTATATACTGTCTGCCTGTGGCCAGCACAGGGCGATCCGAGTTTTCCCTGATAACAGAACCTCCTCTGAACTGTGTAGATGGAAACTAGCCTATCAGAATATCCTGGACACCAGACATCCTCCAGGCCTCAATATCCAATAAATTCCTGCCACCAGACCCAGCACTTATAATCACTACTATTCGTATTTTTTATATTTCTCATATTCTTAAATTTCTTATATTTTATTTTGCACTTATAGTTTTTCAAAATTTAATTTATATAAGTATCCTATCTCAGTTATTATTTTCGTCTATCACTTTCAATGATAATATATGTTCAACAGTATTGCTTATCAATACAATACTTGAGCTCCCTCCCCCCCCTCCTCCTACACTACCATCTGCGCCAGTTACACCATTCACCAGATGGCCGTCTCTGTGTATACACCTGACCCCGCCTGGTGTCTCACTTCTGCATGAATAAGGCTGTATGTTGAAATTTTTTTGTGTTCGTCGTTCCCAGCCGCCTCCATTTGTGGCATCTGTTGGGTGATATTTCCCTATCCTTCCTTAGTTTTATTGCCTTAAAGCAATTTCCTGCTCATTGGATATATGAATTAAATTAGGATAGGGAAATAAGCCACCACTTACCTTTAGATAATGGATGTGTAGCGCGAACACACAGTAAAGACAAAAATACAACTGATAAAGAAATATTTGGGATGAGCTCTTTGTCAACAGGAGAACATTATGGGAGGTGGGTGATGTTGGAGACTGCCTCACAGAGAGACTGTTGGCCAAGAAAATGGACGGATAAATTCAAACCGAGGAAAAGTAGGGGCAGTGATTCAGAGCCGTGAATCACTGCCACTCCACTTGTCCTCAGTTTGTATTTATCCCCACCATTTTCCTGGCCAACACTCTTTCTGCAAGACAGTCTCCCACAACACCCCCCTCCCCCAGTAATATTCTACCATTGATAAAGAGCTACACCCGAATTATTTTTTACCATGTGTTTTTTTGTCTTTTCTGTGTGTTTGCACCCCACATCCATATATATATATATGTGGAAAGGACATAAAAATACACTCAACACTCACCAAAGTTGAAAGGAGGAGGGCAGCAGCAACACACAAACAGAGAAAATACAATATTTCGGGTTAAAACCCTTTTTCAAGTTAACAGATGCAAGTGGCTGGGCTTGCGCAAGACTTGCATTTGACGCAGTCACTCATAGAACGCAATAGAATGTCGGAGGTGGTGGAGGGAGCAACGATAATATAACTGCGAGTATAAATCATAAGATGATTAAAATGGTTGAAAAAATGAAAAATATACATAAATAAATAAAAATATACCAATTCTCACCTGCAGAGTTCAGATGGGAATTGGCATATCAACACATTGTGCAGTATAGACATCACATTTATTATTAATATTATTATTTTTTCAATGATTTTAATCATTCTTATGATTTATACTCGCGGTTATATTATCGTTGCTCCCCCCACCACCTCCAATGGTCTATTGCGTTCTATGAGTGGCTGCGTCAAACGCAAGTCTTGCGCAAGCCTAGCCACTTACATCTGTTAACTTGAAAAAGGCTTTTAACCCGAAATATTGTATTTTCTTTGTTTGTGTGTTGCTTCTGCCATCCTCCCTTCAACTTTGGTGAGTGTTGGGTGTATTTATCTGTCCTTTCCATATAAATATTGCCTCACGGTATTTCTTTCCTTTCATTGTTACCTATATATATATATATATTGAACATTAGGATAGGATAAAAAACCACCACTTACCATAGAAGGGGATTCCTGCGGCGTTGGTACATGAACACACAAACAACAGAATTTTCGAGCATCGCTCTTCATCAGTAGGCGCCTTTGTTTCCTAACAATTTATATATATACACACACATATATATATATATATATATATATCCGGCTGCACCCACCTCTCATAATGTTCTCTTGTTGACGAAGGGTTTTTTCCCCGAAAATTCTGACACGGCTTGAAACCCGAGAAGTTTTTATCAAGTATTGCCGCCGCGAAAACGTACATAATTATCTAATTTCTTTATAATTTGTGTTTGTGTCTTTTCTGTGTGTTCACGCCCCACATCCATCATCTAACGGTAAGTGGTGGCTCATTTCCCTATCCTGTTTTATTCCTTTTCGCTACTTAGTGCCTTGATTTCATTGTTTACTATATATATATATATATATACACTAGCAGAGTACCCAGCATTGCCTTTTCTAATCGGGATTCATTTACCCGTACAATATTTTTATATTACGGATGAGAATCATGTGGACCAAGCTTCCTTAATTTTGCATCAGCCATATCAAGAAGTAAACTAAACACTGATAAACCTGATCAATTCCCAGGACTGGGTGAATTGGATGCTGTGATACTTAATGTCAGTTTACTTTTTGGTTCAGGCTGCATTTAAACCTAATCACAATATCTGCTAAAGTTGCTGCTCGATAATCAACACAGGTACCACCGGCACATTAATACATACCACATATATAAATATGTATCTGGAATAAATCTGTTGGTTCCAGCATCATGCAGAAAATACAGATTTTCGATGGGTCATGTTAAAATCTGACGTACATGTTGAGTCATTGGGACCTTTTTTTTTCCCATCGATTATTCCAATATATCTATAAAGAGTTGTATTAATTTTCAATGGATTTAAGGCTGTGGGTTTCTATTAAGAACATTGGAAATTGGAGGTTCGGCTTTTGTAAACAATATGGAGACAGTAATTTTCTGTTTGTTTTAAAGTATACTTGTGTGTAAACTCCTTAAAATCAGATATCAACTGTAGCTTTATATGAAGAACATTTGACAATAATTAAGGAGCTTAAAAGGGGGAGAGATATTGGGTTTTTGTAAAAATAATGTGGACAGTATTTTTCTATTTCTTTTAAAGTACACATGTGGAAAGTTCCATTGAAATCGAATAAAAAATGAGTGTTTGTTTAAAAATTAAGTGGTGTAAAGGGGCTAGGGGGGTTTTCAATTTTTTTGGGTGAGAAACCTTCTCCATGATAAAAATACCTACATGTGCCAACTTTTATGGTGATCGGTCAAATGGTGTCAAGAACATTGATAAACATTTAGGGATTAGAAATGGGAAGAGGGATTAGGTTTTTGCAAACCAAATGTTGACAATATTTTTTCTTTGTTTTAAAGTATGTGTGTGAAAAAATAGATCGAAATCGGATAAGAAAGGTGGATTTGTATGAAAGTTATGTGGTGTAATGTGTGATTTTTTGGTCCTAAACCGTCTTCATGAAAAAATAAATATATGTACCAACTTTCATGTTGATCAGTCAAATTGTGTTGACTGTAGCTTTAAATAAAGAACACTGATAAAAATTGAGGGACTGAAAAGGGGGAGAGGGGTTGGGTGTTTGCAAACCAAATGTACATACAATTTTTCTCTTAGATGTGTGCAAAGTTCCAACAAAGTCAGATAAAAACTGTAGGCTTGTATAAAAATTAAGGCCTCTGAGAGTGCTACGGAGGGAGGTGTTTGGATTTTTTTTTTGCCATAAACCTTCTCCATAAAAAATACGTATATGTGCCAACTTTCATGGTGATTGGTCAAATGGTGTAGACTGTAGCTTTGTATAAAGAACACTGACAAAAATTAAAGGGAGTGGAAATGGGAAGAGGGGTTCAGTTTTTGAAAATCAAATTTTTACTGAATTTTTCTATTTATTTTAAAGCACATGTGTGTAAGGATCCATCTGAATTGAATAATAAATGTGGTTTTGTATAAAGGGGGAAGGGGGTGGTTTATGGATTTTTTTTTGTTCATAAACCTTCTCCATGAAAAAATACATGTATATGCCAAATTTTATTCCTTTTTGCTACCAAAGGCGCTAAGTAGTGGAACGGAATTAAATAAGGATAGGGAAATGAGCCACCACTTACCTTTAGATGATGGCTGTGGGGCATGAACACACAGAAAAGACAAAAACACAACTGACAAAGAAATTATTGGGATGAGCCCTTTGTCAACAGGAGAACATTATGGGAGGTGGGTGATGTTGGAGACTGTCTCATAGAAAGACTGCTGGTCAACAGACCAGGTAGAAATATGCAGGTAGAGGTGTGGTAACTGTTGTCAGACACTAAAAATTTGTAGGTGTTGTTTCATGAATACAGAAATTCACTCCATGGGAGACCTTGCCAAATACAGAGCATCCAAGACCACCCATCTTATGTATCTTGGGCAGAAGATATGGGGTGGGCTTCTGAGTTTTTTAGAAGTCAAAAGAGAAATGGTGTGGTATGAGATACATTGTAAGGTTGAGTAAAGAATTGATAGAGGTGTCAGGGAGCTGTCTAATGGTTTTAGCCAATGACCTGACACAAGTACTTATAATCCACAATTATCTTCCAGAAATGGTCTTCAAAGAGATATTCCAAGCAAAAAACCATCTCCATACTCAAACACACAACCCAAAACCAACCAAAATCCTGTCTTTCTCACTTAGTTCTTTCCTGGCCTGGAATCAATGAAGCAGATCTTTTGTTATGATTATGACTTTCTCAGATCTATTCTTGAAATGAGTCACATTCTCCCCACTATCCTTCCTATAACACTCTGTATCACCTACAGCATACCAGCCAACCTGAAAAAACATACTGATCACAAATATCAACACTCTAAACCTCCTAAATCACCTTACAACTTCTTCCCTTATAACAGCCCTCGTTTCAAAACTGCAATATTTATCAAGCTACAACCTATTACAGCACTACTACAGGCAAAGCTGATCCTTTCACAGGCGATGCCATTTGTACCGTTTTACATTCTGCCTCCATTGCCTGAGTCTCACCATGGAGCAGTTATCCATCAGAACAAATGGTCAGAGACAAACAGTATATTCTAAAAATCTGTACCAGTTACGAACCAAGCCAACTCTCACAACTCTCGTGACCTGATAGCATAGTACTCCGTGAAACCACATCCTCATCTGAACACTGGAGGTAAGAATTGGCCTACCAACACATTCTGGATATAAGACACCTGCCGGACCCCAATCTCAGATAAAACTCAGCTTCCTCACCTGCTGGTATAGATAATTTATACATTCATATATAATTTCAAAATTTGGTTTTGTTTTGGTTATTTCTTTATTATATAAAAAAATTAAAATAATTTCTGCCTCTTTTACATGCCCTTTTTTATTTTATTCTGATTAATTTATTTTTATGATTAACATTTCTAATGATGCCGTCAATGGACAACGTTGAAAACTGTTCAATGAGGGTAGTAGGAACAGAGTTGAATCTGGAAAAGCTAGGCATAAATTGCCTGGCATTTGCTGATTTGTGATCTTCTCTATATCTCAAAAGATATAAACAATATTTGAAGAGCTCAAACTTCTAAAACAAATGGCATAAAATGTTGGAAAACTGATGTATATTGATAAAACAAAAAATTCTATACTATCTTCAGAAATTTCTCTACAGCATTAAAAATGAAATGAAAAGTCAACATGGAAGAAAAATACCAAGATAAAATAATTCAAATTAGTGGGATAGACAAGAGAGAAAATTGTAACCAACATACCTAATGAATGAGGATAAACAGAAAATCAACATAGTTGACATATATCAATATGAAATAATTAAAATCAGAGGGATAGGCAAGAGAAAAAAATCAAATATTATACCAATGGATTCAGAATAACTTATAAGGAACAATATAAAAATCAAACCTACAATCAGGCACTACAATTCAAATGTTTATGGCTTTATTGGCTGGGAAATTCCTGAAGGGTCCAGCTGCCAGGTGACAAAAGTTTTTCAATTTGCTGCAAATAAGCTATGCTACACTAACCCAGAAATCCTACAAGGTATTAGGGACCTACAGTTTAAATAGAATCCAATCCAAGGAAGTATTCTGACATATTTCACATTACAAAACAATTGTGCCAGAGTTAAAGTTTACGTTAGGGCATTTCAAAATCCCTGCCAACAGAGGTATTTGAACCAGGGACCTTTCAATCGCCAGTCAGATGCCTTAACCCCAGAGCCAGCAGACTCCCAGCTATAATAATTAATCAAGTCAGAAGGTCTCTATACTACAGAATATACATCATCAATGAAATTAAGATAAACAAAGAAGGTAAGGAAAAAGAAAATAATGATCCTGAGTAGAAGTTCAACAGAGTAACAATGAAGACATACACAAGAACGAAGAAAGCATGTATACAGTGGCATAGCTATCGGAAGGCTAGGCGGTGCCATTCACAGGGTCCCACAAGCACAATCGAAAGACTTGGCGGAGCAAAAAAAAAAAAAAAAAAAGGGAGCCTAATACAATTACAAAGAGAAGGGTTAGGATTGGTTCTCAGTTAACCTTAAGGAGATGTACAACAACAGCAAAGACATATGGCAGGGGGAAGAAGTAAGTCATATGGTATAGAGAATGCTGTTTCCACATCCAGACCTACTACAGTAGGTCCATATGTGTACACATCTTTCTCCTTGCCATATGTCTTGCCTCTCAGATGAGTAAGGTTACTAACCGAAATATTGTGAAGATTGGTTTTTGTTTTGTGTTCATCTGGCCCTTCTCCTTCATCTGTGGTGATGGCTTATTTTGTCTATTCTACATTATTATAAAGAAACGTTATAATGAAATCATCATGCTGAATAAAAGTGCGAACAAAGTCAAAATTTAACTATAGTTTTAATGATACTAAATGAGAAACTTAACTTCCACAAGATATCAAAATATTACTGCCAACAAGAGAAAGGAATAATAACTAATCATAAAAACAGCTATAACAATTCTACATCATCAAAAGATTTCTTAAACACCTCATACATGACTGTTTCAACCAGAGCATAGTTGCCTTTACTTGTTCCAAGAAAAGTACGATGAACTCCAAAACTAATAAAGATGTAACATATTTTCAGTACATGTGTGTTCTATATGTATTGTATATATGTGTTTAATTTCTCTTTTTATTAGTAAATGACTAAATAAAACAATTTTTAAAGAACTATGATCATATAATCAAAATTTAGGGCGTTCTTGTGCTCAGTCTCTTGCTGATTTCATCCCATCTTGAGCTAGCCCCTTACACTTCACAGTCATACCTACGATCTCAATTATTTGCTTCACTTACTCTAGCCTTCACATAATCTTTATTTGTTTCTAAAGTATTATCCTTCAATCTGCCTCCTATTAAAAAATTAAACAACCATGAATGGTTCCAAATCAAACCTAATTCTTCCTTTCATAATATTATTCCATTTTTATCTTATAACTTTACACATTGTTGATGATGAGCTCATTAGAGGCAGGAAAGGAATGGGGTCAAAGAAATCGAATGGGTTTATGGAGGAATAATACTGGCATCATTATGGAAAATCATGGACTATTGAAATCTGAGTAGCCATGCAGGGAACAATCCCACATCCTCCCAAATGGTCACCCACCAAGCTTGGTAAAACACAAAATTAAATTTCCTTAACCCTTATTTCCAGAATGTGTTTCATTCATATATTACTATTACTCTGCGATTCACTAAAAGTGTGTGGCAGAGGGTGCATTGCACCTATTTGAAACGGTAATAGTTTGGAAGGGATATATTATCTGTGCCCACTTAATTTTTAACATCCTACAGCAGAACCGAATTCTCTTTCATACTCCTTAAAGTTAAGATTTAATTCCATAATCCTTTGAAAGCCCTAACTCCATAGGGTGGGGTGAAGGGGGGGGTGGAATTAGAAATGAAACTTTAGTTGAAATTCAGAAATATATAAAATTTAACCATCTGCTGGAAACCTTTATAACTGAACTGGAGAACAGGTGGTCATAATTTTACAATTACAAAAATGTTATTGACAAACAAATAAAAAAACATGAAATTCCATGAAAATTTACTACCTAACACTTTCTTTTAATTTACAACCACCGTAATTTTTTTAAAAAAGAAGTTGAAGAAAAAACTGTAGTATGTCCTTTCTCTCTTCTAACTGAAGTATATTAAGAAGTGTATGAACAAGAGAGCTGTCAACTATCTCCAATGAAAATAATGTCTGCATATAGGGATGTTTATGTCAAATCACAATGAAATAGTCATGTATTCAGGGACTGCAAAATCATTTTCAAAATTATATTGTACAGTTTTGTGGAAATTAGTGCCTGCAAGATGGTTACCAATGACTGATGGATTCCTATACATATGGAAATAAAAAGCATCCTGAAGAGTTAAGAACCCCGAATGGCAAGAGCAAATGAGAAAGTAACAAAGCTTTTTACTGCTAAAATGCCCTACCTAGCATGTAAGTCACTGAAGCTGGAAGCCTTGATAGCAAATATACATTGTCCATTTTTGAATCCATCTCCACCTCCCCCATTGTTGTTGTTGCTACTGGTTGTGGTAGTTTGCCTTGAACTCCTACCCTGTGCACATCATGTTCTTCTTCTGTTATTGTGTCGATGTCTATCAGTATGTGTCTCAATGTTACTGAACCACCAAATTTGGTAATACCAATTTCTTACCCTACCCTCATTTTCATCTCAAATATTTATTTAATATCATTTTATAATTCATTTTTTCATTCTTTCTTACATCAGAAATATCTTAACAAAAGAAATCCAGAAAATGTGGATAGCTTTTTCTGCTCTGGTGAGTAACTGAAGAAGAAACAGAAGAGACAAAAAATAACTCTATAACCACACTTTTTAACTAGCAGAACTCGTAACTCAAGTATGTACTGAAACAAACTTGACCACTTTATTTCTTTCTTTCTTTTTTTTTGTGTCAGCTTTAATGAGAATTTAGCACCCAAATGACTGCTGAAAATAGTTTTGTTGAAGGTGATGTTGGTATCAATCATTTGAAACAGTTTCACATTCGAAACAGTAGAGTGTTTCTGATATTCAGTGTCCTAAGAGATTTTATTTCAAATTAGCCCAGATTTATATCTCATTAGGAATCTACGTATGCACATCATATGAATTTTCAAGCAGTGTATGAGGAATATACGTCTCACTTTCAAAATATGATTGCTAAAGTAGTATAGAAAAACAAATAAATTATGTACGCTTCACTGTAATATATTTATATATCCAGTGATTCTCTGGAGTTAATGCAGTAAATTCTTAGCTTTCATGTCTCTGAACTCTAGTAGTTAGCAAACTCGTAATAACTTTAAGTCATAACTGCAATAAAATGTATTCCTGACAGTTTCCTCATGTTTTCTTCTGTTCTTAATTGAAAGAATGCCTAAATGCCAAAAAAAATGTAATACGATATTTCAAAAATTAGGAAACTATGCACATACGGAGTAAACAAAAAGTGAGAAGTGTGATGTTCCAAGTGTAATGATTATAATGAATCACAAAAAACAAAATCTCAAAACACAAAAAATTGAATCAGCTGCAAACTGAACCCTGACAATTATGATTAAAAAAAATATACAGAAAGTTTACAAACACCTTGTAATCAAACTAAAAATCAAATACAAATATGTATTTACAAAAAGGGGTAAAAAAATATTTACAATGAGTGCAAAACCTTTCTTTTTTTATATAAATAACATTATTTTGTAAAGAATGGATTGAAAACAATTACATCAGTAAACTGAATTTACGTTTCTGAAGATAGAGATATTTAACAACCATCCATTTAAAGCCATCATTATGTGGCTGATTATCTTCTGCTGATTGTCAGAGTAAAAAAATAAAGTGAGCAAGCAAAATGAAGACTGAGGAAGAAAAACACGAGGCCCCAAGGGGATCAACGAGAAGGAAGATTCCTAAATTCAAGATAGATTTTACACTAAAAATCACTCCAAATCAATTTTGCTGAGATGTTCATGTTTCATCAACATATAATAATCAATTATATTTCTGTCATCATTTCATTTCAACATACATTTTATTTACATGGCTTATAAACTTGTTATTTTTTCCAAAGTATATTTTTAATCTATGTGTTTAATAGAATGTATTGAATCAGAAGGTTGACCGAGTAATTTGCAAAGTTTACTGTTAAATTATGGAAAATATTTTTCAAAAACATCTTGGGGAAAGAAAAAAATGTGTTTGTATGTTGTGTCACAAAAAAGACTTTTGAGTATCAAGATAACTAATAGTAACTGTGCCATCTGAGTTAATCTCTAGTTATATTTCAAATGTTATTAAAAAAGAGTAAGAACTTAAATACTAAAAGCATTTAGTATTTAATTCATCATGGAATCTTTAAGCATGATAAATTAAGAAGATTTAAGTTTTGACAAATCCAAAGATCATATTTTGAAATAAAGAAGATGTATACGATGGTTGATAACTGCTGACCAGATGCTGCTGTAGACTGCCAACCTGCACTTCATTGTCATCACCAATTTTAAAATGTCAACAATCAATAAACCTGTTTATGGTTCACTGAGTTACTAATAACTCCGTAACATATAATGAGAAAGAAGAAGAAAAGAAATTAAGGATTAATTGAATAAAAGGATGTGGGATTTTAAAGGAAGATACTGACTCACAATCTTCAGCACAGGCAAGAGGAGAAAATATATTGCATGCAATATTGTGATGATTATCTTTAAACAAATTATTTTTTTTGACAAGTACACCTACTTGTTATTATTTTTCTTAACATTTATTTGCTTAAAGAATGAAAAAAATCAATCTTTTTATACTAGAACAAAAATAACGTTACAAAATTAAAAGTCAGTGAAATCATTTATTTCAATCAATGATGTGAAATATGCAGCAGTTACTATCATTTACATATTAACACAGGAACACGTATAATATGTGTTTCTATATTAATACGTGGAGATATAGCACTTGCAATCTTTTAAATTAGTTGCTAAAAAATGCAGTTAGGTGCCTAAAAGATTGTAAGTCAGAAAACTGGATATGGATGAAAATCATGTCCAATACGAGGCACATTTCACTCACATAATGGTTGCAGGATAAATGATTAAAGCAGAAAGGGGAGCAAGGTGTCAGGATGACCCAATATTTTATGTTAAATGTTAAAGAACAAGGATTCATGGAAAATTTACAAAACTTCAATGGGATGAACTTTTGATATGTATAAATATAGGGAATACAGTAATTTAGACTTCATGTCATGAACATTTTCAAACATTGCCACATATTTTATTGAGAACATACTCAGATTTACAAAGTTATATTGACTTACTAATCACATACTTTTTGGTTAACCACTTTTGCTTTGAAAATATGTTAACATGTCAGTTTGCAGCTGGGGACAAGACTTTTTTTTCTAAGATTACACTTGGAACATTTTCACATCTCATATTACAAATCCTAAATGTATACACACATTCCCCAGACAAAAGAAAAAGAATTATCAAGTATGAAATATATGTATAATATATAATAAATGATGAATAAAACTTTATCTGCCTCACTAACAATTCCATGAATTTAATGTGTCTCTACATGTGAAAGCATTGGTTATGAAAACATGTTTAATGGAATAACATCATAAATTCATGTAAAATGCTATGACTAGAGTTTCTTGGAACACAAAGATTAACAAAGTAGCTGAAAGAGCAACAAGCACACAATGTAAAATTGTAGCGAAAGGCAGGTTTAAACCAGTTCCATTATGAACACTTTGAAAAATCTAGAAATATGTCCTTCAATAGAAGTTTTTACTATTACTAATTTAACATGGATAAGATGCATTATACACAGTCACACAACTAAAAGAACTGAAGAGGAACATCATTCCATAATAAAATGAGTGAATAAATTTTGATTAAATAAGTGAATTTAGATGTAAAAATAGTTACTAAAATAAGAATTGTCATTCTTTTTTTCCTCTTTTTTTAAAAAAAGGGAAAAATTAATTTATGTAAAATATGTCCCTTTCCAGTTATCTACACAAAGATTCTTATATATAAACAAACTATATAAAAATTAATAAAGCATAACAAATAAAATAAAATAAATAAAGTCACTAACAGTACATAGGTTAATCAACAAGCCAGCTCTCATGACCATGTATAGTTGGTGGCCAAAACAAGCCATGAAAATCCCTCCCCCATATTTTCTGTTGTTTATCATTATTTACATTCACTGCATAATCTGATAGATATTTCAAATATTTTTGCTGCAACATCTGCCTCATGGAGCTGGCATTATCACTCTCAAGTTTAATGTTCATATTCAGTTCTTACTTTTGACGATCAGCTTGGCAGAAGACTCCACCTGTCCCATTGAATTTGTTGCTCTACACGTGAAGGTTCCTGAATCCTCCTCATATGTTGTTGTGATAAGTAATATCACATTGTTTCCATCCTGTATCATCTGGATGGGGAAAAAAATTATTTCAGAAAAAATAAAGTTGAGAAAATACCACTATAGTTTTGCACAGCTCTATGAAGTGAAACATAAGTTATCATAGAAAAACACAAATGTGAAAAACAAAAAGACATTAAATTCAGCCACAAGTGAATTATAGAACATACTCTTACTTAGAAATGGTTCACAATGAACAGGCAAAATGAACAACATATAGCTCCATGTAGAGCTTGCTTTTACTACATGCACCATTTTAAGTTTTTTTTCATTTCCTATATTTTACTTCTGAAGAATGAGTAATTTAGTAACAACTTTCATGAAGCAGAGACTACTGAATGCTACACTGCACTAAATATGAAAGTTCCAGTGAAAAAGTAACTACAGCTATGACACATCCAAATGTATCACCAAAATATATACTAAACTCTACAGACTAATATTAGAGGATTTAAATGTTTCTTCTATATCTGAATATAGACTTTACTGGCAGAATGATTATGGGACTTACGATTCATCCTAAAACAAACAGCAGAGAACAATGTAGAGAATATCTACACACAAAAAAGAGGAATAATGGGGGCATGGTGGGTGAGCAGTCCTCACATTTGAGAAGTCGTCATTTCGAATCCATGTCTGGGCATCCAGATTTGGGTTTTCCATGGTTTCCTTAAATCACTCCAGGTCAGAATGCTTTCTTCAAAAGGCCATAGCTGAATTCCTTCCCATTCCCTCTCCCCAGTCCCATTTGGCCTCTAATTACCTTAATTTCTACCAGGCATGAAGCCATAAGTAATATATACATATATTTATAAATACAACAAAAAAGGGTAAAGCACACCAAGAACAACACGTGAAACAGAGGACAATTGCTAGTAAATAAACAAATGGTTAAAAATGGCATGATCGGGAAAAGAAAGCGGAAAGTAATACAAGTATTCATAATAAAAGATGTGGTATATGACTACTTTTTTCTTTTTTCAAAGTATATATGGAAGTTAACAATTTTCAAATTTAGGAATATGTACGTGAAGTTTGAACGTTCTATTGGAAACTTTGTGTACTTTCTGGATGTCAAGTAACTTGCCTGTAATCAGCATTTGGTAACATTATTGGTTTTAAGAATTATATGTACTGTTAAATATCTATATCTCCAGCAGTGCTCTCACTTGGGGTGACAGGGAAACTACTTAATAAAATATATCTAATCTAACAATAAGCGTTAGGGATTTTGGGAACATTTCCCAGCATTGGCTAGTATCTGCAGATAAAAATCCTTCAATAGGACCTCAGAAGTGATTAAAACCCTCACAAAAATTCCAATGCATGTCATCAAAATGACGAATTTCTTCAAAAGGAACCATTAGGCACCAAAGTTTATGTTCACAGTAGTTTTTGGTAACACTAATACTGAAAGCATAAAATAAAATAACAATTTTGTATCTTTAAATTCCACGAAATTCCTATTAAAAGAGAAAGTAACTGCAAAATCAATTGAATATATATATATATATATATATATATATATATATATATATATATATATTCTATTAGAAATAAAGATAGTGCAAAAGCAGCAATTTTGCATGCTTTATTTTTTTTAAATCAATTTTTGCAGAGTTATGTATAGTTGAAAAGTTTGTAAACCTTCACAGAAGATAAAAGTAAGCCATCACTTTAAACGAATACATCTCGAGTCCTTACATCAATTAACAGTGTTTTCATGATAAAGAGAATTCCTGGAAAACTTAATTTTGAGACATTACACAGATATACTAGTGGATTTTTATGAAAGATATTGGTGTGTTAAGAAAGAAAAGTTTTTTAAGGGTAGACCTGGAACCAAGTGGGGGAATATAAAGCAAGTGTGATGACATTCTCCTTATCAGTAGTAATGGGCTGTGACAAAATTTTAGGCCATAACAAAAACATGCTAACAAGGATATCATCAGAAGATTTTTGGGTCACTGATTTTCCAAAACATTTAGGAATATTTAGCAGAGCTAAAGTGTATTTATTACTGTTTATTACATTACTTCAGGGTGATGCTGAGTGAGTTTATTAGCTAAGTGTAATACTGTAGAGCAGTGCCAAGCTGTGCCTCTCAATCATTATCAAGAAAATTAATCTCAAAGTTCTCAAATATTTGACTTGTTTCAATATAATAACAATAATAATACAGTATATACATTCAATGGGCCCTATTGTGTTGCAGTTAGGGTGATGGGTTAACATGTGGGTGGCTACAGTTTGAATTTCCATGTGGATTATTTTTTCCTCTTGATATGTATTATTCAAAATATGCAATCATTAGCATATTATTTGTATATATTTTAATAAATATTACTTCATATCATTAAGTTTTTGCACTGGTGTAGTTGTTCTGCCAAACATAAAGCTTGTAGAAAATTATTGTGAATTTTCATCAAGAGATGATGAGACAAAAATCTGTTACATAGTTTATCATTTTCTTTTGTTTCACTATATTTTCAGAACTTTTGAAAAATATTCATTGGTCACTTTCAATCCTTCTGATTAAAAAATAATTTTATAATTACATGAGGTCAGTGTTTTGATTTAAAAAATCATGTAAATGGGGCAATATTGCTTGAATTAATACAACTAATCCTACTCCCCCCCCCCCTTTTTTCACATGATATGCACCATTTGAGCATTTTTCAAACAACTACAAGATCCAATCAAGAGGCATTTTCAATATTTTTGCAATATTTTATGATCTTTACAATCCTAGGATGAAATATTCTATCCCTGACGGATTTTTTCTAGCTGACCAACTAATTCATATCTTTTAAGTGAAATACAAAATTATTTCAATAAGAAAGTATGAAACACTCTGAGAAAAGTATGTTTTTTTTAAGTATAGTCTTTCAATTTTCTGTGAATAAAATTGCCATTACGTTTAGAAAAAAATCAAAACAAAACAGAAGAACAAGAAAAAATGTACCAATAAACAAATTTACCAACATAATGTATTAATTAATAAAGTAAAATTATTCATTAATGACTGTATATAGGAAATTAAAAGTATTACGAAAAAAATTATCAGCACTGAATTCGAACTCATCACCATATATCAATCTGTGACTAACAGCGAGGTCTCAATTGAATAATGTTACATTAACATTAGTACCTGTGTGATCGATCTTCGCTCGGCATCTTTTGATTTCTGTTCAATATCCAAGATGTTGAATACAGTAAAAGGCTTGAAGGCTTCCTAGGCGTTTTGAGGTGCACAGTTAGCCAAAGAGAAGCTTAACTAACATCAGTAGGCTTACTGGTACCTGAACCTTCTACATAATGAGGTTAGAGCCGTTTTTGAGACAAAATTGATACCTTTTTTTTTTTTTTTTTTTTTTTTTTAAATAGTTTTTAAAAACTTGAAAATCAAAACGTTATCTACATATGAAATTTCATCCAAATGATTAGATTCATTTGCGAGACTACCTCATAAATTGCTTTCAAAGAGAAATGCTATTATTATGTTAAATAGAAATCTTAATGCCAGTCAAGGATTAATTAATGGTGCGAGATTTGTGGTAATCCAGGGGATTCTACAACCCTTGATGATGGATTCTTATGTAACTCGACGTCAAAAATTAAAAGCAAATTTTTTTTTTTTATTTTTTTTTTTTTTTCGCTCAGTTCTCGAGATGATATATCTTAAAATTGACGTGGTTGGTTGAAATGTGACCTGGACCAGAAGATAAATTTTTCCATAGCCAAGTTTGATGATGAATTCGTATAAAACTCGTCAAGACAAATTGAAAATAAAGAATTTATTTTCCTGATATCTCGCTTAGTTCTCGAGATATTATATCTCAAATGTGAAGATGTTAGGATTAGATCCAGCCTGGACCAGAAAAAAACTCTACCAAAACCAATATGTCTGTATGGTGGAAATGTACTTTCAATGTTTTATTTTCTTCCTAGTGGTTGTTGTTAGGTTGAAATACGGCCTGGGCCAGAAGAAATGTCGCCAAAAGCACAAGGAACTATAACGATAACTGATTTTTGACATATCTAAAAAAACAAGCGAGATATCAAGAACATTTATTTTTTATTTTCGATATTTTACGTCGAGTTCTATAAGAATTCATCAGATTGTGACGTCACGGTAATGACAGAACTGCCATAATTCACTTATATAAGAACATCATCAATGCTTAATTCATTCACTCCAATGTGCCTTTCAAAATGATAATAAAACAATTCCCATAAGAAGTAACCTTCGTTCTAAACATTAATAAAGCACAAGGTCAGACGCTTCAGAAGGCAAGATTCAATTTATCAGAACCTGTTTTTTTCGTATGTGCACTCATACACGACTTTTTCAGGAATTTTTAGATGTATTAATATTTAATTATGCACTTTATTATCAAACTTTACTCGAAATCTTGGATACTGAACAGAAATCGAAAGATGCCATGCGAAGATCGGTCACGCAGATACTGTACTTTTTAAATATTTTACAATTAAGGTGGTAGTATTTAATGACAAACTGACAACCACTTTTTACGGTCAAAAAGTAAACGATGATTATTTTATAACTAATACTGGTAACATTATTTTGAAAGAAGTTTCTGTAAAGTATCACCTCTGTCAAAACCAATGATAAATTGTTAATTAACTTCCTTTTTAAATGTTTTACAATTAAACTTGCAGTGCTAATATTTCCACAGGTCAGCCAATATACAACAACTGTTCGTTTAAATATTCTTTGAAATCAAAGAGAAACAATTTGTAGGCTTTCTATTACCTAAATTGTCTACGAGATGGCGCAGTAGTGCCGTTTTTGAGATACCGAGTGATAAAATTGTTCGTATTTTGAAAACTCGCTTTTTTGTAGGGAAGACAACTATTTAGGTAATCTTAAAAGTCAAAAGGGTTATCTTAATATCAAATTTGATCCAAATCGTCACAGCCGTTTCCGAGATCCGAAATATATATAAAGATATAAGTTATATATGCAAATGAAAGCACTGAGAACTTTGAGATCAATTTCCTTTAGAGAAGTTCATTAATACTACTCCACAGTATTACAATGCTGTTCTGTTACACAATTATTATATTTCAGAAAAATTTGTTATTCCAATGTCTGGTGGTCTCCTTGTTGAACAAATAACAAATGCACAACCACAAAAAAAGAATGATAACCACTGCTGTGGCTGACAGAATAGAGCACTACTGATAGAGATCTCAATATCAATTATTAACTTCCCATAAATTACAATTTTGGTAAATTTACAGATAGACAAGAATAAAATGAATAGTTGTTCTTTATATATAGAACATTTCCTAAATAACATAATAGAAAATGGGAGATTTTTTGTCATAATAGCCAATATTTAACTAAAATGTTATACCTGAAAGTCTGCTGACTGTGGTATCAAAACTCCCTCTCGGAACCACTGAATGCTAGGGACCGGTTTGCCAGTAACTTTTGTTCTAAACTGTGCTGAGCTTCCTTCTGACACAATCACATCCTTCAATGGACTGATTGTAGGCATAACACCCTGCGAGTCTGGAGCTATAAACAACAATTTTGTTTGTTTGTTTTATGTAGAACTGATTATTTAATTAACTTATTATAATGGAACTACATATAAAATACGTTAGAAATTATTAGTACCTAACACTTTCAGCTGAGCTGATAATGTAACAGAACCAACAGGATTTGAGGCTATACATTTGTATGTTCCTTCATCTTCAGGGAATGCTTCTGTTATTTTTAGATTGTATGTATCACCTTCATTTTGCATCTGGAAGTACTTTGACGGCTTTATTACATTATCACCCTTCTGCCACTTAATCTGTGGTGCTGTAAAAAAAAGTATTAAGATTAATGTCTAAGGTCAAATGACTAATGAGAATATATTTCGCATAGTGTCTTATGTATGTTGTATATGTAAATGAGGAATTGTGTGAATTCCTAGTGCCAGCATCTAGTGACTGCTCTTGTGAGACATTCCAATCACACCATTACTTTTAATGCCAACATCTGACTGACAAAAATTGACAAAAGAATTGTTTCCCTCAATTCATGGCCACAACATCAATCATAGCAATTCAGGCAATTAGTAAAATATATTATCAGGTGCTCATGAATTGTTGAACACCAATTTCCTGTTGGCTAAATACAAAAGAGAGTGTCCATGAACTACATGGCTCGGTCTAGAGGGGAGGGAAGGGGTTGTCTGGAAAGCTATGCTGGGCTACATGGAGGAGGGGCGTTCCGAGCCAGGCCACGTAGCTTCTTGTTCATATTATTTTTCACAGTTAAAATGAGGAAAATAACATACAAAAGCATGTAAATACACTCCTGGAAATTGAAATAAGAACACATTGACGCCGGTGTGTAAGACCCACCATACTTGCTCCGAACATTACAAGAGGGCTGTACAAGCAATGATCAAATGCACGGCACAGCGGACACACCAGGAACAGCAGTGTTGGCCGTCGAAGGGCGCTAGCTGCGCAGCGGTTGGGCACCGCCGCAGTCAGTGTCAGCCAGTTTGCCGTGGCATACGGAGCTCCATCTCAGTCTTTACCACTGGTAGCATGCCGCGACAGCGTGTACGTGAACCGTATGTGCAGTTGAAGGACTTTGAGCGAGGGAGTATAGTGGGCATGCGGGAGGCCGGGTGGACATACCGCCGAATTGCTCAACATGTGGGGCGCGAGGTCTCCACAGTACATCGATGTTGTCGCCAGTGGTCTGTGGAAGGTGCACGTGCCTGTCGACCTGGGTCCGGACAGCAGCGACGCACGGACGCACGCCAAGACCGTCGCATCTTACGCAGTGCCGTAGGGGACCGCACCGCCACTTCCCGGCAAATTGGGACACTGTTGCTCCTGGGGTATCAGAGAGGACCATTCGCAACCGTCTCCATGAAGCTGGGCTACGGTCCCGCGCACCGTTAGGTCATCTTCCGCTCACGCCCCAACATCGTGCAGCCCGCCTCCAGTGGTGTCGCGACAGGCGTGTATGGAGGGACGAATGGAGACGTGTCATCTTCAGTGATGAGAGTCGCCTCTGCCTTGGTGCCAACGATGGTCGTATGTGTGTTTGGCGCCATGCAGGTGAGCGCCACAATCAGGACTGCATACGACCGAGGCACACAGGGCCAACACCCGGCATCATGGAGTGGGGAGCGATCTCCTACACTGGCCGTACACCTCTGGTGATCGTCGAGGGGACACTGAACAGTGCACGGTACATTCAAACCATCATCGAACCAATCGTTCTACCATTCCTAGACCGGCAAGGGAACATGCTGTTCCAACAGGACAATGCACGTCCACATGTATCCCGTGCCACCCAACGTGCTCTAGAAGGTGTAAGTCAACTACCCTGGCGAGCGAGATCTCCGGATCTGTCCCCCATTGAGCATGTTTGGGACTGGATGAAACATCGTCTCACGCGGTCTGCACGTCCAGCACGAACGCTGGTCCAGCTGAGGCGCCAGGTGGAAATGGCTTGGCATGCCGTTCCACAGGACTACATCCAGCATCTCTACGATCGTCTCCATGGGAGAATTGCAGCCTGCATTGCTGCTAAAGGAGGATATACACGGTACTAGTGCTGACATTGTGCATGCTCTGTTGCCTGTGTCTATGTGCCTATGGTTCTGTCTGTGTGATCATGTGTTGTATCTGACCCCAGGAATGTGTATATAAAGTTTCCCATTCCTGGGACAATGAATTCACGGTGTTCTTATTTCAATTTCCAGGAGTGTATTTATTTCCGCCATTTAATTATCCCCGTATGTAATATACGATAGTCTGACAAGCGAAAACAGTACAAAATGTCTTCTGGAAACAGTATGAAAAAAAGGAATACGTACTATGTGGGGGGAGTGGGTGGTAGAGATAAAAGCTCTGTCGGACTACATGGGGGGAGGCCGGGTTCACAGGAGGCTAAAATGGAGCTACATAGTTTATGGATGCTCCCAAAAAGATGAAACCAGATAATTCACTACTGGCAAAAATAGTACGACCCAATAACAACCAAAATTGCAAGCCAGAATATGGCTGTTGTTATAATTGATAGAACCTTGGACCAAATTTGCCATAGCAGTCACATATAAAATATCAAAGATAAAAGTCGAAGAAAGAACCGCTTCCCCAAAACAGATAGGATATAAAATAGCTTTTGTTTGGCTGAATTGAGAAATAAGATCTGTGCTTTACATCTTTTAACACCTTAAATAAAATTAAGAATACATGATTGAAGTCATTTTTGAAAACATAAACTGGCTGAACATCTTAAAGGGAAAAAAAGAAAAAACCCAAAAAGAAAGTTAAAATCCCCAAAATTTACTGGAAAAATTCCCAAAACTAAACAATCCCTAAACCTAAGCTGTCCCTAAACCTAAGCTGTCCCTAAACCTAAGCGGTCGCTCTGTTTCCTCATTCATACCAAAAGTTGTAGCAAAAATATTGAAGTATTTACTCATTCACACTTTTAAATTATTGTTAATATCAAAACAAGCAAAATGAAAAATTATGAATATTCAAGTATTATCAAAAACTCAGAATGTATCCAAAAGTTCCACATATGGAACAGAACTTCAGTTCAAACTATGAGACAAAATTAATCAATATCAAATTGAAATTCCAACATTGAAGAACAAAATATTCAAGGAAATTAATAAATCTTACATCTAAACATTTACAAAAAAAAGAAAATATCTTAATACTAGGAATTTTACAAAAAATAGATTTGTTTCACAAAAATAAGGGTGTGTTTACAAAATATAAGTGTATTTCACAGAAAATATCAGGCTTCGCCTGTTTCTGTCTTTCGTTTCATTAACGTCTTTCTTATTTCTACCTTCTCACACACACTTTGCTCAAAATGGGTTAAATGCCCAAGTCCTGTCACGGTCGCCATGTCAGGAGGTCTCCGATACTGGGGTTGGTATCAGCTTCAGCACCTGAACTCGAAGTCTTCCAAAAATTATCAAAGTTCTATTACCGTGTTAAAACCTGTAGAATGCTAACTGTAATAATTACCATGGTCGCCACTTACAGATTAACCTCCTGTAAGAAAGGAACTATTGTAGAAATGAAAGTCTGAAGTTGAAAAACTGAATTATATTCTTGATAATTTTCACATAAGTTACAAAAGTCACAGTTAACAATGGCAATCGGAGAAAAATCGTCAACCGAAGATCACAGATCATGAAACAGATCAAAAACCGCACTACCCCCAAGGTACTAGAAAATCGCATGTCTGAAAAAAGTTACTAAGTTACATTGTTCCTGGTGAAATTTAGAAGTTGGCGCCGATCGGCCATTTGTGGCCCTTCCCCTAACAAAAGCTTCCGCGCCGAGCTTTCGCACTCGCGAGGAGCGTGCGTTCTCCTCCAAGTTAGATAATGTACTAAATGGCACCGACCTCGCTGTCTCCGCCTGGCTCGCTTATATAGGCGTACTCCAAAGACGCTGCACTCCGGCTGTGCTCTTCCGCGTTCTCAAACATTCACTTATATTTAATTCTATAACTTCCTTTCAAAGTGTTCAATTTAAAATCTAGAAGCAGCATGAGTTATGGGAGTTTACGTATGTAGTGTGGTGAGGCAAAATTTTAATTTATCTTTAACTTTAATTTTCGGTCTGACGTCACGACAAATTTGAAATAATCCCGGTATTGCATCACAGAAAAAAATTTTAGAAATTTTTAAACGCCATCAATTACAAACATGACATTATGGTCAAAATGTTGGCCCTGATTTTAGCCGCTCAAAAATGCAACTTTTATTTAAATCGGTTATGAACTGATTAAGTTATTACTATAAACAGAGTTTCTCACTCGCGCCATTTTTATTATTTATGTATTTTTAGGTGTAGCTCTGAAGGTATGTTAATTATTAAACCGGAAAAATTACTAATGTGTAGCCTGTATTAAACTGCGTATTTTAAAAGTTATCTCATCTTCGTAGGTGCGATATCTTAGGCACAATAAAATCGTCCTGTTATTTCCACGTGGGCCATTTCCGAGTGGTTTAGAAAATTCTCTAACATCTGTTCTACGGCGTTAAACGACATGAAATTAATGTGTGCGAAACTAGAAGAGTGGATCTTTAAGGAAAACTACTTTTTAAACCGGAATCTAAGTAGGCTTTTGAATAAAAAAAATGTTGAGTGATTTATTTTGTACGTTCAGATAACATTTAAAAATACTTAACCAGCTGGAAACTATCAGATTTAGATGAATTTAATTCTCTTTAGGACTGCTTTAATTTATTATTTACTTTATCTCGTGTGACAGTGTTTAAAATCAGTGAAATAGCATATTATGTGTACTGTGCCTCTGGCAAGTTACTTCGAAATTGGATTAACAAACAGCAGGTTAGTAAAATGTCTTTTAAGGGTTATAGAAAATTACTTATGTGTATTTGCTGGCTTCTACCTGTTCTTATTGCTTTTGAAATGGTTTAACTTTATTGGAATTAATTCTGAAAGGTTTGATAATTTCGTCTATTTACCGGCTTCCTGTTTTTACTGATATTTCATATTACTCCGGATTGAAACTACTTGGAACCTATTAAAACTGAAAGAGAAGATTATTTACAGTATTTTTATCTACTTTTTAAGTCCTGAAATTACTTAAAAGGCCTAACATCGTTTATGTAAACTGTTTATGAAAATGAGTTATCTACTTCCTCAACCCTACTTCATATTATTATTAGGTGGTTGTAAACTATTAGCAACCGATCAATTATCCTTCTAAACTGTCTTAGGCATTATTACATTTACTTTTGGAGCTTTTAAATGGTCCAATTACCTCACAATGTGTTATTTTCATACTGCTTCAGTCTACTATTCAGTAATCATGTTTATTTCTTTAAAATCTCCTCAGAACTATGTTTTACTGTGAAGTTATTGTTATTAAAGGTCTAGGCCTGGCTTTTATTAGCTTTTCACAATCTTTACTGTATTAAAATCTCTTCAAAAATACCAAAATCTGGTATATGGCAAACTTTAGGGTTAGATTTGATTTATATTGAAATTAACTATTTATCTCTGGAATAATGTTTAGTAGATATGCTAAAAAGTTTGTTTAGGTACTATATTTACTGTTATTTAACATTTCCTTCTTTTAAATCTGTTCAGAACATCTCCCTAACCAATATTAGGATCTGATAGTGAAAGTTTACTTTTATATGGAATAACCTATTTCCTGCTGTAATATCATTGGTTTATGGCAATATGTGGTTTATTTACGCTTACTATGTGCTATTTATTCACTTTACTGTACTCAGAGTGTTGTTATCTCGATTTTAACTGTGGTACCGTGTACTGATATTAACCCCAAACTTGTTCGGATTTTAAGGGAATCTCGAAAATAGAGCGAAGGGTACCTTACAGACTGTTTTATGTTAACACTGAAATTTAGTGTGAATTTTATTTCCATGTTATATATATATTAATTAGATTGTGAAAAGATAGTACCATTGGACATTGAAAATATGGAAGGATAAGAAAATAACACATCATTTACCACAGATGAAGGCAGGAGGCCCAGACAAATACACAATAACATGAACACACTTTACAATATTACAGTTTAAAGCCTTACTCAGGTACGAACCATTTGGCAAGTATTATAGGCCATAGTGTGTGAACACCCATCCTAGACAAATGGCTCAATAATGTGTACATGAATCAGGTATTAAGTCAAAATATTGCAAAGTGTCTTCATGCCTTCATCTGTGTTAAGTGAAGATTTATTGTCCCTATATTTCTTTGTTTAAATATGTATTAAATTAGGTTTCGGCTACAGGATTCAAAATGGATGTTTGGTTGACAGTAACGTCTTAAAGGTCTGACTGCTTTGCATTCATTGTTATTGTTGCAGTGCCAGCCTTTAAGGCAGTCACAATTGTTAGGTCTGAGAGTGACTTCTGTCACTTAAAAACACTACACAGATGCAACATGAAATCATAAAATTAGGCTAATTTGAATTTGACTAGACAATTACTACAAAGTTTGCACATAACAAATTTATTTCCATAATTATATTTCTCTTGAACAGAAGGTAAGACATAATATTTCCAATTTAAATTTCCTGTGGCAACATGAAAATATGCATGTCAGTTTTATAACTAAATAACATTTCTACGCACCAGGCTTGCCAGAAATGCGACATCGGAAAACAACAGGTTGTCCTTCTTTCACAACCTGTCCCTTAAGGGGCTCCACAATAGCAGGAGCAATGTTGGCTGCAGTTGGTTGCTGTTGTTGATGCTGAGGTTGCTGCTTCGGCTGAGTTGGCATTCGCACAACACATTCGGCTTCACAGCGAGCCTCGCCTGCACTATTAATGGCCACACACTCATAAGTCCCAGAATCCTCTGGCACAGCTTCAATTATCAAGAGTGTAAATGTGTTATCTTCCTCTAAAGTCTTATATCGAATGTCAGAAGACGGTATCCGTTTCCCATTCTGTAAAAAATAATTACTTACATGAATCATTAAGTTATGAGATATTGTAATCATATCTACAGAGTAATCAATAACTAATAAATTGCACACATGTAAAATGAATCTATTTCATAAGAAACAGATGTAACTAACTTCATGTGAAGTGAATAGCTCCATAGGTAAACTATCCCTAAAAAAGGATTTTCTTTCATACAAGATGGCACTTAATGACCAATTCATGATCCTGATGAGGCAGGATGAGATATTTCCAACAAAAAGTATTTTCCATCAATGGGAAACTTACCCTAATGGGAGTTTTGTTAAATGCTCTATACATGTGTAAATTGAGGTCAGCAGTATAGGAAATTTTTAAGCTACTTTTCACTTCATAAATGTCACTCAAGGTTGTAAATCTGAAAGCCATGATTATATTAGAATATATTCACAGCCCATTTTCAGATAATATATATAAAACACACTTTTCTGTAAAGGGCTTCATAACCAAGAATAAAGTAATTTAATTGCTGAGAAACTATCATGCTCATCCACTAATTTACATCCTATTGTCCATCCCATTGACCAAGTAGATTCAAATCCCCTACTGGCTGCTTAGATTTTGGCTTTCTTGGCATATGCCACCATTTTTCGTGTTCCTTGTTCCTATCCCTTCCTGACATCAATGAACTGCAAAGCTCAAAAGGAACTTGAATCGTGAGAAATATGACTCGTAAACTTAAATCTTTTAATAATATTGTTTCAGTTTAAAGTTTAAGCTTGTTCACTTAGAAACTTTATCAGTTTCGATCATCTCTCAGACATTGGCCACTAATGAGGTACTATGCCTAATAAATGATAGGAAATAATGGAAATGACACATCATGAAATGAATAGTGCAGAATAAACATGGTAAAAGTGTATGAAAAAAAAAGAAAAAAAAATGCCAATTGTTTATAAAGTGTATTTTTTTTCTTTTTTGCACAGTTCTTTCTATCAAACATGAAGACACATAGAATAAATCTAATGTGCATATCACTTCTTATAATAGTGGCATGGAAAGTGAGAAATTATAATGAAACTAAACCCAAACACTCCCCAATTGAAGACAGTATGGCTCCATCAAGTCTATACTGAAATATTGTAAAGTTTGTTTGTTGCAGCTCACTTGCCTTCATCTAATGTGTGATAGGTTTATTGTCTCCATCATGCTTTATATATATACTAGCCAAAAAGCCCGTCAAAAATGATGGGTTTAATGGACTGTTCTGGCAATTGATTTCTTTTTGGTTGTTTACCTAAATAGAAGTTTTATAAAATAAAGCTCAATAGGCTGTAATTTCTCGTCCCTTGTGTTGTAGCAAAAAGTTTCAGTTGTCAATTTGGTCCAGGTTGCGTTGCAACCTAACTACAATCTTCGCCAATATAGCCGGTAGAAAATCAAAGCTTCATTCACGCGCGAATTTATACATACCCTGAATCGCATGTCAATGTCATGCATCTATACCAATCATGCATCATGCGATACAAACTTGATCCAAAATCTTCACAGTTTCTTACAACTTTCTTATTGTCTATGATGAAGATCGATGTTTTAACGCCTACAGCTTACATTCAGCTGAAATAATGACCTTAGTGAAAACGAAGGATGCTAAAAATAAATCTTAACTTCTTACGTCATGTAATATTAGTTTCAATTGTGGTTTAGGCTGCATAGATTGCGAACAATTTGGAACTTCTTTCATTCAAACCAAGTAATCATATCACTAAAAAAGCAACTAATAATAAATATGACAATTTAAACAAAATTCATAGTTTTCTTTCAGTATTGTAGCAATTCATTTCTTAGCAATTGTTGAAATAAATTGAATTCTTATCAAATAAATGCAATTCCTATTGCCTGGCGCTATGACTAAAGGTTTTGGTTGCTATCCTGGTCCAGGTTGCATTTTAAAACTAACTACATACGGGAGTAGTTTACATCGTGATTCATGATATCAAAACGTGACATAGTGCTTATGAAACCTGCTTAAATAACGGATAATAGCTAAATTCAACATGCTATTGCTGTGATAAGGTTCATTATTTATTTTTTTCCAGGCTGAATATCAACCTAACCACAATCTCGGATAATACTGCCGCTACAAAATCAAAGCTTCAATTGCATGCGCATTGATGGTGGTGTCATGTATCGCGACATAGTATAAAATAAGTTGTTGTAAGAAGTGAATTATACAACGCAGGAATATATTTATATCCTATCAAGAAACGTTGCCAGCGTTTTTACAGTTGTTGCTATACAGATGCTATCTTTGACGTGAATATTTTAACTGAATTGGCGGATTTGTATTGTGTTAATTCGTAATTTTCATGTTGCTTCACGTCTAACGTAAGCTGCCTTTTGCTTTCATGTACACTTTTTCTTAAAAGGTATGACCATAGGAACGTATGTGGTAAATTTCAAACGAATAGCACAATTCTTTGGGCCTCGTTTTTATTTTGCCATAGCCAATAATATCACAAAACGAACATGTGCAACAGTTTTCCGACAAATACGACAATTAATTGATGAGATACATTACGCAACAACATAAATTTGATCAAAAACATTCAACAAAAAAGAAAGGTAAAAAACAAAAAATCTGCAACGTGATTCAGACCGATATTACAACGTTCGAATAGCTGTCATAGTTACACATTGCGGAAATACATAATAGCCTCAGTAATATTACTCAGTGAAATCAAAGAAGATTAAAATAAATCTGATAAACTTACATTATTAATTGTAGTGTAGGCTGCAACTATTTCGGTTCAAATGAATTAATAATTTCAATAATAGGGCACAGTTTAAATTATTTTGAAAAAAAGCTAAATTATTAATGCCCTCTGCCATAGCGTCAAATGCCAGTTGTAATTCTCATCCATCTTATGTAATACTTTAACCAAACTTTTCTCAACATTGATGCTCGAAATACAAAGCTTTTATATTACATATCTATGGACAAAGAATTTAAGGAATACTTCAATATATCAGAAATATTACGTAAATATAAGCATCTAATGATTGATATTTCGATTTTAACGCAATACATACTTTTATTTCAGTGTTCTGTGAGTTAATTTATTCACTGTTGCTTGGAAATGTTATTAAATAATGCGCACTCTCACAAATAATATTGTAAAGCATGACGTCATAGCTTGACGTCACCCCGTGACATGACGTTGGCGTGACAGCTTGTCTATTATACTAATAGATAACTTCAAATGAATACTACATCTACATTTAAACTTATTTTTTTGTTTCCTTTATTGGAGGAGTTTTTATCGTAATAATTTTATTTTATATAAACATGACAGTATCAAATTAAATACTATTTCAAAATTTCATATGACCTTCATTCATTTTTAATCATCTCAAAATACTGTGCCTAATTTTTATCAGCCCAATGAATCTGTAAACCTGTCACCTGGGAAAGGTGTTGGTATCTTAATGTTCAGATAACTTCTGTTTGGTAATGTGCCAAAAAGTAATGTGTGTAATTTTATTTTTATGAAACACTTGTGGATACCAAGCATTAGCAGTAATAAAATGGAAGTTATACATAAATCCAATTACGAAGCATGTGCAGTGCAGCAGGCGACGATAATATACATGTCAAAAAATAATGATTTTACTGTCACAAACATTCATATTTATCAGTTCATAATCACATTTTTAATTGGATTAATGAAGTTTTGATATCCTTATCCAGGCGTCGTTTAATAAACTAACTATAAAGGTAGTGGTGAGGAATTTTATGTGGTTTGTGAATAAATACCGTTTGAAACCTAACAATTTGTATTATCATTTCTTACAAGCCACCTCATGATACAATAGGACTAAAATTGATCTAAATTACTCTGAGTACCTATTTATTTTTCACAACTTATAACTGAAAAAAAAAAACAAATTTAGTATTCAATGAGAAATAATTGGAAGTGTGTTCTCCAAAAGAAACTATTTTATTTACAGTACTGATGAAAACAAAAAGCAGTAGCCAAATGTTTATCTTTCAAGTCTGAGTATAACTTCTATTTACATACCTTCAGCCAGTACACGTCAAGTGGCCGAGTTCCTGCAATACGAGCATCAAAGCGTGCCAGTGTTCCAGCATTAACTGAAGTACTGTCAATGGTGGTCAGAAAGCTGGGAGGTACAACGCCACCCCTTCCCTGACGTCTTTTTTCTTCAACAACAAGATTAGCACTGCATTTAGCTACACCTCCTCTGTTTTCTGCTACAACCTGCAACAAATATTGATGTGTAGCGCTATTTGTTTTTCACTTCACATAACTTCAGGTAACTGCAAACACACAATAATCACAATTTTAATTCCTGTTGGAGAAACTTCCGATTGATTTAATGCCTCATCATTTCTCATGATTAAATAAAACCCAGTGGACGCAGCCACTCATAGCTCTATGAGTGGCTGCGTCCTAGGCAAGTCTTGCGCAAGACCAGCCACCGGGATTTTCACCCGAAATATTGTTTTTTCTTTGTTTGTGTGTTGTGCTGTGTTGTTGCTGCCCTCCTCCCTTCAACTTTGGTGAGTGTTGGGTGTATTTTCCCTTTCTTTTCCATGTAAATATTGCCTCGCGGCATTTCTTTCCTTTCATTGTTACCTATATTAGTTATTATTAAATGGAGGAAATTACTAATATTCCTAACAAATTCCAGTATTGATGATGTGCTGTAATTACTAATCATAATCTATCAAATATCACAAATCTCACGTCACATTTTTAATTCACACCAAAACTACATCATCATCTCAAATGTCAAAAAATATTTTAAATTGCATAGCTGGATAAATTATTTTTGCACGTAAGAAGTCATGCCATTTACAGTTTTATTTATATAACTTTTTTACAACCATAATTATCAAGGACAATGCATAAACTGAAACTACTTTATTTGGAAATCATGGAGATGCTGTTTGTAGTAATAATATTAAATATTCACAAAAATATTTATGCCTCCAATTTATCATGAGAGTAAAGTTGTACATATGATGGAGAAAGCTCAATCTACCTGTTCCTCTTCCAGCTAAAATATTAACACAATGCTTTTGTATTTCATAAAAATACCAAAAACAAAATTTACATTTACCAAACTTCCTGAAATTTATCAAAAAGTGGTACACCATAAATATGACAAATTTGAAACTAAACATTTAATTTTCATAATGATGTGATAGGTATTTATTCCAGTACAAATTAAGATATATTAAAATTAAATTTTTAATCATTATAAAAATTGGAATACACTTTTTCTTTCAAGCATAGAATACATACATAGCTTTCACATTTTCTCACTTGCTAACCATTGTTTTAATGCCAGGAAAAGTCTATATAATTATTTGGAGAGTAATCAACACATCCTTTTCTCATTAGTTAATAAAATTAATTATCTCTTTGCATTCAAAATAATTTTATGTTTTCAGAATGAGGAACAAAAAACGATACATTACATCCTAAATGAGTACCCAAAACTGTGTATTCTAAAGATCGGGCACATTTATTACCTTCCTTCAAATAGTGATATTTCTCACATATTTACCTTTTTAAAAAAAGAATCAGTTTTGGGAAATATCTAATTTAAGAAGTCCAAATTCTATTTTTGATGTACCACTAATTGCCGGATGACTCCCCAATATCACTGGGTTCCTTATTTTTTTTTTTTTTCCTTTCTAAACTCTTTATTTCACGTCACAGTTGCATTTATTTTGTCATCACATTGCTTTGGAAAGTGCAGATCTGAAAGTTTTTTTTACTGTAGTTGCTATTTCAGCTGTCTTACAGATTTTATGGGGATAAATCTTGTATTTTAAGCATTGTGAAGATCATTATTTAATTTTTCCAAATGTATTAATATTTTATTTGCTTCAATAGATTCCTCAGTAATAGTCTAATATAATGAATAGCAAAAATATATAGTGCAAATGGAATCAAAGTTGCTTTAATTAATATCTGACTTCTTCTAGAGATCAACAATTTATCAGAAACAATGTCCAATGTAAGTGAAATTACTTTTACAAAATAGAACAACTTAACATAAAAGAAATTTTCAACCAAGACCTTATTTAGCCATACATCAAGTAGTAAATAAATATTAAAATATTTTGTACCTTGAAAACACCAGAATCTTCCATAAAGACTTGCCTCAAAATCAATACAGACTTTGTGCTAAATGTATGTATTTGTAAGTCAGCTGAGCTCTGGATAGGAAAGTCTTCCCGGAACCACTTTATCGTTGGCAATGGGTCACCATCAAATTCCACCTCAAACCTTGCCTGTTCTTGTTCAAATGCTCTAACAGGTTGTATCTTCTTTGTGAAGAATGGTGGTTTTGCTGGTTTCTGAATCAGAGAGATGTTCAAGATATGAAAATACTCATACAAAAATGAGGCATTACAAGTGAGTGAATTATTTATAGAAACCTAAAGAACGATTCTGTGAGTGGCTGTGTTGACCGCAAGGCTAGCGCAAGCTCAGCCTCTTGTTTCTTGTAACTTGACGAAGGGTTAACCCCAAAATATTGTATTTTCTTGTGTTGTGTATTATTTCGAGTTACTGCTGCCCTCCTCCCGTCAACTTTGCATGTATTTTATCTATCCTTTCCATATAAAATTACCTCACAGCAGTTCTTTCTTTCCATTGTTTCTGATGAAGAACAAATAATCTAGCTTTAAATACTCACAGTTCAGTCTCAATACTAATTAAACTAACTGCTATGTTTTAACTTCCCATATGTCCAAAAGTTACCTGACTACTTATTGAAAATTTATCAATCATAAACTTCATCAATTAAAATCATTCTTGAAATAAATAAATCAAACATATCAAAGTGACAACAAAAATAAAATAAAAGAGTTTTATGATGTTTTATAGGGATAAAGTACTTTACAGCACCCAGCCGCATCAAAATGACACTCTTTTGGGATGTTTCAAGAGACCCAATCTCCGCCCTCATTCTCAACCAATTGAAGTCATCAGAAAGCTGATGTGATAGGTACAGAATTCCCATGAAAGCTGCAGTGGGTACATGCCAGACCCTGGCGATCATACAACTCTCTGGCATGCTGCTACTGAAAATACTGATCATGAAATGCTAGGCCACACTAAACTGGAATAAATTGTCCCTGTTCACTAGGTGATCAGCTGTACTGATCTCAAAGATTCCAAGGCGACACTGCTGCAGAAAACCATGGCCAGGCTATATTCCCCATTTCTTCCTAGATACTGCATTCAGCCACCACTGATTTTCCTCCTTTCCCAGAGGAACATTTCTTGCATGCTTCACACACCACTGAACAATACACACACTGGGTTTGTCTGATATAAGCCTGCCCACATACACTAGTAAATAGCCAGAATACATAATCCCAGGTCACGTTTACACTTCCATGTATGTAGGCAATATGGAAATGGCTGTCCCTCCATATTTGCTCAACATTCTCCCTATTCTTGTACTTAACCCACCCACAAATGGAATGAAGGCAAGGCCCTTGGTATTTCCATGTTCTCTTTGTTTGCCTTTCTTCTTTGTCAATCCATACAGAATCAAAACCTTGCTTTAACCATTACAGGCAGAGTCGGCACAAGGATTCTGAGGCTCCGGGTAAGGTTCTTAGCCCTCCCCCCCCCTCTTTCCACCGAAAAATTTATACTTTAAACCAGGGGTGGTCAATCAAAATGATATTGCGGGTCAGTTTGGAAACACATCATACCTCCCCAAATTAGATTTAGACCCCACTATAAACATTTTTTGGAGTGAAAAATTGAAACATAATGAGTAATTATTATTGTATTTACAATTATACTTACAAGTAAACATAGATAATATAATAATAATAATGCTAACAATATCTGTCATATATCCGCAAGAATGTTATTTTAAAATCAGTTATTTTTTCTCATATTTTCAACAGTTAATCGTTTAATATATGGATGCACAAATAATGTATTTTTAATACATTAGTTTTCACTAGTTTAAAATAAATATTTTTGTAAAAGTGTGATGAATCTGGCTGGCCGGAAAAATGTTCAAAGCGGGGTCACATGCAGCTCGCGAGCCGCAGGTTTGCCACCCCTGCTTTAAACTATCTTTTTTTGTATTAAGTCAGAAAATTTTAATGTAAAAATGTTCAAGTCATAGGTGTAAATTTTAAAATTTGCCTTTGATTTCTATTTAATTAGGCACCCTTACCAGTAGGGGTACTTTTGGCCTACTTACCCCCCCCCCCCCCTCCTCATGCCGGTCCTAATCCAATCATCAACATTATTATTGTTGGGGACCATCTCCTGTTTCCCAGGTGTGGTTTCAGAGCCTTGGTTGTTGTATACGACCGTTTTCCAATGTCTCCTCTCATTGTCTACATTTGGTCCTAATTATAGGCACAATTTTCACAGATAGTCCAGTTCAGCCACAAGAGTGTCTTTTTCATAAACCCTACATGCTCTATGTGTATAGGTAGTTAAAACTGTGTTGTACTGCACAGGGTGGTACCAGCTGTTAGTATTCTAATTTAGTTAAGTATGAGTAGACTTAGGATAAACCAAAATCCCCAATGTTCTTCACCAACATGTCAAAAAATGGCAGCCAACTGTCTTCTTCCAATGGCGAAATGAATATTATGATGGACTGCATTAAAATGAGCAAGGAATTGATACACGCAGTTTCTATCATGTGGCTGTATCACGAAAGTATTGTCAACACATCGTTTAAAACATTTTTGCAGGGGCAGCATATTATTTAGCACTTATCCCTCCATGAAAAAACTTGCAAAAACCAGTGATAATGGAGAGTCCATTGTTACCTCATATATCTGCTCATAATACCTTCAGACTGTAAATAGGTGGTAATCAAAACATGACAGAAAAGATTAATCATTACTTGATTGAAATGTCTTCTTATAATTTCTAAGGTGTCCAACATTGCATGGAAAGAGATATTACATCATAACTCACCATTAAATCACCCAGTTGTAACTTCATGCTGGAGTTTCATATGTGGTGACAACCTTCCCTACTAATGGAGTAAGAATATCTTTGAGGTAATACACTCCTCTCGAGTGTCCAGTATATTGCATCAGTCCTCTGGGAACATCTCCACTCACATATCTTTGATGTTCTTGGCCAGACAGCGAATTAGGCTATCTGTAATATGTAACCTCGTATCACAGTGCCCCTTCAACTAATGTGGTCTTTCAAAAGTGTATAATGTAGGATTACCACTGTGACCTATTGTCAGTGCAACATATAGTGCAATGTGCAACATATAGTACAATGTACTACATGGTCAAATATTCTTAATCCATTACTAGCAAGGGGATATCACCATATATTAAACAGCAGTGACTTTGTTGAGATCTTGTACAGCATGAAACAGGTAATTTAATGACGAGTTTTCATGTGGTATCTCTATTCACACATGTCCCCTTCACCATTTTTAAGAAGGAATTTTGATCCAGGAATGATTGCTCTTTTCCACTGTGGCTCAACCAACAGCTATTTTCGGTTTGAACTGATATGATAAAGGTGCTGAGTTGGGAGTCATTGGAAGACAGAAGGAGGTTATGTGAAGTGTTTGGGTGGTTCAAGGCTTATAATCGCTATAATGCATGGCTAGAAAATAGCCAAAGGATTGGGAGTTGAACATGGAAGAGATGATAACAATCATAAGCTGGTGCCAGGATCCGGGTGAAAGCAATTGGGAAAATTATCTTTTGTAAGTAAGACAGTCAGGAATTTAAAACACTAAAGGAGTTTAAAGTTGGAATTCGTAAAGAGCAGGGACAGGTGGGTGGTGAACAATCGTGACATGAGAAGGTTGGGGTGTAGAGACATTGCCCTGGAGTGTGTGTGTTCCATCACAATTGAAAATAAATTAAATTGTTTTAAAATTTGCAATATGTAAGTTCCTCCACAGAGAAATAGTTTATGGAGAGCCTACAATAAATAAATATAAAAAAATAATTGAAATAAATATGATAACCACAGCAAAAAAGCGACAAACCCAGAAGTTTAGTACTGTAAACAACAGATGGCAGATTATGGATCACAGTTGTTTAAAATGTCAGGAGGTTGTAATCGTTTTTGTAGCAATAGATTAGATTCATTGTTTCATTAATTGAGAGGAAGATGTTATCAATTTAATTGGAAGGGAACATATATGCCCAAGTGGCAATTTCGCTGCACTCTCATTTTCTCCTTTCATGATATTTTTTAATCTTAAATTATTTAAGTGTATATCATGATTCATGTGGCAGGTTGGGATGTGACCACATCTTTCCCCCTCTCACACGATTAAGGCTCATGCCGAAATATTGTGCATTTGTGTTTCTACATGTTCGTCTCATCCTCCTGCCTTCATCTGTCATTAGTGACGGGTATCTGACCCCCCCCCCTCCCCCCATATCCTATCTTATTTTAAGAGTATATCCTTACAATTTGCCATAAATTAATTTTATTTCAAATTCTTTTAGGGTTTCTGGTAAAATGTTCAGCATTTCCCTTTATAAATTATTCAAAACCTTGATTCTATTCCCTTTTGTCCATCATATATGATAAATAGAAACATCATTAAACACATGTCAGCCACATGGAATTTTTCTTAGATTAATAGAAAAGTATGTTGTTTGTGAAACAATAAGAGCTTACGGTTACACTTTAGTTTTAAATTTAAAGCCTGGAAAAATTAAGATATCTATTGTCCTATTTCATACAAGCAAATTGAAACATCAACACAGCAGCAATAAAAACTGGTTTTAATTCAGTTCATTTAAAGAATTGTATATTGAAAACACAGATTTTGTTTTTACAATTACATCTAGTGTTGTGTATGGTATGATTTGATAAAAGCATCTGTGTGACAAACGTTGACACAGCTATGCCGATTTATAATTGTTAAACTGCAGCGTCAGACTAAATATATAACAGAACAGCTTTTTAATTTCAAACCCAAACATATCTTAAACATTTTTAGGCTACATATTGCTATGGTTAGTAAAACTAAAATAAATAAAAGTATATAAAACTGACCACTTGTCCCTGGACGACTCGTTCTTGTGTTTTTGCTTTGTGTTCCATTTCTGTTGTTTCAGTAGCTGTGATTTTGCGTGTTATTTCCAAATCGCCGACAACCTACATCAAAAGTCTACATTCAGCATAAAATAGAAAAATGTAACTAATAGAAAATTTTTCTCTCATACACAAATATGTACGAAGAACAGGTGAGCAGCAGTTGTACACAAATTGGTCTCAAAACTTCCAATGAAGGCATTACATTCTCAAACAATTAAGTGTAACATCACTGCTCACTCCAGACTTTAAAAATTAGATTACTATGTTATGGATAATTTAGTTCTTGCTTCCTGAATACAGTATCACTAGAACATACTACTCCTATCTCATATGGTTCAAAGTTTACAAAATGGAGATTCATTAAATGTGCAGTAACTCATAGTTGTATACTGGGGCAACTTTAAATCTTGTCTTACACATACAATTAAAAACAAAATATCTCTCCTCTTCGCACAAGTATAAAAATAAATAATCTACTGAACATATTGCACATTATGTCTTTTAATCAGGACAGCAACCTTGACAAAAGTCAGTGTATAAAATTCAGTGTATCACACAGATTAACATCAGACATACACTTAAAACTTGTGGCTTAGTCTGATTAGGAAGTATAAAATACAAAATTTGCAGGTCTATTGATCATATTTTAAATTGGAGGCTGCATGTCACTGATGTAAAGCTATGAAGTGCAGTTGTATTTCCAATTTATAGATCATCAGCAATTGGTCATCTTCGCATCAAGAAGCAAGTTTATTTTGCTTATTTACTCTCTTTAATGTCATCCGCAATAATCTATCTCCCTTCATCCCTCGCTCCCAGATATTCAACATATTAACAGTTGAGCAGAGTTAGCAGTAGAACATCCAGGAGAAAGTTGTTACAGAAATCAAGAAAATAAACATTGGTGGCCAAGTTTATTCACACATGTTCCTTGTGGTCACTAATTATGTTTTCTTCACAACTCATTAACATTTGGTCAAATCAAATAATAATATTTAGAAATACATTATGTTCAACAATCTCCCCATATTCCACAGAGTTCACCTTCATTATGTGATGGTACATCTGTATGATTAACTCAGCTACTTCTTAGACTTGGTACTTCCATCTGAGATAGACTGAAGTGGGAAACAAGTGTTGGCTCATTGACACTGAGTTAACAACATATTCCAGTGATGAAATTCTGTGTATTTTACAAACATCCTGCCCACATGTGCCAAGAACTACTGACAAGACATGGGGCATATCGGATTATCATTTAAGCATGATGTTGCATGTGCATCTTATCTTGATGTCTGAATAGATGTACAGTGAATGCTCGTCCATCTCGAATATTTGTTTGTATACAATCAGGTAGTGAAATCTTCACTGTTAGTCAATTCACTCAAATGGACATAATATCACAAGCAATGAGTATTGATAATTTGTATGTTGTTGTGTAGTTCGTTTTCCAATGTTTCATTTTTTTAAATGTCTCAAGAGACAAATAAACATTCTCAAAGTCATTGTAACTGGATTTAGTAATCTGAGCCACTATTTCATAACTCATCACCATTATTTATCCAGGCAGTTGTGCACTCAACTGTAATGAGAGCTTCTATGCCATGAATCTTTAAGAGTCATTATAACAGACTAAACTCGGGAATAACCTGTTATAACATCAATTTTATGAAATACGCAGAATTAGGGCATGGGTACACTAAGTGAAAGTGATCATATCCATACTAAACATAATGTATAACTTCTTAGAAGTCAGTTTTATTATTATTATAATTATTTTACTTTAGTCATCAACAATGCATAAAATCATAGGCCACATTTTTATTTAAATAACACAACCTTCAAACTGACACTCTTAATTATGTGCTGGAAAGAAGAGAAACTGACTGGCAGAAATTCATCATAACTAGAATCTGTTAATTGTTTACAAAAACACAAAGGATCAGCAAGTCTTTCAGGACCCTCCATTTTTTTCCATTGCATCAACAACACTAGAAACAAGGAATAGTTTACGTTATAGGTTTCCAAACAGGGAGGCGCATCCCCTTTAGGGGGACATGAAATCAGGTCAGGGGGAGCACAGGGTGCCAGATAGCTTTGCGACTGTGTGAACAATATCCTAGCTCTACACTGTCGCAAATACTTTGTCTCCTTCATTGTCTCTTATAAGTTTAAAACCTTCATTCTAACATCACATACTTAGTGAATTTCCTCTGAGGCGTCATTGTTAGTACTGAAAAGTAGATATTACCTTACTAAAAATAAAATTGTTTTGTGGGTGGGGGAGTTTTCTTTTGACAGAAAGGGCATGTAAGTGAGGCAGCAGTCATTTGACCAAATACAGATAATTGAGAGCTATATTTTTCAACCAACTTTTTACATTCTGACACAAAGGATTTTAAAAAAATCAGTTCAAATTTAATTAATCCTATTACCTTACTTTCAATTTAAATATCAACATAGCACAAAGTCCAGAAGATAATAAGACAGAATTCTCACCTCCTTCTGTGTTTGTTTCTGCTTGGCTACATGTACTTCACGAGCATGTATAGCAGATTCAGATGGTTCTGGGGGTAAGCTTGGGATTGTTTTGGAGTCTACAATTGTCTCTGAGACATGCTTAACTGGACGAGTAGCTTTAACCCACTCTGGCTTTTCTTCCTTCTGATCACTGCAAATGTCAAAGCAAGCCATATAATTTGATACCTTAAGATATGTATAAGCCTGCCAAAATTTTTGAATTATTCATAATAATGAAAATGATAGTAAATTATTCAAACATTGGAAATTGTCAGTCTTAAGATTGATGTTACCAAGGAAATAACTTCTTTCAATGAAAGAGTGCCAAGATTAAATTTTGTAACTGTTATGTGATCATACTGTTATACCAAAAAATAAATCTGTGGATACAACAACCTGATAACTGTTTGAATTGTATATAAGGAATTATAAAACTGACCTATTATGTGAAAGTAACATGACTGCCAAAAAAATGTGATTTAAACATACTTATGAATCATCTTTGTTCCATAAGACACAAGTAGCGTGCAATGTAGTGCACATTTTATCACATGAATGACAGAAAACATAAAAACCACAAGAGCATATTAAATATTTTAAGTAATTACACAGCTTCTAAGCAGTAGTTGCTAATCCCTACAAACCAAATGTTGGCTTGAAAATTCTGTCTATTCATAAGATCAGCAAAAATATTTATTCTAGCAAAAAAAAATACACCCAGTACACCACAACCCTACTCAAGAGCCTAGCTAGCAGCTGTTCCAGAACTGGTCCATAGATACACCATTATGTTTGGTGAAACTGTTTTACATTCTTTTTAGATATAAGACACTTTCCAAAATCTCTTGCCACTTTCACCTCATCTTGACAAAATTCTTGTCCACAAATATTCACTTCTTTATTTCAGTATACCACCTCAAGGCTCCTTCGCCAGTGAAAATTCATACTGCAAGACAAGCAATATACACTAAGCCATAACCAAACATTCCAATTACACCAATGATGAAACTTGCCACAGCATCAGACACACAACTGGCACCATAGCACAGCTGACATTCCTATTCATTTAACTTCGTCATCCAAACTCTTGCATCAGCATCACTGCTAAATAGATACAAGAAAAAAGGTTTACATCCAAAACCCTAAAGCTACCAACGCCTATTACCAAAACTAAAATAACCTAAATAAATTTTTCATAGTCAAACCCATCAGTCTTCCCGAATCCCACAGTCCCATATGAGTCTGCTGGTGAGATCTGGCTTGCCAACATCTCCTATACACCAGCCTTCATCCTGATCTTAATCTCCAATAATACTTTCCCCTTTCAAATCTTAGTAAATCCAACACTTTTTTTTTTACCTTAAAAGCTGATTGTATGAATGAATACCTTTCTTCCATTTATCAGGGTGCTGAGATGTGTAAATTTTTGCTATAATGTTTCACAATCTTGTTGGAATTTCTCAAATATAGTTGTTTTCTTATTATTTCCTGATTTAAAGAATGATCATCAGCATCATCATAATCATTAGATGTTTCTGCATTTGCAGGTTGTCCTGCACAACCTCTTCCAAATCTGGAGGTCATTCCAAGCTTTTCCCTTCACCACATTTCTCCAAATGACTGACCCCCTTAGCCTCTGCATCTTTCTTCATTTGGTTCACCCATCTTGCCCAAGATCTTCCAACTGGTCTCCTTCCCTTCCCACTGTAGAGCAGTGCTACTTTCGGCATTCTCCCCTCCTCCATCCTCATAACATGTCCCAACCCAGGCAGTATTTTCCTTGTTAGCATCTCTTCTAATACTTCCACTTGTAGTCTCTCCCTGATGTTTTCAATCTTTCCTCATGACATTCTCTATCCCTCTCAGAAACCGCATCTCTGTCGCTTGCAATCTGATAATATCTCTCTTTGTCCAAGTCAATGTTTCAGAACCATAGGACAGTATATACTTTATAGAGCAGAATTTTGGCATCCTTCCCTATTTTCCACTTAATGAATGAGAAAAAACTTAATAAAACTTAATAAAAAAAATAGATTTATGTTTCTTTATCATGAACTTACATTTTCTGTTCATAGCTTTGAGCCATACCCTTGGCAACTGTCTTGGCAACAATTTTCTCTCCAGGAATAGCAAATTGATGAGAAGATTCTCGAAGGCGTGTTTCTTTTGTCACCTGTTCCTCTTCCAGCTAAAACATTAACACAATGCTTTTGTATTTCATAAAAATACCAAAAACAAAATTTACATTTACGAAACTTCCTGAAATTTATTAAAAAGTGGTAGAATGTTAAGGAGTACTCTAAGGAAATTATATAGTGTAATGCAGAGGCGGATCCAGGGGGAGGGGCTAGGGGGCTCAAGCCCCCCCAAAAGTACCAAAAGTATCTAGGTCCACCCCCGACACTGTAATTTTGGAGACTTTTTTTTTTTTTTTTTTAGCTCTACGAATTTGAAGCCCGAGAAGGCTATAAAGACTACCCTAAGGCCGACGACTCAAGCCCCCCCCCCCCAAAATCCACTGAAGGCAAGCCCTCTGAACCAGATTTCATTCAAGCGAAGCCCCCCCCAAACCAAAGTCCGCTCAAGGCCCCCCCCCCCCAAACCAAAATCCTGGATCCGCCCCCAGTGTAATGGATAACTAAATTCTTGCCTCTTTAAGTTTAGTGTAGTAGTCTTCACCCCTTTTCTTCTTGACTGTCTGTTGCCATTCAGTTTCAGCCTCCTTCAATGTCTTCTGCTTTTCACTCAAATCAACGTGCTGAAGCTGAGCCCTTTCCAATTCAATGCGCTCTTTTTGGTATTGTGTGAGGTCATAATCATACCATGCTGTATCATACAAGATAAATATTAATCTGTGAACTTGAATCTTCAGCATCAATTTTTAAATAAAAATGTCTTTTTAAATATCAAATAGAACAAAAGTTTTACTAAGAAATTATATTTAATGTAGTTTTTTAATCTATGCTAAGCAGTTTCTAAATTTAACTGAATCTATATATTCTAAAAATATAAAAAAATAATTTGAACAGAAAATCAAGAACTTCAAATCAGTTATGAAATGAATACATTGCTGAATACGTACTGAGATATCTACACAATTTTTCTAGCCTCTGGTGACATAAAAGTAGAATACCAAAAATTAATTTAGTAAATTGTCGATTGATTACACAAAAATTCTTAGAAACTTCCCTCAATTGTCTTACAAGTAAAGGAGGGAAATTAAATCCAACAAGCATATAAGAACAACATCATTTGTTCCTTCTAAATAAGAAGTGCAGAATAATAAATAAACAGAGAAAAACAAAGAGTGAGAACAGTTATAAGAAAAGTAAATAGATAAATAGAAATCATATGCTCATTCTTTTTTCCAATTAGGCATTGGAAATTTAAGAGGGAAGTAACTTAATTTCTTAGTTATCATCATGCAGTAATTTTGATAAATCTAAACAATTTCTATTTTATTTTTGTTAGTTATGCTCATGCATTATTTACAGTGAAAAAAAAAAAACAGAAAGGAATTCTGAGAAGCTGTATACAAGTAACTGTAAGTATGAAGTGAATTAACTCTGCTTCATTAAAACAGTCAGCATTTAATTTTTTAGTTTGTCATTATGTGAAAGAAGTACTTTCATGCTGGATAAAAAAAGTAATTTTATTCTTTATTATTAATATGTAACAAATAATAAAGCTTTATGCCAACTCTCAGTGCATCAGGATATCTGAACATAAAGAAAGAGCTAAAAAAGAAATAAAAAGTAGCATGAATCTACCAATAAAAATAAAAGCAACACAGATAGTAAAGTCCATTAAAAAATCCATACCTGATCAGCTCCAACTTGGAAAGCATGAAGAAAAACAAAGATGTCACTCTGACCTTAAAACCAAGGCCTTTGATGTAGTGGTCCGCCACAGCTGACCATAAAAGCGAAGCAGGCACAAGGGAGGATAGGAAATGTGGCTTGGTCTAAGTGTCATTGTCAAAGACGTGTCTTTTCTTTTTTTTAAATCTTTGTCTGTCTTCTGTGTTAGTAAGTTTTAGTTTTATGAAGTGCATTCTATCAAGTTGCATTAATTATTGAATTACTCTTTTGAAAACTGGGCAATACCAATGCCAATATTTATTTATTTATCTGCCCTTTTTTTATTGCCAGAAATTTTCCACAAAAACAATGAAAAATTGATATTTCATGATACAGTATGCCTTAACAGAATGCTCTATCATGTTTTGTAAAATAAAAGCAGTGTAACACGTGTCAGTAATACTTGTGGATTTAGTGTGATTAGATGCATCTTTATGTAAACATGTAGTTTATATGAAATATTTTTCAGTATTTCTCGATTTATGTATACAGTTTAGTAACAACACTGTAACACATAAGAAAACCTTAGATTACAACATTAACTATTAAAAATGTTACAATACTCTGAAAATAAAAAAAATGCCTTAAACAGCATAATTATGAAATAGCTGTAGTACCGGTGATACTGTCCAACTGGAGCAAAAATTTACATATACAGTGGATGACACTCATCCAAACAAATGGCTTCTGTCATCTTTTTCCTTAGAAACATTAAATAGAGACTCCCAAAAGTCTGAAGTGCAAAATCTCAGCCTCTGACAGTATCACTTCTACCGCTTCCTTAACTTTTCTGTTAAGTAAGCCAATGCCATGACTTACGTCTAGGTGAATTTTTAAGCACTCCACGGTAGTCATCTTTGCGTGCAGTCAGAGTCAGTGTTGTTGTTGCAATTGCTTCACCAACCGAGTTGCGAGCAAGAACTTCAACTTTCCCATGATCATACTGCCGTGTCTTTGGTATGTCAAGGTGCCACATACCATCGTAAATTAGTTTGTAACGGGTGCCCTGCAAAAAAAAATTTAAAAAACCATTATTAAATAGTTCAAACAGTTATAACTGTTAATCTGTCGGTGCAGCTAAACCAGAGGCAAAATGCAGAGCATCAGCACCACATGATTTTTTTTTTTTTTTTTTTTTATTTTTTTTTTACAAATCTCTAAAGTAATGGAAATGAAACAGAATGATAACAACAACAAAAACAACAATTTAATGTAAAAGAGTCTTTGACAACATAATATACATTAAACCATATTAAAAAAGTGATAAATTTTTCACGGGGAACAAACCAAGCTAAATTGCTGTCCAAACACAATATTTCCACAACTGTACTCTGCATTGTCAACTTCAGGTGCAGAGTGAACAAGTTGTAAGACCTAAAGTTTAAAGCTTACGAACAGTATGTTGTTGATAGACTATCAACAATGTACTCTTGGCAAGTTGAAAAAAACTTTGTTCACACTTAGAAATTGTATCACTGTTTTTGTGAATAAACATTATAAAATGTAAAAATAAGAGCATTGCCTAATTTTTTAATAATAGTGGTGCAACAGAAGACATTCAACCAAATTATACAATAATGGAATTACTGATGTCGTAAGGAAGATGAAACATAACTGTAACTTATTTTCCCTTTCATTACACTCCCACCGATTAATTAAGTTTATGTAAAATAAAGCAAATGATTTATCGTAATTGTGTAAAATTGATTTATAATTGTATATTATTTTGTTCTGTGTGCTGTATGATACTTTTTTGAATGAGTGTGACAGACTTTGTGATTGTGCTAAATAGAGTGTGACACAATACACATTTTAAATCAAGGACATTTAATGTTACATTGTACCACCCAGCACATCATCATCATCATCATTCTTCAGCTCCAGTCTCCCGGGTACTGGTCACGACCACTCTCCACTTCTTCCTGTCCATGAATAGTTGTTGTTCATGAACAGTCTTCCAATCAAGCCTAAGTCTTCTATATCCTTCTTGATTTGGTCTATCCATTTCTTTTGGGGCCTTCCCACGCGTCTTTCACCTTGGATTTTAGTATTAAAGTAGGCCTTTGCTCTTCTTTCTTCCATCATCCTTTTGACATGTCCATACCACCTCAGGCAAGAACGCTGTAAGGATTTTGTCACAATGATGATTATACATGCCTCTGCACGATTGATTTCATTCCTCACTTTATCCTTTCGTTTTCTCTGAAGCATGGTACGCAAAAACTCCATTTCTAGAGTTCTCACCTGTTTATAGAAGACTGTTCAATTATTATTACTCTACATTGTGGAGACTAAGGAAGTCGTTTGGAGGAAATTGATGGAGGAAAAACCTTGGAAAGACCGCCAGACTTGGAAGAGGATGTGCAAGGCGAGCAGCAAAAGCAGAAACATCTAATGATGATGATTAATCTTATATCATTAACATGAACATACAATGGGGTACTTGACTAATTTTGGGAAAGTAGTCAGTATTGTAGCTGGTCATCTACTATAAACAAAAAAAATATTATTTCTTGAAATAACGAACGGAAAATAGCAAAATTTTGCATTTTTATGCGATGATTTGAATATTGGCGCCAAAACGCTCCCAGCTGTCAGTTGGTCTCTTGTGACGTCAGTTGTTGGCTCGTGCCATTGTAAACATATAGGAGGTATGCTTATTTTATTAATAAAATGTGTTCTAGAGTTTACAAATGGTGTGTGGTGCCTCTGTGTGTAAACACGACCTTAAATGCACCAAACAAATTGTTTGTTTCCGTTCCACGCAACGAAGTAGTTGGAAAAAGTGGTTAATGCTTGCACGACGCGATCCGGCTTATGTGTCTACAACACCCTCAATATATTTTTGTGAAGCACATTTTGACGGAAGTTTGTGCTTAATATTTTATTATGTTTAATAAGCTATGTACGTCAATATTTTGTGCTATGATATATATTACCGGTAAATAAATTACGATCCTGGAGGTTAAAATGCTGTTCGTTGTAAATGCATCAATTTTTTTTATTGATATAGTTGCCGAACGATTTGGAAAACTATATGGAGTATCATATAATGGGATCAGTATCAAAAGTACTAATGAATCAAAAAAAATTAGTCTTTACTTTTGATTTCTGTCTTCGAGTTACTGAAGAATCCATCATCGAATTTAGATTTGGAGAAATTTTTCTTCTGGTCGAGGCCGCATTTCGACCTGACCACTTTTGAGATAGTATATCTCGAGAACTAAGCGAGATATCAAAAAATGTTATTCCTTACAATCAATTTGTCACGTTACTTAAGAATCTATCACGATTATCGTAGAATCCCCGCTTCAACGAATATCGAAAAATATTTCGACCTGAATAGGACGATAGTTTACGACTTTCTTAGAAAACATGATCAAAATATTTTTCTAGCTATACAAAAACTTGTATAACCTCTAATATAGAAAGAAAAAGCTTTATATTCACAACATTACTGCCGAAAAAATAGCGTCGAACGAATGTGAACAGACTTAACTTTAACTAACCCAGCGCGGCAAAAAATAGTTGTAGAAATCACTCAAGGATTTTTTAAAATAGTAATTATACTAACAATTAAATACTGCACATGATTCTGCGAAGCAACAGTCATATTAAACACATTTTAAAAGATACTACAATGAAATACTCGAAATTACTCGAAATGTAGACCTGTTGATTAAAATCGCAAATTACCAATCTGTATTAAGTAAAACGCACCACTAACACACACGCTTTTAAAATACCTTATATTCTAACATTTTATCGTAATATGGTATTATGTATAACATATAACAAGTAAGTATTTACTTGGACGTTTTGACATTCCGGAATTCTGGTGATCAGAAATCGGTGTTTGATGCAAAAACACTCCCAGCATCATCACGTCAATTCTGGGCAAATTAGAGTTATTTGCCTTGATAAAACCAACTTCCATTGCGAGTATAAGAAAAACAAATGTTTTACATCCAGCACTGAAACCTTAACAAACTTAAATAAGCGACGGAAAGAAGTTCTCCGCATGAGAATACACGGCAGCTAAACTGGCGCGGCCCAACAACTGACGTCATGCGCTCCGATTGGTGTTTCATGTCACGTGACTAACAGCTGTCTTTTTGCATTTTTATTTTATTAAAAATAGTATGTTTTTAACTCCTATCCAAAAAATGAAGTTGATTTTCGGTATCCTAACAACTTACTCTATCAGTGTAAATTAAGGTTTCATGGTTTTATAGTTAGTGTCAAGTACCCCATTACAATATGTAAATAACAAAGGATAGGGAAAATGCCTCATCACTCACCAAAGCTGATGGCTGCGACAAGTGAAAAACATAAGTTGTGAACAAAAACACATAAAATATTTCAGTTTTACACCTTATTCATGTGATAGGGAATAAGCCATATGGCTCAGGATAAGGTGTAAAACCGAAATATTGTATATTTTTTTGTTTGTCATTGCAGCCTTCAACTTTGGTGAATGACGAGTCACGTTCCCTATCCTTTATTATTTATATTGCCAAAAGAAGTTTCCTTTCCCTTAGTGTCATAATTATAATGTGTATATGACAAAGTCTATTTCAATACTGTATTGACTAATGGTGAATAAAATGATTATGATTATTATGATTAACCTAGAATCTAAGCAATCAAATTATGAAAAAAACATCAAAATTGGTATTGCAGTTTTCCCTTAGTGCTTCCTCAAACCTTCAAAGAGAGGCAACTCACTTATGGATTCATAATAGTATAGATTATAAGATAGGATAGGGAAAATAAACAGTTACCCGTCACCACAGATGAAGGCAGGAGGGCGAGACACGTAAAAACACAAAAACAAAAGAATTACACAATATTTCGACTTCTTAGTCTTCCTCATGTAGGAGGCGAGACATATGGCAGGGGGAAAGATGTGGTCACATCCGAGCCTGCCACATGAATGAAGCACAGGCGGAAAACGCGTGGTAGTGGAAGAATTGCCGGGAGGGGGGGGGGGGGGGGGAATAGGCTTGACCAGCGATAAAAGTGAAACAAATGAATATAATGTCTGTGTAGCTTAGTTCAAAAACTTATAATTGAGAATAAAGGGAGATAGAATAATTTAAAAAAAAATATATATATATACAAAAAATAATTAAATAAATAAATAAGAGGAAAATATATATATATATAAAGGTAACAATGAAAGGAAAGAAATGCTGCGAGGCAATATTTACATGGAAAAGAAAGGGAAAATACACCCAACACTCACCAAAGCTGAAGGGAGGAGGGCAGCAGCAACACAGCACAACACACAAACAAATAAATAAATAAATAAATAAAATTTGTTTGTGTGTTGTGCTGTGTTGCTGCTGCCCTCCTCCCTTCAGCTTTGGTGAGTGTTGGGTGTATTTTCCCTTTCTTTTCCATGTATATATATATAAAATTATAAATAACTGTAAAATGAAATGAGAGTTAGCAAGTGACAGGTTTAACGTAGGTTTAGGCCAGGGGTGTGTCTGGTGTCAAGGATATGTTGATAGGCTAGTTCCCATCTGCGGAGTTCTGAAGGGGTGGTGGTATTTGGAAAAACTCTAATAGCTCTGACTGTGAAACAGGTGTTGAGGTTGTTTGAATTATGGAAGTTCGCATGAATTGCCACGGGATGGTCTGGGTTGGAAGTATAAACTGTTTGCCTGTGGCCATTCATTCTGTAGGAAAGTTGTTGAGTGGTGAGACCAATGTAAGAGGCAGTGCAGTGGATGCAGGTGAGTTGGTAAATAAGGTGAGTGGTAGCACATGTGGCATGTCCAATTATAGGGAAAGATTCGCCTGTGACAGGATTAGAGTAAGTAGTGGTGGCAGGGTGCATGCTGCAAGTTTTACAGCGGGGTCTGTTACACGGGAAAGATCCCTGTGGAGGTCTAGGGGAGTCGGCAGGTAAATACTTGTGGACCAAGATGTTGTACAGATTGGGCGGTCTGCTAAAGCAAGTGCGGGGAGCAGTGGGTAGGATTTTGGGAAGGAGGAGACGCATTTCAGGGAAGGAACGTAAGAAATCATGCCCACGGCGGAGTATCTGGTTGACAGATTCCAGGCCAGGAAAGAACTGGGTGACAAGTGTTGGACCACGGTCAGCTTTAGGAGGTGCAGAACGAGGGTTGTGGGTGATGGCACGGGAAATTTGTTTTTCCACCAGATCATGGGGGTATTGGCGGGAAACAAGGGCTTGGGATAGTTTTTTTGGAGTAACTGGAGATTGATTCATGATCAGAACAGATGCGTCTGCCACGGATTGCAAGGCTGTATGGGAGGGAACGTTTAATGTGGAAGGGGTGACAACTGTCAAAGTGTAGGTATTGTTGTAAATTGGTCGGTTTAATGTGTACTGAGGTATGGAGGGTCCCCTGTCGTAGGGTGATATCTACGTCAAGGAAGGTGATACAGGTGTGGGAATATGACCATGTGAAATTGATGGAGTGATTATCATTTAGTGAGTTGAGGAAGTCTAGGAGGTGGTCCTCCCCGTGGGTCCAGATCATAAATATATCATCTATGTCATCTATCTGTCTATATCATCTATCTGGACCCACGGGGGGTATATATATATATATATATTTTTTTTTTTAAATTATTCTATCTCCCTTTATTCTCAATTATAAGTTTTTGAACTAAGCTACACAGACATTATATTCATTTGTTTCACTTTTATCGCTGGTCAAGCCTATTCCCCCCCCCCCCCTCCCGGCAATTCTTCCACTACCACGCGTTTCCGCCTGAGCTTCATTCATGTGGCAGGCTCGGATGTGACCACATCTTTCCCCCTGCCATATGAGGAAGACTAAAGTCGAAATATTGTGTAATTCGTGTTTTTACGTGTCTCGCCCTCCTGCCTTCATCTGTGGTAAGTGACGGGTAACTGTTTATTTTCCCTATCCTATCTTATTTTGTGCCTCGCGGCAGTTTCTTTGTTTCCTTTATCTAATAGTATAGATTATAAATATAATATGGAAATGTTTCAGGCATTTTTCAGTTATGGTATATATAAGAAGAATATAAATTCAGATCAACAGCATTAGTTCTTACAGCCACAGAATTTGAATTACATAAACTACTACACTCCATCTGTTCCTATTCCATTTGATGAGGATAATTTGTTTGCTGCTACTCTGAAAGTAAGTGATTTTTAAAGTTTGTTTTAACAAGTACAGTGAAAGAATTTAAAAAGCATCTGGTTAAAAAAAAAAAAAAAAAAAAAAAAAAAAATTATATCTCATTATTTCATGGCATCACTTTTATTTCCTAGAACATTAAAAGCACTAATAACATAAGTTCATACACCATCTCACCTACTGATACAGTAAATGACCTTTCTCTCTATCCTTAACATCATGATACTAAAAAGCATTCATTCTCTACTTCATAACAACAACATTTAACTATGTAAATAAGTGGCAACAAATTGGTTTTGGTACATACACTTGTATGTATCATACGGTACAAAGTCATGCTGTTGCAGAGAAATAATATAAAATCCATTCAGTTTTTTCACCACAAATTTTAGTACAATTAAGTAACTTTTGGTGCAGCACAAAATCAAAACACTAGTCATAAGACAACTATTAAATACATGTACTCAGCGTATAAAACTTACATTCACGACAGTTTGCCCATTAACAACCCACATCACCCTTGGTCGGGGATGGCCAGTTACTCTACAACAGAAGCGTGCTGGTTCTCCTTCAGTGGTTGTGTAAGGTTCCGGTTTAGTGACAAATGCAGGAGCAGTACGTGGCTTTGATTCCTCTTCTGCCTCCTCTGGCACTCTACAAGCAACATTTACTTATAATATGGATTATGAGGAATATTCTAATACATGTATTTTTATTTTAAACAAGATCAATGCTCAAAAATTACAATACTCTTCATGGGCGCCGGAAGGATTACTTTAAGGGAGGTGCATCTGTTACTTTTTTTTAATACATTATGTATAATACATATTACTTATTAACAAAGAATACTGAATTTATTGACAAGGTGTTGAACAAATTTGGACAACAAACTAGACACCTTAAGTTATTATTCAAACAGTTAATTTAATAATAAAATTTTTGTTTCTTAATCTTTTTCTGTGTATTTTCTTTCACATCAGGGGGGTGCAAGTGCACCCCCTTACACTTCCCTCTCGGCGCCCATGATACTATTTATGATAACGAATCTCAGAAACATTCGAGCAGGAAGAAATGGCATAAGGCGATATTTGTGTGAAAGAGAAATATAAATTATATCCAGCACTCATCAAAATTGAAGGGAGTAGCGCAGTAGCAACATAACATAATACATAAACACAAAAGACATAATATTTAGGGGTAAAAACTGTTTTCAAGAACTTAGAAATGTGGCCGTTCTTGCACAAGCACCCGCTGTTAACACAGCCACACACCGAAAGGTATTGAACTATGGAGGGTGTGTGAATGCAACAATAATATAATCAGGAATATTAATTGCAAGAAAGAAAATAACAAACGAAAAAGGGGACCTTTAAAATAATAATAGAAATAATAGTAACAAAAATTTTAAATGAATAAATAAGATTTAAGAAAGTATAAAGCCTATATCTCTATAAAAATTAATTATACTGGCCAGTGATGGGTATAACAGGGAAGGGAAGGAAATTATTATCTGAGATTGAGAGGCCCACAGGGGGCCTGGTCTCCAGAATGTTCCCACCTGTGGAGTTCAGATTGGGAAGTGGTACTGGGAAGTACTCTGATGACTCTAATTGCGAAGCAGTTATTGAAGTCACGAATTTTGTGGCACTAAAACCAAAATATAAGCACATAAATGTTTCTGAAAAAAACATAGGAGAAAAATTAGTTGTTCTGTTAGCAATAAATTTTTTATGACGTTCTTACATTTGCCATGCAGCTTCCATTTCACGGATTCGCTCAATACTTTTCATGCCTTTTGGCAATTGTGATTCGTAAATTATGCCAGGTTTGCCAGCTGTTCTTATCACAGCACGTGTTTCATCCATTCCATACAAGTTTGTAGCCCGGCATAAGTATTCTCCACTATCTTCGGGGTACACCCAACCAAAATTCATGGCCACATACCCGAAGTCATATATAGGTGTGAAACGATTCTCTGTGAAGAAAAAAAGAGAATATCAATATAACATCACTCAAGTGATATTTTTTAAATAATCAAAGTGCATTTATTTAACCTACAAATCTTCAATAGCAAAAATTACAAGAAAACCTACTATGTGGGAGAGGTTTGCCATTCAGGAACCACTCAACTTTCATGTTAGGATCTCCCACTGGAGCCAACTGACATTCAAACTTAGTTGATTCCATTTCAACTAACGTAGTCTGATCTTGAATCTGTGTCACAAATCTGTAATTAAAATAAAAAGCTTGATTTTCAACAGCAAAACTAGAAGTAATTAACTCAATTGAGGGAATGAAAGCAACTGGCAATACTGACAATTAGCAACCTGAAAACAATGATAAAAATGGGAGTTGAGTATAACCATAAAGCAAGAGCTCTTACTTTTATAAACTGAATGATAACACTGTTGTTATTGAAATTGGCTTTGAGCAAGAAGAGAGAAGTAAATGCACATTTAATGAAGTTGCAGACAGGAGAGTTGCAGCAAAACAAAATAAGATGAACACAATAAATAAACAATTTTTCAGGTGAAGCCTTGATCATATGACACATAAAGTAAATCTAATCTAATATATAAACTTAAATCAAAGACTTCTGAATGAACAACAACTTTATTGTGTTTTTTTTTTAGCTACCCTTGTTCTAATTCATATTGCCTTGTAAATTATGATAATTTATTCAAAAATCAGTGTCATGGATGACTATGAGTCTACACTACTTATATCAGCCAGTTTTGTCCAAGATACACACAACTACGGTTCTGATATTAAAAAAGCATATGTCAAGAAATTATCTTTATTGCCATATTTATACTGATTCCACTTTCAGCTCTAATAAACGTTTAATAACACACGTATTTGTATTCCAAAACAGAGCTTTAAGAACCTTAAATAAATTATCACACTAGTAATGAGCATCTTTATTCCTTCAAATATACTCTTTAGTTCTTTGTCATTTTAGCAACATTCATAATTTTGTAAATAATATGGCACAACATTAAAGGGTGTCAGTTTTTTTTTTTTTTTTTTTTTTTTTTTTTTTTTTTTTTTTTTTTTTTTTTTTTTAAAAAAACATTGATTGAAGGGTTGTGTTTAACATAAATGCCACACTTGGACAGCATGCCATCGTGTTTTTACTGTGTTGATGTACTATTCTTACAAGATTTGTTACTTGTACAAAAGAGAATAAAAAGTTCTGAATAGTGATTATTTCCTACAGATTCTTCAAATACTCAGTCATTAAAATGTAACAAGAGAATGCCCATTCGCTTATCAAGTAATTTGAGCAAACACAATTGACTATAGACATTAAAACATCTCCTCAGTTTCACTCGAGCTTAATTCTTCATAACATTGCTGTTGTACATGAGAGTATCGTCATTGAGAGTTCCATCTTGAATACCAATACATCACATCTATCATCCCTATGAGATTCAACCACGGTGTCTCTGTAGTCATCTTCATCGCATCAAGGCAGTAAACACACCCTACTGCACATGTAACGGGCAGGCACTACAGGACCTCAATCATTTATTCTTCAACTGCTCTCATTTTTACCAACAGCAAGCAACTTTCATCAAAACTCTTGTGCAAGCACAGCAGCCACTTCCAACCAGTATTACAGTACTAATCGCTACAAATAACAACAAAATCTACTGTATCATTAAAGACTATATTAAGGACACTGACAAGCATATTTAATGCATCTATATATCTGTATATTTAAAAAAAAAAAAAAAAAAAAAAAAAAAATCACTTGTTTTAACTTGTAATTCCAACAGGCTGACTGTATGGTCTATTCCAGACCTAAGGTCAAATAAATAAAATACATGATAGTATTACTGTAAATTCAAAAATTCATCTGCCATTATTGATAGCAGTTAGATACTATAAGAACATACTTGTAGCAATTTCTTCACATGCTTGCTAGGTAGCTCATTTAATCCAATAGCTGAACATCTTCAATTGAAAACTTTTGTCAACAAATAAAATTGTTATATCTGGGGAATAGAAAACTCCTCATAAATGTATGACAAGACAATTATCAGTAACGAGCCACTGTTTGACGTGGAATTTTTGGTGGCAAAGTGCATCAGTTCCAACTATTTTCAAGATGCAGTTGGAAATGCCAGGATCATAAATAGAGCACATTATCACAGTATGCTTGCAACATTTTTGGGACTTGATTTGAATGTTACGGATACTTGTGCTTACAGCAACACAGAATACCAGCAATATCTCCTACTAGCTTTGAGCCAGTCAAAAATGACGGTTTGAACGCAATATTCTGGCAGTTAATTTTTTCGCAGTTTGTTAATTATGTGGAATTGTTATTACATAATGCTAATGGCCTTAATTTTGTAATGTTCTACATATTTTATTTGCAGTTCACATATCAATATAGTAGTAACTTCTACTGGATTAATGATGGCGTAAGTATAGAACCAATAAAGTTAAAAACAAATTAGGAATTCCACAAAAATTATGCTATCCATGTAATATCAGTTTTATTCCTGGTCCAGGCACATTTCAGCACGATAAATATGGGACTTCTTTCACCCACATTAGTTAATACTTTCAGTAACATGGCGCTTATGAAAGCAGTTTAAATGGTTTGTAACACTGATTTCAGAGTGAATTATGCTATAACAAAACGTGTCAGTTGCGATTCTGGTCAATTTAGCCACAACCTCCACTAACATAGCATTCGAAAATCATAGCTTTTATTACCCTCATATGAATAACGACAGGCAGCATCTATGGTGGTAGTGTGAATTTATTCTGGAAAAGCTTGTATGGAAAAGCGGATATCAACCATTTTTAATGATATCTTCGTGAGATGAGTAGCATACTGTGGTTTGATTATTGAAGTATTTGACTATAATTTATTTAAATAAATGCATTTTACTTTAATGACGAAAAGTATAATATCAAAAATGGATAATGGTCATTTATCTGGGTGATACATTTAGCGATACATATATTTCGTGTAAACTTTCTCTGAGTTTTTAATTAACTTCATTGTTTCCTATATACTGCCAAAAACATTCTTAGGATATGTTTTAACCTAGTACTTATAACTGATACAGATAATACAACACAAACATAGAATACTCTTCTCCTTGCATGAATTTCTGCATCTAGTTGTCGCAAATAAACAAAAATCAACATGTAAATTTAAATGAATGTATCAATTGTAACTTTGATGCAACTAAGGAAAATGGAAGCGGCTTCTAGGCGATATAAATAAGAAAAGAAAGGGAAATTAACCCACCACGTACCAAAGTGGACGGATGCGATGAGAGAAATCTAATGCTGACAAACAACTACACAATATTTCGGCATACGCCTTGCTCACAAATAGAAAAAACGGACCATTAGGCTCGGAACGTGTGTGCACACCAAACGTTACCTAATGAGCCATTAGGTAACGTTTGGTGTGCACACACGTTCCGAGCCTAATGGCCCGTTTTTTCTATTTGTGAGCAAGGCATATGCCGAAATATTGTGTAGTTGTTTGTCAGCATTAGTGTTCTCTCATCGCATCCGTCCACTTTGGTACGTGGTGGGTTAATTTCCCTTTCTTTTCTTATTTATATCAATTGTAACTTTGTAACGTATGATTGCCTCGCACAATTTTTTTAAAATTTTATTTTTTATCCCTGCTCTTCGTATGTTTATGCAGTTACTTCCAAAACAGAATATTACTTTTTATCTGGCAACATAGTTACGTTATAGCAGAGACCATGAGAAATCAAAGTTTACTTTCATTAGCAACATGTTACTGAAAAGTACTCATAGTTCCATCTAGTTGTCGTAAATAAACAAAAAGCAACATGAAGGAATGAATGTAATATGGTGGCTGTTTATTGGCGAGTGAAGGCTGCACATGACCGTTCTCTAGCCCAGTGGTTCCCAAATGGTGGTCCATGGAACCCTGGGGTTCTGTGGACGGGTCACAAGGGTTCCGTCCGAGAATTAAATAAAATGTTCGTTCAAAAGAATCATAACCATGCCGCGAAAAGGCTATCATGGTTCTGCTTCAATTTGTGACGACTTACCGATGCAAGACTGTTTTTTCAGCTTACGCTTATAAAAATGGGAATTCACCAAAAAATGTATGATCAATTAGGGTTCTGTGACAAAAAAAATAATTGGGAACCGCTGTTCTAGCCAATAGCTATAGATGACATTTGCAGTCTCCAGATTAGCATTTTATACAAGAGGATGAGACAGTGTAGTCTTGCTACAAGAGACATTCCAATACTGAGTCACCTTGTGCAAATAGGTGCCCAGAGTTGTACTCTGAGGTGATGTGATCTGATCAAATATTCTTGTTGATTGGTACAATCATATAGACAATTTTTTTTAATCATTCACATGTTACTGATTGTGAATAACTAAGTCACCAATTATTCTCTCAGCCCTGTTTGCAAATTAACAGAAGAAAACTCTTTCAATTTGTGCTACAAGCAGTCATGTTCTCTAGATAAAATTTCATTTCTTGTGGTAGTAGGGATGAAAATATCTGACAATGATCCTTTAAATTTTGCAGTGGTTGTATTTGTTCTAGTATATTATAACAGATTGTAACAGCCCTCAAACCCAGACTTTAAGTGAAAATGTATTTTATGAATTATTGAGTAAATATGATTTTGTATGTTTTTCATGCAATTTATTGTGAATTGGTATAAATGAAAAGAAATAATGTAAATACTATTTAATATGTTTAAGGATAGAACTATGCAAGACAAATTATTTAAATGTTGCATTTCCAAGTATTCAGGTGAGTTTAAACTGATTTATGTGGATAATTTTGAGTGTAAATGTTTTTTATGTTCATTTCTGTGCATTCTGTAATGATTGTAATTGATTTTGATTGTTTTAATTACATAAGAACGCAGTTTTTCTCGGCGTTGAGAATATAAAAATTGTTTAAGTATTGTTAGAGTTTGAGAAACATCTGTCAGAAGCCTTTGTAATATTCTGGAATTTTCTATGGAACTTATATAAGCAGTCAGCAGACAAGTTTTGGAACAGTTTTATGTTTGCAGTGAGCAGTTCAGTGCTGTGAGAGAGTATAGCAGTATTGAGTGTAATCGCGGGAGATTTTGTTTACATGTGCAACCAGTGATTTTGGAGTTAGGTGTCTTCTAGAAATAAACTAAGTTAAATATGAAAGTGTATCTTGGACTAATTATTTCATTTATAAAAACCCAAGATTCCTATCAATATGGTACACTGAAGGCCCTACATGAATCCTGAAAAATGATGGTTATCGAAGCTCTGGTGAAGCTACGATAGGCCTAGCATGCCAGTAGTGAATTATTGCTTTCAAAGAACAAACAGGCTTCAGAACAGGTGAATCTAAAGATAGAGGACATGGATACAACAATGGTCTATGAACTGGAGCTCTAAGTAAATGTATAATATCCAGTAAATGTACCCTGTGGCCACCAACCGAGGGTGCCCCAATGACCGGCAGGAGGGGCCTCCAACCCTACATTGTCGCCCAGGCAGTAATAAGAGTTTTTTTTAAATAATAAATTTAAAAAAAAAAAAACGAACATAGAAAGAAGTGGAAACGGTTTTGGATAAGAAGAAGTGTCGGAAAGCACCAGGCATTGATGAAATGAATATGAAAATCGTAAGAATTTAAAGAATATGAAATAGTTGGAAAGTAGTGGTTATATCATGTGAAGAGAACAATATGGAAGGAAAGATCAATAGCCAGTAACTGAAAAAAAGGAATAATAGTGCATATTTTCAAAAAATTAAGTTGGAAAAACTTTAAGAATTATAGAGAAAATACATTGATGTACTGCTTTGCCAAAGAGAAGAAAATGGAGAGGCTTGTGTGCAAAGCAGACTTTGACAGTGGCTGTAAACTGTAGGTAATAATAACAATGGTGTGGTTATGCATGTCAACACTGAAGTTAAAGTGTTCAGTATATTTTTACTTAAAAGAAAGTAGAGAGTATATGAACTGAACTGACTTTTTAAGTATACTTAGATTTCTAAATATGCTGCTGCACCATGTCCATAAGTTTAATCTGCAATTAATTCTTAGAATAGTAAATTTTTAATAATATTAAGAGGCAATTTTTTAATATAACAAATAGTACAGGACCAAGAACTGACCGTATTATATCTCTGAGAGATATATATTTCTGTTTCCTGGATATAATTTCCAAATAATTTTTTCGACTGACGTGAAGAAAGCTCTGGACACAAGATTCATATGGTATTTACTATAATAGTAACAACAAAAATGCTGTTAGGCAATGAAAATTAAATATTTTAACGTGAGTTCATGTTTATTTGTTTGGGGTGACCCTTCCGTCTCCTTCTGTGGTGAGTGATGGAATCATTTTCTAAGGTATTGACTATTTTATTTAATTCATTAAACTAATGTTGTGAATAGTACCAAAAAGTGCAGAGTTTGTCAAGTGAGTCTGTGAGCACTCACCTTTTTATATATAAAAAGATGGTTGGTTACTGACCTCTGAAGAAAGGTACAAAATATATTCTTTTCAAAAGAGCAATTTCAGAACAAAAAATCAAGTATCAGTGATGTGACATAAAACATCTCGTAATTTTATATCACTGAGGGTGCCACAACAACGGAGTGCGTAAAATAGATTCTACCAAAATTCTTTAATACAGACTAAACTATTTTTAAGGAACAGTTCTTGCCTTGGAGGTTGTTTCTTATCAGGATCATACAGATCATCTTCAGTCAAATGAACTTCTGATGTGTATTTCTTGATTGTTGCTTCCATTTGCATAAGAGCTTCTGACTTCTTCATTCCTTTTGGAACCTGATTCTGCAGGATAATGGTTGGTAACTCTGAAGAAATACACAACATTCAGTTAATGTATATTAAATTTTGTGGAAAAAAACAAATCTAAGGAATTTTGAATGGCCTGGATATATGAACACAACCATTAGATGAAAAAATGTGCAATTTATACTTATCACAAAGAAGCATATCAAAAAAACTTGTGAAAGCTTGTCTTATGGTGTGTATTATACAACATGCACACCCAACAGTCTTGCAGTGTGCTTACTATCTCACTCATATGACTAAAGGAACATCAAGAATATTATATATTAACTCTAACGTTGCTAACTGGTCTTGTTTCGGTCAGTAACCTTGTTTTTGCTGGGGTTACCTTAAAGCATTTTCAGGACTACTATTATTTATTGCTTGGTAAATAAAAGAGGGATAATTAGTTGGCAGGGAATTGCCACCAGAGCGTGTGTCCCATTGAATTAATTTAATAATAATTGATTAAGTTATTTTAATTACATAAAATTATCTCTATATGAGATTGTTGAATTTCTTAAAATTTCAATGCAAATGCAAAAATAAAAAACATCTATTTCTAAGTGACATGTCATAAAACACAAAGAAATACGTTAATTTTACATCACTCTGTGGCTTCCTCATTCAGAAATGATTGTGGAACAACAGGCCCTATGCAGTTAACCTAATATCCACCTCTTGACACATGAAGTATGCTACATTCATTCAGTTGTTTACCTCACATTCCCCATAGCTCTCTAAGAAAAGAAACAGCAATGGTTCATAAGTCACATTAAATTCACCCTACCTCCGATTCAGTGGGGGGAAAAAACCTGCATGAGAATCCAACAAATCTTCATGTTGATGGACATAGTGACTTTATTTCATATTCTTCTTTGGTTTGTAACAAATTTGATAGTAAGATCATGCAAATATAAAAATTAGTACTATGGAACAATAAAATGTCTGGGTGAAAACCCTTCAAAAGCAAAAGAAAATAATGAGCTGCAATGCGTGGCACTCTCCGGACATGTATAATGTAGTAAACAATGGTAATCCAAAATTAGTTTCTCCCTTACATGTGGTAAGCAATGGATCTTATTGTTCATCAGCATCTTTCGTTTACTAAAGGTTATGATTCATGTGGCAGGCTCGGATGTGACCACATCTTTCCCCCTGCCATATGTCTCGCCTCCTACATGAGGAAGACTAAAAAGTCGAAATATTGTGTAATTCTTTTGTTTTTGTGTTTTTACGTGTCTCGCCCTCCTGCCTTCATCTGTGGTAAGTGACGGGTAACTGTTTATTTTCCCTATCCTATCTTATTTTCAGTGCCTCGCGGCAGTTTCTTTGTTTCCTTTATCCAATTACTAAAGGTTATCATATGTATACATTATATACATATAGCCACAAGATTTGAAACAAATGCCTTTCACAGAAACTTTAACAATTTTGTAACATGTAACATTAGTTTCTTTTTAGAATACCTAATCACAAACAAAAATAAAGTATATTAATAAATGCTAAAACAAATACTCCACTATATCATTATTCTTATCTAAGTCCTGCTGAAGGCTAAACCTTTTAAAGGAAATATTTTATTATGGGATGCTTGTAATGATTCTCTTATTACACAAAGAGAAGCATATTACAACAGAATTCTCTTCAGTAATATAATTTGAGATATATATGAAAAAATTAATTCTAATTTCCTAATTGCAATATACTGGAATTAAGCAACAACTGACCCATAAAATCAATTTATGACACAGTTCTATCCGTAAGTGAACTCCAAAATATTGTCATCTGCTTTGTGTTTGGAATGCAAAATTCTACACATAATTATAATAAATTCCAACCAATCATCCAATACACTTCATACATACTATAAGCATACTCATAATAGTCATGAAAAAAATAAAACTCACTCTTGCATGAAACTGTAGCTCTTGTAGTATCTTCTCCAAGATCATTGACAGCACGACACACATATTCACCTGAGTCCTCAGGATATGTGTACAATATATCAAGAGACACAAAGCCCATGTCATACATAGTACGGAAACGATGTCCTGTTGGAAGTAACTTTCCATTTCGATACCATTCAATACGTAGCCTGGGGTCAGTACGAGGCTCTACTCGACATTCAAAGTGCACAGCTTCTCCTTCTCCAATGCCTACAGATGTGATCTAGAAAAGAAAAATGTATATACATGTGTTTATTTGGGCGAACAAGTGAAACGAAAAATAACGTGTTCATTTTTAAGTTTTCTTATCACTGAAACACATGAAGAGAACAAAATATCAAAATTTTGTAATACAAAATTTTAAATAAAATAGTCTCAATATTCAACTGATGCTTAGCTTTTACCTGAGTAATGAATTTTGGAGGTGTCGCTGGCAAATCTTCTCGATGTGCTTCAGTGACTGGTCCTCTCTCCAGTTCCTTCAATTTTTCACCGGTCATACCCTGAGGCAGCTGTGAGTCCAGTATAATATCATGCTTCGCTGTGAGCACAATACATTTTATTATTATTACAGCAGAGTGTACCAATGACATAACAAGGTTAAATAACAATGCAAAAAGATAAAAAAAAATATTTTTTTTTCAACCAATTGTAAAGATGAATTCCAGAAAAAAGAAGGCTCCAGGAAGTAAAGAGGCAAAACATGCTCTTTCTTTGTACACAAGAATTATTTACTGCTTTAGTGTGTAATGAGAAGGGTTTCAAACTACATGCGTTCAATGAAGAACATAAGATAGTGTTTGATGAAACGGTGGTGCTGGCCAGAGTCTCTTCGTTCTGGGACTCAGTAATTCGGGAAGCATTGGAAATACAGCTTAACGATAATAACATCAATAGGGACAGTGGACTGTACTTAAGTGAAGCCTGGAGACCAATTATTAGGGATCTATGTCTTGAAAAACAAAAATCTTCTCAACAAGGCCAAATGGAAGCAAACTGATGCCGTGGACATAGTTCTCCAGCACTTACGTCTACAGGTTGAGCAACGTTGAATGTGGCGAGTGCTTGGATGGATGACAGCATATGGCTCAATACGCAGTCCGCAACACTGATACCCTCGACTTGCGGTAGACCGGTTAAACAACGGTGAGCGTGGTCTGCGCCTGGATGGGTGACCATTTTGGCTCCATAAGTAGTCCACAACACTGATACCCTCAGTTCCAGCGTGCTGATTGGGCATTGTGGCAACCCTCTATACACGACATTCGAATTTCGGCGGCAGCGAAGCCAGTCTGCTTGTGATTTCGAGAAGCAACATCTAAATAGACCTGATAAAGACAACCGAGCTGGTTGTTGAAACGTCGTCGTTTTATGACACCATCCGGCTGGACACCCGTGAAACTTTCATTGTTACATTTGCCTAATTTAGAAACTCTTCACCAGGTGTAATGTCTTGAAAAATCAACAGGTGCAGTAATAATCCATATGCATTTCCTATCATACAATAATCACACATTGCTTGGGTTAACTATTAAGGTGGAATAGATGTTAAAATCAATGATTGAAAACAGAATCTGAAACTTACAAACCAATTTTAAAAGCACATCAAATCTATACAATTTCTGGAAATTATTAAGTGAATCATTGAGCTAAAAACCCTAAACAGATAACAAAAATTAGCTTACCTTTGCATGTGAGTGTTGCTTTGGTAGTTGCAGATCCCCATTTGTTTGTTGCACGGCAGATGTATTCTCCTGAATCTCTAGCATATGTGTAGTCCATGTCAAGAACAACAAATCCAAAGTCATTCAACATATGTACACGAGAACCAGTGGCAAATGGCCTGCCATTGTGAAACCAATCGATGCGCATTGAAGAGTCACCAACTGGCTCCACCCGGCATTCAAAGTGGATAGGTCCACCCTCTGGTACATCCAATACATCCTAATGCAAATGAAAAAAAAAAAAAATTAAAACAAGGTCATAAATAATTTCAGCTATAGAAAAGATACAGAAGAATAAATCTCAAAGAAAGTTATCATCCATTGATTAAAGTTAAAATTAATTAAGGAAATATAATCATATAACTGTTTACCTTCAATTCTACAACAAATCGAGGAGGGTTTGGCTTTTCCTCTTCAGTAAGTATTTCTTCCTTCTTGTATAGTGATTCTTCAAGCTTCTGGATACTCTCAGTTCCAGTGCGGAAACTACTAGGTAACTGAGGTTCTAATATGATACCTTGTCGGCCACGAACTTGCAGTTGGCATGAGACGGTTGCTTCTCCATGTTTATTGGTAGCCTATATAATGATAAAATAATTAGTAGTTAACTGTAAAGAAAAGTTATAAGGATAAATGAACAAAGAATATGACTACTTTGATGACTAACTGGATAATCTTGCTGCCTGAAGTTTTGCTTTAAACAGCTTTATTTACTGACACTTAAGGAGAAGACTTCAAACCATGGTTTTTATGAAGCAAGTAGATTGGAGAAAGGAACAACTCTCTCTCTCGTTATATGTAATAATAAGTAATAATTTTAATGGGTTTTGTTTATTATCAGAAATTAAATGCACAAGTTCCAAAACAATGCTCTACATGTTGCTCTTTCACATTCACTCTCTCTATAGATTTTGTTGCCTACCTTGCATGTGTAAAGGCCAGAATCTCTCTGGTAGACTCCAGCAACTTCAAGGATGACAAATCCAAAGTCACTGATAGTTTTGACTCGAGAGCCTGCCCACAGAGGTTTACCATTGTGGAACCACTCAACTCTCATACTGGGATCATTGACTGGAACCAGCCGACATTCAAAATGTGCCAGTGAATTTTCAGATAGAATTAAATCACTAGGAGTAGTGATAAATTCAGGAGGCTTGCCAGAATCTTCTTCTGGTGTCAACTGACTGGGGGCGGTACCCAAACCTTCTAACTCAGCAATCTTCTCAATTGTATGTTCCATGCCCTTAGGCAATTGTGATTCCAAGATGATGCTTCTTTTGCCTTATAAAAAAAACATGTTGTTAATGTTAAAAAAATGGTTGCTTATTTATATAAAATGTGGGCACAGAATGAAACTAACATACAGCTAAAGTATTAGTTTCTATCCTTATTTGAATAATTACTTTCATTTAATTAGACATCATGTTACTCTTGTTTTCCATCCTCTTCATTAGCTACAAAGATTTTACATGCCAAAATGGTATTTCTACTATCATATTGTAACCAGTTATGATTTCTCTCTTATACTATTTATAAATGTATAGCCTATTACTAATAATCCCTCAGTTGATACGGTGACAAATTTCATTTATGCAGGGTGCAACATAGAGGAAGTTGTCATAGCAAACAAAACAGAAAGACTAAATATGAGAATGGCATGGTGTAAAACACATGTTGCAGAAGTAAGTTAGGAAAGAGACTAACCTAAAATTTTACAAAGTAATATCTTTATCAACAGCAATGTAGATGAGTGAATCATCAACACATACAATGAAGAGCAACAGGATTAGACAGCTGTTATTATGCAAGTAGCTCTGTTAACCAGAGAACTCACAAAATAATGATTGATGTTCACTGTTTCATTAATAGTCAAATGCAGTACGCATAAGAATGAATTATCTAAGTGCATTTAATAGAATCCAGCAAATGTGTAACTCCATACTGGAAATTGTAAAGTCACTGATATCTTTATTAGTCATTGTTACTTGGGTGAATTTAGAGTGCGCCATTTTGGGAAAAACCATTTATGAGAAGGCCAACAGCCATGGACAACGGTATGTGGATGAGTATGGTAATCAATGACTAGACTAGCTAAAATTATTGCAATGGATTATTGAGCCATAGTATAACAAATCATTTGTAAATTTAATACTCATTTAATACTATATACTATATTTAAACAGCTACACCATCCACAACCATCTCCCCAATATGTAGTACCTGAGCCATCATCCCATGAGGCTACCTCTTCGACCACACTTAACATAAAGATTAGCAAGGATACAGTAACATCGCTAGAAATATGGAAAAATGTTTCAGGGCTGATGACTAGAGGTTCATATTGGTATCAGTAAAGTACAAATATCAAGTCTGTGGAGGAGACCTTCTCATCTGGGGTATGCTTGCACCTAACATGCCATAAAAAGAGATTTTTGAGTCTCTAACCCCCTTCCACCAAACTTCAGTAACTGTGGGATATGGTAAAAGGTTTGTCGATGTATGTGCCTTGCTTATAATTATAGGTCCAAACTAAGAAGACTCAGGATGGTGTTATGTGATTTATCTCTAATGCAATTGCTCGTCACTGTACACACATTGCAAGAATTCAAAATTCAAGATGACAGTTTTCAGACATACAGCAAGGTACCCCAACATGAGAGGAAGCAACACAAACGAGCACAAATTGGACTAAGAGTAACATTGGTAAATGTTACATTACAAAATATAAAACAACATATGGTGAAAGATTCAAAAACAGTATACAGATACGTGGCATAGAGATATACGATGACTCTGAACCAGGGTGACAGATCTGCTCTTGTTACAACCATCAGTTTACTAGGTTAGGAACTTATATACATAAGAATCATCATGAATGAAAGCTTCCTTTTATTTTATTTTTAATAAAATATCTTTCATAATTCAGGTTGTTAAGTAAAGAACATAAAATGTGGTTTCCTTTATATCACCTTGACACGCTAATTAGAAAATCACACAAAACAGAGCAACATTAATAACTGCAAAAATATTGTTAAACAATACATTCTACTTCATGTAAGTTATAATTAATTAGTGTACAAAGATCAAAAAATTGGTTGACAATGGAATAGGATAATACGAATAAAAAAAGAGCAAATATTAAGATTGGATCAAGCCTGTATGGTGAAGAATGTGACAAAGATTTTTTTTACATTAAAAATTATAATTAAATAGACTAAGACAAAACCAAAAACACAGACAGGGTCATTAAACCCATAATCAGATTTATTTCCAATGAAAGGTAAGGAAAATGAAAAAGGCTAATGAATTTTTAGACTCTGATTGTTGATCCATCTGAATATTTATTTGTTTATATTTATTTTGCATTCTGTTGTGTCACTTACTGAAAGAGACAGTTGACATAAAATACATATTCAAATATTAACCAAATCGTAAAAATTTTGAATATACTCTCAACTTGAGCAAATGTTTTGTATTGCAGTAGAAGTCAAATGTGATTTCAAAAAGTGCTGAAAAATTCTTTCGATATTGTGTTCCTTTCATGTTACGTTCAATAACAACCACACTCCTCAAAGTTACAATGAAACATGATGTCTTTTCAGAAATGGTAACAGCACTATTTATTAACAGCAAAGATTGAGAAAACTTAGAGTAACTGCAGTGATTCACCGCAGAAGCCATTCAATTTTTTTCCTGCTAGCTCAAAAACTTCGACTGCAAATAAATGAAACTTTTCACTGCTCAGCATTATTTCATTATTCTGTATAGTATATTCATTGCATAGCACCAGATTTAAGTTAGTGGAGAGTTTATAAGATTTTTGCAAGTGTTTTTACTGTAGCTATCTTGAAGTCCATAAATGGTACATAAAATCTCAATAACTAAAACAACAAACAAATACCTTGAATTTTCATTGACGCTGTTGTCACTGCTTCTCCATAGTCATTAGATGCACGACAAGAGTATTCTCCAGAATCTTCTGGGTAAACTGGTGAGATCTCAAGAATGACAAATCCAAAGTCACAGAATGTGCGGAATCTAGATCCTGTTCTTAGTGGCTTCCCATTCCAAAACCATTCAACCTTTATTCAGTAAACAATGTAATATTAATAGTGAAATTAATGTAGTGTAAATTTGAATGAACAACTTAGGAATTAAATTACATTTTTTAAATTAAAAACTTCTGTAATAAAAATCAAGTATTACTGTACTTAAAAATTAGCAATTAACACTTCTTATAACAAATAATAATCAACTATAAATTTGTTTACTTTTAGTTTTGGATCATCCGTTGGCGTGAGTCTGGCCTCAAAATGTGCACTCTCTCCCTCGCGAAGACTGTCAATGTTGGACAAAGGAACTGTGAATACAGGAGCTTGGCCTTTCGTCTCAGTAGTCCTTTCGTCTCGTGTTCTGATCAATGAATCTTCCAGATTTTGTATTTTTTCTAGTCCCCCTTCCATACCCTAAAAGTCATGAGAAAAACAACAAATGTGAAAATAATAATGGAATGGGAAACAGTGATATAGTACAATCTAAATTTGTGTAGTGGTAAAGAAAGTACAATGACCAAAAGGTAGGATAGTTATTCTGGGAAGACCAAACAAGGCACAAAGCAGGTCTTATGAAGGTGCCTGCTGCAAAATGTACTTTTAGTATAAGACATGTTTTGTCTGTATTCATCCCATCACATGCTTAATCATCATCCAAAATATTGTTTCTGTGTTCATATTGTTTCTTTGTCACCACTGTTTTGGTGTGTGATAGGTTTATTGTTCCCTTCATTCTTTGGGTATATACAAAAGTTAACACCAACAAGAAAACCTTTATCAAAGCCACCTCCAATATAATCCCGAATATGATAAAAGAGCACTTTTTACACTGTACTAACTGGGCCTCAGATGCTTATAATGAGTACTACCAAACTTTGATTAGAAGTAGAACATGATAGCACTGGATGGGAGTCAAAATCTCGCTACCATCCAGTAAAGATCTCATTCTTCATCTGACAAAAAACATATTGTTTGGAACTCCATGTTTTACTGCATTCACAGCATCTTATTGCCATCTGTGAATGTGATAGTTCTTGTCTATATCATTATTGGAATTAAGAAAATCTACTATTCATGCATTTAGTTGCCTTTTTTTAAAATCAAATTCTACAAATTTCATATTTTATTCTTCAGATGAATATATCTCATTTCATCCTTTAGATCATATATGGGCAACCCTCGGCCCCCGGGCCGGATCCGGCCCTCCGCCGGCTTCAATCCGGCCCGCGAGAGATTCAGAAATTTCAGATACAGAACATACCTTTCCGAAGAAAAAAAAATATCCACAGCTGAGAGTTTTCCCACGAAAATAATTTGCTCATTCGGAAGCACGAATAAACGTGAGCAGCTTTTTTAAATCATGAAAATTAATAAAACTAAGCATTGTACTCAGTTTAGAGCATGGTTGGCCAACCCGCAGCCGCCTTGAAGATTTTTCCGCCCCAAGTGATTCATCACACTTTTTCAAATTATATTTAGTTTATAATTGCAAATGTAGTGAAAACCAATGTATTTAAAAAATAGATGATTTGTGCATCCATATATTTCAAAATTAACTGTCGATACTATGAGAAAAAAATTACTTTGATTTTAAAATAATATTTTTGCGAATATATAATAGATATTGCCTGTTTTATTTATGAGTTTACAGTTATCAGTTCGCGGAATAATTATGTTATATTCTGCGAACTCCTAAAGCGCGCGCATCTCGGAACATCTAATATAACATACAATATTTAATTTTATATGCGGCCCGCGGAGTTATGACGCATTTCCAAAGTGGCCCGCAAGATCATTTGGGTTGCCCACCCCTGCTTTAGATCATACGTTTCAAATCTTTTTTTGCCTACAGACCAACTTTGGAAAAAAAAAAGAGTCACCCACTGTCCTCATTTAAGGGGAGGTGGAGGAGGAAACACACACACACACACACACACTAGCTCCTGTTCTTTTAATCAATAATGTAGGTCATAGCCATCCAACTCTTTTGAGTTGTAGCACACTTTTCCAAATAGTGAATCGATGATGCCCCTGCCAGATAAAGTATTTTACATATTGAAAAGTAAGAGAAAATTTTAATATTACTATATTAAAAGATATTCACAGTCTTGGTATATCATTCAAATTTGAATGTCTTATTGAAAAGGAATTAATATAACAACATTAGTGAGAGGGCTGAGATTGGTGTAGTTAGACAATTTTTATTCGCACCAAATTTGTCATCAACAGTCTTAAATTTCCGTGTTCCACTATCTGCTTCTTTTATTTGTTAATAAATAGCTGACTAAATATGATGGTGGGAATGCAATTAAAGACTTTTCATGCAATCCATAAAGCTGGATATAATAGTGGAAATTTTTTTATGCAAACCATAAAGCTGGATGTAATACTGGAATTTCCCTTTGACAACACAAAATTCATTTTCCATTTTTTATTATAATTGTTTATTTGTTGACAATTCTATTAACTCCTCCTGCAGTGACAATTCTGCTGTTTGTAGGTTTGAGAAATGTTCTAGGACCCAAATTTGAATGATCATGTTGAACACATCCCGAAATCTATCTGTAAAAATGCTGGCAAAATACCAGAATGTCACTGTCATTGTCCACAGAAGAAAGATTTGAAAACTATTAGATTTGCCTTCAATTCATACTTTGTTTGAATTAGGCAAGTATTTAAAAACTCAGATGATCTGTTTGCATCTGTAGATTTGTTTTATTAAATATATTAATAAACTAGCTTCAAGTCCGTCAAAAATGACGGTTTGAATGCAATATTCTGGCAGTTCACTTATTTGCAGTTGGTTAATTATACGGAATTGTTATTACATAATGCTAATGGCCTTGATTTTTTAATGTTCTACATATTTCATTTGCAGTTCACATAGCAATACAGTAGTAACTTGTACTGAATTAATGACAACGGAAGTATAGAACCTATAAAATTAAAAACAAATTAGGAATCCCACAAAAACTTTTGCTATCCATGTAATGTTAGTTTTATTCCTGGTCTAGGCACAGTTCAGCACGATATATATGGAACTTCTTTCGCCCGCATGAATTAATACTTCCAGGAACATGGCACTTATGAAAGCAGTTTTAATGGTTTGTAAAACTGATTTCAGAGCGAATTATGCTATAACAAAATGTGTCAGTGGGGATTCTGGTCAACTTAGCCACAACCTCCACTAACATTGCATTCGAAAATCATAGCTTTTATTACTCTCATATGAATAACGACAGATAGCACCTATGGTAGTAGTCTGAATTTATTTTAGAAAAGCTTGTATGGAAAAGCGAATATCGACCATTTTTAATGATATATTCGCGATATGAGTACCATACTGTGGTTAGATTATCGGAGTATTGACTATGATTTATTTTGATAAATGAATTTTACTTTAATGATGGAAACTGTAATGTCAAAAACGGATAACGGTCATTTATCTTCGCGATTCGTAAATTTGGTGTAAACTTTCTCTGAGTTTTTAATTAACTGCATTGTTTCATATCTGCTGCCAAAAACATTCTTAGGTTATGTTTTAATCTAGTTATTATAATTGATACAAACAATATAACGCAAACATGGAATACTCTTCTCCTTGTACGAATTTCTGCATCTAGTTGTCGTAAATAAACAAAAAGCAACATGTAAATTTAAACGAACGTACCAATTGTAACTTTGTAACGTATGATTGCCTCGCATTAATTTTCTAATATCTCTGCTCGCCGCTATTTGGCTGCAAGAATATTGTTGTTGAATTGCGAATTATAAATTGTAATCATTTTTAATTATATCTTTTGTGATATGAGTACCTTACTTTGGTTAGATTATCAAGAGTATTTGGTTAGGATTTTATTTAAATAAATATAATTTCGAAAACAGATAACTGTTATTTATTTAACTGATACACTGCGTGATTACGTAAGTTTCTCTGAATTTTTAAGAAACTTCATTGTTTCTTACGTCTGCCGAAAAAATTCTTAGGTTATGGTTTAACCTAGTCCTTATAATTGATACAGTTAAAATAGCGTAAATATTGAATTCCCTTCTCCTTACATGAATTTCTGTGTCTAACTGATACAGATAACATAGCGTAAATATTGAATCTCCTTCTCCTTACATGAATTTCTGTGTCTAGCTGTAAATAAACGAAAAGCAAGATGATAGTACGAATGTAATATGGTGGTTGTTGATTGGCGAGTGAAGGCTCGCACGTGACCGTTCTCTAGCCAATAGGTGTAGTAGCTATAAACGACGCATCCAGACTCCAGATTAGCATTTTATATAATAGGATATATTATAACTGAGTCAAAGAAATCATAATATCTCTTTAGACAGGTACCCTTCGATAGTTAATGAACTTTTGTGTGCAATAGTAAATGACTGAAATGTTCAATGTATTCATCGCACTGTTTTCCAAATAATCTATCACTGAGAGCATTGCTTCTGATCTTGTTAACTTCTGTAATTACATATTGTAGTGAACAATGAAGGTGGTCACTAACATAATAATTACACAACCAAGTGTCTGTTAATTGAATAATTAAACAATTACATTTGGTACTTTTTTTTGAAACATGAAATCAACCCACAGTATTGTCCAACCATTTGCCAGAATAGACACATTCCCAAACATCAAATATAGATTTTCTTTCAGTATCCATTTCCATTTTTTTTTTTTTTTTTTTTTTTTTTTTATTTGAAGTTTCATTGTTTGGTAAAGAAGATTAATTGCTCTGTAAATAAAACACAACAGTTTGCTTAATAGGAATGTTTTTAACCATGTCTGATAGTGGTTTGTGTAGTACAATATGCAGAAAATCACTTATTGCTGGCAGCCACAATTCTTCTCCAATATTTACCGAACGTGGTGGGTGAGTGGTTAACACTCTGGCCTCGCATTCGGGAGGACGGTGGTTCAAATCCCCGTCTGGGCATCCAGATTTGGGTTTTCAACGATTTCCCCAAATCACTTCAGGCGAATGCCGGGATGCTTCCTTCAAAAGGCCAAGGACAAATTCCTTCCCAGTCCCATCCCACCTCTAATGACCGTGCCGTCGACGAGGCGTAAAGCCATAAGTAAAAAAAAAAGTCTTCTCCAATAATTTGCAGTTTTAGCAATAAACAAGGAAATGTTGTAAGAGCCAAGTAGCTCATGTGATTTGTAGATACGACATAGACATTTTAGGTTTACACTTGCTTTGAAGGGACTTCTTTGACTTGCACAAAGTCATAAATTTAAGCATTGTTGATCAAAATGTGGTGCTTTGTGTGGTGCACTGTATGTGTGTTGCAACTTGTTCGTTTACTTGCCAAAAAAGAATTAGGAACAAAGCCAAATGTTACAGTACCTACTTTTAAAACTATTTGATGATTTTTAGTATTAATAAAACTATTTGATGTGTTCCTGCGAGTATTACTCAGGGGGGCAGCGGTTCATCCATGCTCAATGCCCCGTAATTTTGGCTTGGACCAAAAATGCTCCCTATGATCTCTTCACGCCCATCAATGGGCAGATGGTATCAACCCCATTGGAAACCACTGCTTTAGATGAAGCAGCAAAATAGGCTGAATATTAATTTCAGAAGCATAAAACTATTTTAAAGTTGATTGTATTTTGTTTCACTTTGTCTTTAATTGTATTACAGGAGCTCCTAAAAAAATATCTATAATTTCCTTTGACATCAAATATTATTTTAGAAATGGAAATTATGAAATCACAATCTTACCCTAGGCAGCTGCGAGTCTAAAATGAGATTAGCCTTCGAAACACATTTCAGAGTAGCTTTGGTTACATCTTGACCAACTTTGTTCACAGCACGACACTCATATACACCAGAATTCTCTTCATAACAGTATAGTATGTCCAGTATAACTATACCAAAATCATGGAATGTCCGGTATCGATGTCCATGTGGAAGTTTTTTACCATTATAGAACCACTCAACCTGTAATTTACATAATGAATTACAATAATGATTCATTAATAATGTGTAAACTACTGCATCACACATTACCAAAACATAGTCTTCAGTTATCATGAGAAGTTTGCTGCCAGTAAGACATGACATGGAAAACAGTGAAATGTTCTATTAGAAATGTAATAAATATGACATCACAAATATAAATATCTTTAAGAAATCTATAACTAACCGTAAGGTTTGGATCATTTACAGGTGTAAGTCGTGCCTCGAAGTGTGCACTCTGGCCTTCAACTAAATTACTGATGTCTGTGATATGTGTGGTAAAAACAGGCGGTTCAAGAACAGGTGTAGTTGGAGTCTGCGGCTGCCCGCCTTGTGACAGCTCCATCTCTCGAATACGAGCCAATGCATCAGGTTGTAGGCTGTCAAGATACACTCCGCCACGGCCAGTACATTTAATTGTTGCACGTGTGAAGTCTTCTCCATACCTGTGAATAACAAATAAATATGGTCAAGATGTGTGAGTGGAGACTTTCCCGGCATACTGATGGAATATAATCTCCTTGGAAGTCCAGCCAGATGGTGTCGTATAAACACAATTACTCGACAGCTGGCTCTGCTGTGGCAGATAGGTTCTAGATGTTGCGAGTTGGCTGTGACTGCCTAGACTAGTTTAGCCGCATATAGTACTTCTTTATATACCCTCAGTAATGGCTAGTGGGGCTCATAGTGAGCCTAAGTTTTGTGCACCATTGCTGTTGGTATATAAGGATGTGGGCTAAGTCAGTCTAGAAAATCACAGGCAGCTTGCAACATCTAGAAGCTATCTGACACCTAACGAAATTGTATGGTCAATATGTTTGATGAATAAAACAAAACATTAGGGTGCATTCCAGTGAAAATTACTGTTTGGAAACCAGTGCACATTCAAATTGTGATAACTCATAAACCAATACACAAAATTTAACAATTTATATATCAATCTGTAGATGATGGATTCTTGGTTCTAGCATAACTTGTGAGGTTCTCTACAGTACTTACAGTAGCTCCTGACATTATCATGCACTTAAATATAAATAGAGGACTTCAGTACATGCCAAACATCCCACAGGAGAAGATATCTGACTCTGCAGGAAATGAAATTGGAAGACAGACATCATTGTCACAATGTAATAGAAAAATGGGTTCTCCACTTAAAATTTTGAAAAATTACAGGCACTTGAATCAAAAATGTGGGAAACAAAAAGTATCTGAATTGAACAAAATGTGAGCAAACCAAACGAAAATGCTTGTTAGGTGCAAAGTGGAATAGAAACAGAAGGAAAAAGAAAGAGGGAAAGAAAAAATAGGTTAAAGAATTGGGAAAAATTGAAACAAAAATCAAGTGGCGCTGCTAATTACCAGTTTTCTACATGCAAATGCAGTGTGTAGTTAACTCTATTAATAGAAAGGAAAAAAAATGGGAAAAAATTTAAAGGCAAAAACTTCCGAAATCTATGGTTTGTGGATGAGAAACTTACAGCAAACAACATGTCAATTGTAAGAAATATATTACATTCAAAATTCTAAACCATGTGAGAAATATTTACACTTCCAGGCTTATAACATATTTTCTCTGTAAAAATCTTTCAAATAATGTATAAGTTTTGATCATAGTATTCAGGAAGTCTCCAACATGTGTACTCTACCTAATACAGATTTTTTTATATACATACAAGTTAATTTTTTGTATCTAAGAGTATTTGTGTTCAGTTAGAATCAGAGAAAAGCATTAGCTTTTAAATATTTTACTCACTTTTGCATCACTTGCAGTTATATTTTCAAATGAATTGTGAGCTTACAATAAATTAAAATGCTTAGATTGAAATAAATTTTATAAAATAATAAGTGAACATTTCTCATCTTTAATCAAACATTAATTTTAAAAAATAGCAGACAAATTAAATAAAAAATACTGAGCAGTTAAAGTGGTATGTCAGGTAACAATTTTTCCAATAAACTACGGTACACTAAAACACAAAAAATATTTTATTAAAAAATAAACAAATAAACCTAAAAACAATTAGGATCAACAAAAAACTTGTGTACTGTGTAGTTCGCAAAGAATTCCTATTTTCATATTACAAAGTGCAAGCATTACTCACTTGTTACTTGCTCGGCAAACATATTCACCAGAGTCATGGCTCTGTACATATGAGATGTCCATTAGTACAAAACCAAAGTCACACACTGATTTGATGCGGGATGAGTGTCTAAGGGGTTGGCCATTATGAAACCACTCCACTTTAAGATTAGGATCACCCACAGGTATTAAGGTGCACTCAAAGTGGGCAGCTTCACCATCCTTCAAGTTTTCTATGCTCTGCAATAAAAAGAAGACATAACCATTTCAAAAATATTCTCTTTTTTATTAAATAATATATTTCTGATAATCATGTACATTTATAGCAGTAGTAGAATAAAAAAAGCAGAATATCTTCTGCTTTTATTTCCTTAAAAAAATAAACAAATAAAGTTGTGGAAAATGAAGAAACAAGAAAGCTGCATTACATCTAACAGTGATGGTAAAGCCCGGAGTCTTAGGTTTGAATCTATTATGTTGCCACCCTGATATTGTTGAAATTTCATCTTTCTTTTTCGTCTTTTGTATAGACTAACAACATTTGTAAGTTTAATAGGAACTAAAAGAATCTAATTTTTATATTATGACCTAATTTGGTTTTCAGAACCTGAAAGGACCTAACTCAGTGTACTGATCAAGTCTGGCAGTAATTTATTACATGAATAAAAAAATCACTGACTGGATTAGGTCAATGGTATAGGCTGTGGGCTAGTAATCTAGACTCGGAAGATGCCATGGATTTGAACACTACTGTTGGCTGATCTTAAATGATTTCCTGTGGTTTTCTTTTTCACCTACAGGCAAATGCCATAACAGTATCTCATTACTGGCCCCTTTCCTTCTAAAAAATTTCCTTTCCTTCTTCTTTATCCATTCAAGTTGATATCACCTAGGCGCTAGGGCCAGTCACCATCCCCATTTGTATTCATGACTACTTATATCCTAAGCTCCAAGAAACTGCAAATGTAAGTGGTAAAGGAATGATCCCTTGCAAAGTCTGAGGGTGAAGCCAATCTTGGAGGGTAACTGGATTATGTTTACATGTAAAACAAATGGATTTGTTTTAAAATTTGAATAATTTTTCACCACAATATTCACAATCCACATTTCAATATGTGTTTTTAACCTCATTATTGACATTAACATTGAGAAAAGCTGCAACAATATGGTGCAGCAACTCCACATTATTACAAAGATCCACATTCAGTAGAAACAAATCGACAAAGCAAACATCAAACATAGCATGTTAAACATTAGCAATCGCAGAAACGCAAACCTTATCTGAGAAGTGATCAGCTGGATACTGACATTGTTCGGTGGTAACATGGGAATTGAAACACTGTGTACATATTTTTAGTTCCTTCATGAAACTGGATCATGCTTACATAGAAATCCTCAAGAAGCAGTCTACTGCATGGGTAGTAACTTTTCTACAGATGGGAACACTATATATTCTCAAGCATGTGTAAAAATGTTAATGTTAATTTGCTTGCGTGCAGCCATCTCACTTCTACTGAGGAAGAGCCATGCTCGAAAATTCTATTCTTTGTGTGTTCGTGTTTTTTTTTTTTTTGGTGTAATAACGCCGCTGGAATCCCCTTCTTTGGTAAGCGGTGGTTTTTTATCCTATCCAATGCTCAACATATATTTTATTAATAATTTTAAAAAAATAAATTAGATTTTGTTTTCATTTTTAAAGTAACTTAAAGTAGTCTCGCTAGAGTCTAAACTGATGGATGAAATTTCATAATTTTAACTGGGTATTGTCTAGGGTTTTATATTCAAGCAGACAATTTTTATTTTTGCCTTCTATATAGGTGCCTGCAGAAAAACAATCCCATGTACTACAGCATCAGAATTCAACAACTCATTTGGCAAATGTTACCAGGAGAAATGCTTCTAAACTGATGGATGAAATTTCATATTTTTAACTGGGTATTCTCTAGGGTTTTATATTCAAGTAGACTATTTTTATTTTTGGCTTCTTTATAGATGCCTGCAGAAAAAGTCCCCTGTACTACAGCATCAGAATTCAACAATTCATTTGGCAAATCTTACCAGGAGAAATGCTTCTAAACAGAAATAGTGTTACATTACAAGTTCAAAGCTGGATACAGAAGATCCGTTTAACCAACATCTAAGAGAAACTCTCACTGCTGCTAATACACCAGTTGCAAACCTCCAGAATCCATTCCTGAAAACCTATTTGGAAGGATTTTGTAACACAAAAATACCAGATGAATCCACCTTGAGAAAGCTTATGAGAAAACCATTGAAGAAATATGGGTGGACTTTGCTGACCACTTCGACTGGTTAAGTATAGATGAGACGACAGATACGTAGCTAGCGTTGTTGTGGGCAAGCTCACATGTGAGGAACTGCATATACCCCATGTCATTATGTGCAGTGAACTTCCAACATCAGACCACTCTACTGTGGCAATTGCAGTAAAGGATGCATTAAACGTGTTGTAGCTACATGCAGAACATGAGGAATAGTTGCAGTTGTTGGTGACAGACAGTGCAGCTTACAATGTAAAAGCAGGGGAATGTTTACAGGCATTTCATCTTCAAATGGCCCATGTCAGCTGCCTAGAAAATTTGCGCCCTGCAGTTAACAAGATAATTTCTTCAGTGAATAAAGTATTCCTGAAAGTGCCAAGTCAAGTCGTTACCTTCATGGAAAAACTTTCATCAGTATCCCTTCCTCCTGAATCAGTAGTGACACAAAGAGGTATGTGGCTCTATATATTAAGCAGAAAACTATGAGAGTATCAAGGGAGTCATTACTTCACTAGATTAAAGTGAAGCTGCTGCTACAGTAAAAGCAAAGTAAGCACTGCTCTCAGTACCAGCTATACAGTAGTTGACTATTTTTACAGCCCAGAATTTTCAGTCAAGAATTTGAAAGAAAGCACTTCAAACCAAGCAAGAAGTGAGGGTTCCTGGACCAGTTGAAGTATCTGTAACCAAGAAGCTGCAGGCTATTTTAGTGCACAGTCCACATTTCAAAAAGCTGGAAAAAGTAGGGTGTGTTCTCTCTGGACTAAAACATACAAGAAATACTGCCTTGGAATCCTAAGGAAATTGGCAACATGAAATTCACACCTCTTACCACACGTGAGGTAAGAGTGCAGTATTTCCACATTCAAGAGAATTTTAATGCGAGGGAAAGGAGGGTTTACTCCCAAAAATTTGCCAAAATAGTTTATGAATAAACTCTTCTCAGACTTCCAGCCATATATAAATGTCACTGGAACATTTTGAAGGCATTTATCTCTGTCCTCTTTTTCAAATGAGGCAAATTGACAGATGTGCAGACAGAAAAATATTCCATATGAATCTAAATTTGTGGTAGTATTTGGCATCTGCATATCAATTGATTTGCTAAATGTTACATCAACCTCCTAAAGGATCAGGAGTAGTCTGAAAATATTGTGAAATATGTTTGTAATGTTTTAACAAACAATTCAACTTTGTTAAGATTTTTCCCTATTTTACTTCTTATTTATAAACCAACATAAATAAATATGTAGTAGTTTAACCTTCATATTTTTTTATCCATCGTGCAAATAAATGTATTTTAATGTGCTGTTTATTTACTTCAAAATAAATTTTGTTATCAATGAAACTGTTTACTGATTTGTTAGGTCTCATCTTAGTTATTGTAAAATCTGTTATAACTGACATCTTGAAGAGTGAAAACAAAGTTATTAGAAAAGATTTTAAAAATGTCTATTCTATACACACAAAAATTAAAATCAAGAATTCTTAGTTTCTCACTTCATATTATCAAAGTTTTCCACTAGATATTCAATAAATGCAAAAAAGATTCAAAATAATAATAATAAAGCAAAGTATACCTTAATGTGTGTTGTGAACTGTGGTTTCTGACCCTTGGACTTATCAACACACTCAAGTTCAACACTGATTTCAGCGCGGCCCCATTTATTAGTGGCTCTGCATGTGTATGTTCCTGAATCTTCAATTTTTGTTCCCAAGATTTCAAGTACAACCATCCCAAAAGCATGTACTGTTCTAGTGCGATGACCTGATAAAGAGGAAATTTTATAACTATGTTGTTTCATGCATAAAGTTTGTAAAATGCAAGTTTGTAAAATTGCATCATAGAAAGTGTATAGAACACCTTACAGAGAAGCAATGTTCTTAAATGATGGTTTCCTTTTTAACCTAAAAACATATTTAATTTATTACCATACTAGCTTATACTACTTTCCAATAAATTAAATTAAAACTATAAAGTATTTTGAAATTGCAGAAAATACGCAAAAGTTTTCTTTGTTGCTACTTACTTGCTTTGAGCACTTCTCCATTATAGAACCACTCAACAACCATAGTCTGGTCACCCACTGGAGTAAGAGAAGCTTCAAAGTGAGCTATTTCACCCTCACTAAGATTCTTCAAGTTTTGGAACTAGATGGGAAAAAATAACAATCACCTTAAGTCATTTCCACACCTAATACAGAAGAATCAGTGTCTAGTTGCAAAAGCATGCTACTTTTAAAATAGCCTACAAAACTATTGAGAAATTAATTGGTGATCAACTGATAAGTATGAAAAGTTTTCAGATTCTAACTGAGTTTCTGAAAGTATAAAACAAGGTATGTTATGAACAGCTGATGATCATCACAAGTTAATTATAGTGATAAATTTATTCTTCAATAAAAACCAGAATAATATTAATATTCACATGTGGCCATGATTGGGAATTTTTCAAATCACCCCCCTATTTTCCAGCATTGATTAAAACATTCTGGAACATCCTAAAGACAACACAGAATTATATATACAGGCCCTATTCTTTTTTTGATGTAATACTCATCATAATTCTTCTACACCAGTTATAGTATAAACATACTGTGCAGTAAAAATTGTGATGATATTAAGTATCAATTTTATGAAGAAACTTTTATACTTTCAGTTATTCTTCAAAATTTCTGTGATAATAAAGTAACTTCAGTAGCTGCATGTAAATAAATATCACTGGAATACCAAATCTTACACCTCATCAATATATCTGTTAACCAGCCTAAAGGACTGGCTGATAAAACAAGGAGTTTTTTCTTCAGAAGGGATCCCTGTTAGCTTTATCATACTAGATACACAGAAAATTGTTTTGTACAAGGTTCTTCTGCTACCACGCTCAACCATCTAATGCCCTCCACACCTCACCCATACTCTGTATGCTTTGTTGGTGCTGTAGTCTAGCAAATACCATCCTTAAAGACTCACTGCAAGTTATCTTAATTTTTGTGCTGTTGATGTTTAGAGTATTTCTATGACACTACACTATTTGCAATGGTGAGTGATACTCTATACTTAAAATAAAATGATCAAGGAAAATCTCTTTCATTTCACCTGTGAAGTGAACACTGGTGGATGCCCCTCATCAGATTCTGGAGGGGCTCCATCTTGCCTCCTCAGAGATTCTTCTAAATCCTGGATTTTCTCAAGACCCTCTGCTCCTTTTGGATGTTGTGTCCGTTCAATCAGGCTCTCTTTACCTGTGAACAAAAAATATGTTTCAAATATGGTTCAGACGATATGATGCATTAAAAAAAATAGCAGGAATGTAATTAAACAATTTTACCTGTGCAGTATATTGTTGTAGATGTAAAAGCTTCTCCTTTTAAATTTGTTGCTTTACAGGTGTATATTCCTTGATCCCTTTCATACACATCAGTTAGATCAAGCGTTACAAAGCCAAAATCACATGTTGTTTTGAAACGGCTTGCTGCAAAGACAAAAATAAAGCACATATTGTTTACAATGAAATAGATAGAAAAATGCACGTATTTAAAGCATAGTAAGTTTCTCAGAGAAAAGACATCAGAAACAATCAAATTTATTCCTTCTGGCACTATTAAAATAATTGTGAAGATTAATCTATTACATTATTCAGCAGGTCAAAAAATTACACCATTTAAGTCATAACTGAGGACAGAGAGTCTGTTCTAATATACAATGTCATTATTACTGATAATTTGCTCAAGAGATATCAACAAAGCAAAGGAATCATTGCTGGAAAACTTATGCATTATGCTGTAAGAATATTATCAGAAGTATATGACATGCTAATTTCATAATAAACAGATATTGGTAAATCTTAATTCATTGTAGTATGTGCTAGGAGATATATACGCTTTACAAAATTGGAGTTATATAGCTGTCAGTGATATTAGTGGGGAAAGCAAAATAACAATGGATTATGGCTTAAATCATAAAACAGTCTGGGGGATGGGGGAACAAGTTCAGAAATTTTGAATAACAGACAAGAACTCCGTTCAAATCTGAAAAATTGGTAGAGGCATTGGGCATTGTGGTACACAGATTTTGTATTTACAAGTTTCAATTTTTATTTTTACATGATATATCATTTTTAAGAGAAAGTGTAAAACGTCAGCTTAAGAATACATTCAAATTCAAAAATTAATACTTACCATGCTCTAGAGGTTTTCCATTGAAGAACCACTCAACTTTAAGATTAGGATCTTCCTTAGGTTCAACCTGACACTCAAGATGAAGTGCCTCATTCTCACTAAGTGAGAATTGAGGTCCAAGAGGCACGATGAAGATTGGCTTTGGGAAGTCCTTTTCTGGGCCGAATGGTTGTCTTTGGTATTTAGAAAGAAAAGCATCTTCGGCTTCTCGTACTGCTTCCAGACCTGCTTCTCCTTGTGGATGCTGGGTTTGAAGGTATATATCTTGCTTACCTGCATGGCAAGATATAACACTTTGCAAGTGAAATGCAATATCAGAAAATAGATAAGAGAGACCTGATGTAATTTGTTACAGTGGGCAAGCATTCCTAAGATTTTGCATGTTGGAACCACATACAACCACTGATAATTATCAGCATGATGGAGATAGTAACTTCACAAAATCCTGGATGTATATATAGATAACAAATTTAGCTGGAAGCAACATATTTGGCATTCTCTTAAAAAACTTAATTCTGCAAAATTTTCAATTAGGATAACACCTTGTCAGGCCTAAATGTGCATGGGGGCTTGCAACACTTTGCCTAAACTGTGAACATTAAAGTTAATGACCCGAGTAGCCTTCTGGTACATTAATACTTAATAAAGGGGTCGCCACAGGTTTGTATTATAACCCCAAACACAAAAGGTGTAACAAAAAAGATCACTAGACTCAGTCTTAAGATCACAAATACTAATATTTTTGATAAAGTTCACTCATAAATTGTCGGTACCAGAATTGCGGATAAGTCATCGAACAACAATTCAATTGAAGATTGACAGGCTAAGCACATTCGTACGAGAAGACAAACTCACTAAGTCCCCCTAACATTAGTGAGAAACGATTATGGCATGTTACAATGTGCCAAGATCACTACCGTACCGTTTGATTGAACTATAGAATATATTACTGCTGGGGATAGCTAGTGGGAATGCTTTTGGTGCGATAAAGAGTATCTTACGACCTAAAATAGGTGATATAAAAAACAAAACTGAAATGTTTTGCATATTTTCACGAACTGCTCACTTATGGCATCTCCTTCTGGGGAAACTCTTTACAAACACTGAAGGTATTTAAGCCATAAAAATGTTCTCTAGGAATTATTTGTGGAATAAGCGCACAAACATTGTGTAGTAATCTGTTAAGAAATCTAGCTGTACTAAACAATGTCAGCACAATACATACATTCCCTACTATATGTTTTATAATGGAAATCCTAAGCACATCAACCTTAATACTGAAATACTACAATAATAAGAGAAATAACATTCATAAAAAATACAAGTCATTGTCAGTTGTACAGAAAGGGATAAAATTCACAGGAGCTTCTTCATTCAGTGTCTGGGAAATAAAATGTTATTGATTAAATCCGAACTGAAAGAGATTTGGCTTCAGATACCATTTTTCTAAATAAAAGAATATGTAACTGAAAATGACTGAGATTTTTTGTTTTTATTTTACTTATTGCTTTACGCCTCGTCGATGTCGAAGGCAATTAGAGGCGGGATGGGACTGGTGACAAGGAACGGGAAGGAGTTCGACCATGGCACTTTTGAAGGAAGCATCCTGGCATTCGCCCGGAATGATTTGGGGAAACCATGGAAAACCCAAATCTGGATGCCCGGTCAGGGATTCGAACCCACATCCTCCCAAATGCTAGGCCAGAATGTAAACCGTTCACCCAAAACGCTCAGTAAAATGACTAAGAAAATACGTTTTTTGGTTTATGCTAGGGTAAAGTGACAAGTTACTCGAAATGATTAAAATCATGTATGATTATTATTATTATTATTTTGAAACTGTTTACATATACAGCAAATAACCAGAGTAACTAGAAACTGTGTTCGTGTACAGTAACTACCACAGGATTTAATGTACTTGCAGTTAACATCAGAAAGTGAATATACTAATGGGATGTTAAGTGACTAAAGATAATCAGTAAAGGGTAATATTATTGGTTTGTTAATAATTATATATAATGATCTATATTCCTGAGATTGCTCTCAAATGGTATCAAGTGGATATATCTAATCTTAAGTTTGCAGTGACCAAAATTGGTACCATTACTTACTTGTACACTTCAGAGTTCCAGAAGTGGCAGCCTGTCCTTTGTCATTTGTAGCCTTGCAACTGTAAACACCAGAGTCTTCCGCATAGGCATGAACAATATCCAAAGCCACATAGCCAAAATCATATGTTGATTTGAAACGTGCACCCGTGGGAAGTGGTTTACCATTAACAAACCATTCTGTTGAGAAATTCATAGCAGCTTATAGGATTTAATTTCAATCATTTGTATTTAATACTAATAATTTTTGAAATTTTAGTTCATTGTAGTCCAAATTTTATAAATTTGAATAAATGTGTTAATAATGATCAATTATAGAATGTCAAAAAAAAGAAACAGCTTATATAATATTGAGAGTATAAGTCAACATTTTTATTAAAACTAGGAAGAATAGGGAAAATAACCCATCACTTACACAGACAAAGACAAGAGGGCAGGACGAACTTGAAAATACAAACACATATTACAATATTTTGGTAAGAAACATTAGTCATTTAGAAGGTGAGAATTATACCAAGAGGAAAATATGTGCATTCCTAGGTCTGCCACAAGACTGAGCAAGAGATGAACCATTTGGGTGGGTGATGATAGATTACAATGGTGCACAGGGAGGTGGAACATTGACAAATATTTATAATTGGTCAATTTCCTCCCCCTCCTTTGAAATCTCTCCACCCTCCCACTCCAAAAGGTTCATACCTGCATCAGCCATGTGGCAGGTCTGGATGTGCACATTTTTCCCCTTGCCATATGTCTTACCTTCTAAATGACTAAGTTTCCTTACCAAAATATTGTAATGTGCATTAGGTTTCGACCTAGCACACCTGCCTTTATCTCTGGTGACTGGTTATTTAATAATAATATAATAATTGATAAAATTGTAATGGGTAGCATGTACGAATGGCAATCTCCCTACACACTTGTCTTTCTCCTTTCCTCTTCCAACCTACGCCCTCAACTAATTTATACTTTAACTTCTCTCAGTGTTTTTGTTAAATTATTCTTCAATTCTTTTGGCAATTTCTTCCAATCCCTTACACCCTTTCCTACAAAATAAAATTTTCCCACACTCTTATGCCTGAAATCATGTGCCAGCTTGTGGTGATGGTCATTTTTACCCTTCTATGCACCTCTCTTAATTATCCCACCAATATCTTTCCATGCTTCATCACCAATGTAGTCCTTGTACACTTCCATGACTCTCTTCACCCTACTTCTATAATCCAATGAATCCTAATCTAGCTCCTTTATCATATTAGTTACCGATTGTGTTTTGCGGTAACTAATACGATAAAGGAGCTGGAGTGGGATTCGTTGGAGAATAGGAGGAGGGTGAAGAGAGTCATGGGAGTGTACAAGGCCTATATTGATGATGAAGCATGGAAAGGTATTGGTGGGAAAATTAAAATAGGTGCATGGAAGGGTAAAGATGACCATGACCACAAGCTGGCATTTGATTTCAGGCATATTATTTGTCCTATCCATCCTTGTTTTAATTGCCTAACAGTAGTTTCATTGTCACTGTTACTGAATTATTGTTTAAACTATATAACAGATACCTCTAGCTAAGAAAAGAGTTTGGTTTGATTTGTTTGGCTTACCAATTTTGAGGGTTGGATCCTTAGATGGCTCCACATGACACTCAAAATGAGCTGTATCACCTTCTGTGCAAACAACATTGTTGAGATGTGATATAAACACTGGTGTCTCATAAGTTGGCTCAGGAGCTTCAGGTCTGCCTCCTTTTGGCTCCTCGAGGGCTTCAATTCTTGGAAGAGCTTCAGGACGCAGAGATCCTGCCAGAAGCCAGTGTCGATCTGTTGCAACAAGTCACAAGCTTTAAACAACTAATCAACTCTCATTTAAAATTTATTCTTAAAATCCAAGTTACCATTACATTTAAGGCATATTTATCTGACCATTATATAGAAATATACTTGATTATTAAAACTGGTTAAAATTTGCAAGTATTGTAGAAACATTTTTGAAGTTATTAATGTTTCAATGTTTTCTTTATTTTTTGTTGTCACTGCCCTCCTCCCTTCAGAGATGATGAGTGGTGTGCATAGCTTATTTTTCTTCTTACATGTTCTTTTTTGACTTTATTGAACAATGAATGACAAACTAACCTAAGTAATTTGTTCTAACAGTAAAAAAGAAGCTATTAGAATTGTCAATGCTTGTAAAACGGTGTTTTGTAGGTATTTAGTGTACTCTGTTAGTACATTTTTATAGGTGTTATAAATCAAATTGGATGTCCTTGATTTTAATGCCATTGATGTAGCTGATTTCTTTAAAGGATGGAAAGTAATAAACATACACTGATAGTCTCTAATACAGTTGAACATTCAGAAGAACAAATAAAAAATAAAAAAGTTTTTATCCATACTACCCGTGATCTAACGGACATTAAAAACCCCAAATTATTTCCTGATTTACACTAGTTGTGGTGCTTGCTGCTTTGAAATCGATTCTGCTTGGCAAGTAATAGTTTACATCTCAAATATTTTACAATACTGTAATCCATTAAACCATAATGTACCTGCCATTATATGTCACACAATGATTTTTACAACACTGGTAATTTGACAGCTACTATTTTTAGTTTTGCCCACCTTCTATTTTGAGGGTACATGTTGATACAGCTTCTCCCAGCAGGTTAGTAGCCTTGCATGTATAGATGGCAGAATCATCAGCACGGAGACCATTTACAGAGAGTGTCACAAGTCCAAAATCAAATGTGGTTCGAAGACGAGTTCCAGTTGTGAGTGGTTTCCCATTCTTGAACCATTCAACTCGGAGATTTGGATCTGCACGGGGTTCAACCTGTGCTTCCAGCAGTATGTTTTGTCCCTCTACCAATTTGTCATGGCTGGTAAGATGGGTGGTAAAGACAGGAGCTTGTTGTGGTGTTGTATCCACAAACTGAGCAGGCACACGATTCATTTCTGCCTCCTTTAACTGAATTTTCTGCCAAGCATCTGGCTGAAGAGGTTCACCAATAATGGATGAACGAGCTAAATCAAAAAAAGAGTGAAACTTTCCAATCATCAAACATTATGTTCATAATTAATACTATACTAAACTCATCCCTGTTGTGGCAAAATAGAATTACCCGCAAAATACTGAATTTACAGTTCAATTGTTCCACAAAGTAATATATAAAGCTTACTTACATTTAACCTTAAGTGATATGGAAGAAACTGCTTCTCCTGCTTTATTTATAGCCTTACACATATAAACACCAGAATCTTCAGTGATTACAGAATTTATGTCCAAATTTACATAGCCAAAATCATGGGTGACATGAAAACGAGAACCTGTTGAAAAGAAAGTATTTACTGAGTCATGCTAAGGTATACTTGTACACAAACATCAGTTTTTATAAGTATCATAATTTATAAGTTTATGCTTTCCTGTCATTTGCTGTCTTTGCATTTGGCAGTGCGAAATTTTTTTAATGAAATACTTTATCATTAAATTAACAGACCTAATTATCCTTATATTGTTATATATTTTTTTAAATGGGATAAATGACAACAGAAATGTTATTAAGTGATTAATTAAACCATCAACTTGTTTTCAAGCTGATGTGTTTAGTCAATTAAAAGTACAATTACATTATGATATATATTCAATGTTAGCTAGCATGATCCCATTGTGTTAATTAATATTTGTATAAAAATTGAGAATAATATTAAAAATGAAGAAATATTGTAAGTTTAAAAAATTTATATAATCTTGTCTCTATCATTAAAAGAATAGCTTTCTCAGGCACCATTTTTTCTGGTTACTTTTAAACAATCCATAATTTAGCATAAGCTGTATCAAATTACAATCAAAAGTGAATGGTACTGACCTAATTTGAGTTCAACCCCATTCACATACCACTCAAATCGCAAACTGGGGTCACCCACAGGGACCACACGACATTCGAAATGGGCATGCTGTCCTTCCCACAACTCAGATGGACCAGTCAGAACTTGAGTAAATATCGGCTTGTCAAAGGTTTGGTCAGCTTCTTCAGGCCGTGCAGGAACTTTGCCCTCTTCCAGTTGTTGGATTCGTTTCATACCCTCAGGATGTTGTGTCTCTAATTGAATAGTTGCTTTTGCTGAGAGAAAAAAAAAAAAAGTTTAATTCAATCAGGGTTTTAAAATCAAATGATCAAAAACATAATTTTGATCTAAATGTTAGTTTACATTGACATTTTATTGAAATAAATCGAAATCATCAAAAATTCATTGCATAGAAAAACTGAAAGAAAGAAACTGATAAATCATTGCATCTAATAATTATGTAATATCTTCTGTATAACTTTACATGCAATAAATGTTTAATAATACATAGTGACAAATTGTTTATTACTTGTAAACAATTTGTTCCACCACTAATTTTATTCACTGGACTATTGAAAACAAAGGAGATAACACAATTACATATGGAAACCAATAAAACAGCTATAACATTCTTCATAAGATGACTTTATTAAATACTTTCAATTAGCTCTAACAATATTTATAAACGTTAAGGAATTTAAACTTCAGTGGACGTCCACACCAGTCCATTGCCATGGGCGCTGGCAGGTTTACTTTAAGGGAGGTGCATCTGGTGTTTTTTTAATTTCTTATATATAACACTTATTATTAATTAACTAAAGATACTGAATTTATTGACAAGGTGTTGAACAAATTTTGACAACAACCTAGGCACCAAAAGTTATTATTCAAACAGTGAATTTAATGCTAATATTTTTGTTTCTTAATCTTTTTCTGTGAATTTTCTTCCATAGCAGTGGGGTGCAAGTTCACCCACTTGCACCCACCTCCCGGCGCCCATGTTCATTGCAATCAACTGTATTTATCAGGCATTATGTCTTCTAGAGTGAGCTACAATTTCATACTACAATTTTTCCTAAAGGAATTCCTCACGTAATCTATAAAGATTGTTTATTACCAAGGGTGTTTATTATAAATCAGAATTTAAAATAATTTTATATGTGTCTTTAACTTACTAACTCTGAACTGAAATGAACCAGATAAGTGTTGTTTCATATCATAACTTGCAAACAGTTAAGAAGTTTGGCAATCATCATGAAACTTTACTGCTACTCCATATATTGGTTTGACATACAATAAAGTCAAATCTAGCATTTTATTTCTGTATTATCGAACACTATTAAAATTTAAACAGACATCAACATATCACTATCTGAAACTTTGTTTCTGAATTGGAATGAATTATATATATATATATATTTGTGTCCTTTTATCTTTGCTTTCATCTTTTTTCTTTCCATCTTTGTTTGTTTCCCATTATATTTTTCGTTGTTTTACAGTATAAAACGAATTCGCGTACATATTCTCACATCACGTATCAAATTATTGTTACCATTAACAGCAAATTGTGCTCTCCGCACACCGATACATACTATTCCGACCGTTTTTCCATGTTATTACTGCGTAACTTCTGTTAATAATCATTCCATCCATTCAAATTCTATATAGACATGTTTATACATAAGCATCCCATTTCTATCTTGGTGACGAATTTCCAGTGGCGTGGACGCAAATACTTAATTTTTTATGCATATTCTCAGCATTCTTTGAATATCTTATTACCGTCCCATCCAGTTTACCGCTCCCGCTTTTATCGGTGTGCATTTGAAAATTCATTGTTATCTATGAACTCACATTTAAAGTCACTTTAATATATACATATATATTGATCTTCTTCCATTTCAAACCTCATTGTAGGCAATGAACAAAGTTTGCATTCTATATAAACATTTCTGGCACTCAACATGCCTCAACTAACATTCTCTTATAGGTCACTTGTTAATAAATACATACATGCCTACAGATACCATGCTTTTCAGCTCGCCAAATTTCAATCACATATTCTTTTCCTAAAAGCATGTCTGTCATTCATCATACCTCCAAATGGTCTTACAATCAAATTGCCAATATTTGGTTGTCTCCCACAAGCTCACCCTGCCCTACATGCCTTTCGCTACCAACAGTCTTTGGTCCTCACCTTCTTCTGCAACAATATACCATTCTGGCAAACCAACATTCTGGAAACCTAATATCTCTTCACAAAATACTTATGTTATCATTCCCACAAGTAATTCGTTTTACAGCAGATTTTATAGCAATCAGTTAATTCCAGCAGTATGCAAGCCCAGAAGCAGTTACAGAAGTTGTCCAAATTACTGAAGTCCTATCTTGCATTGGAGCAGTTTCTTCCCCACCAGCCATGGTCTACCAATCAAAAATGCAGCCTCCTCAGATTTCTCTCTAAACCATCCATTGCCCAACTCCTCAACATACCTCAACCTTCCCCTTTAAAACATACACCTCTCTCTCTGCACTCAAACCCTACACCCAAGCCTAAACTGTCAGTTATAAACCTATCCTCTTCACCATTATCTGAATCGCAACTGTCTGTACTCTCCAAAGGATTCAACTTCTCATGTATCCCAATAGCTGACCATACCAAACTAGTATGCGACACTCTATCATTCCTCCGTACACTCCGCTGGTGATATCACTTTTTCACTCATGGCAGTGAACAGGGGTATTGGGACCCCCTGGGGCCACGTCTACATAAATTCAAACCATCGTCCATACTTCACCCTCCACCTCATCCCCAGAACCAACCCCTCCAAATGTTCGAGGATTTCCTGTCCACTAGTTTGGCTTCCTCCACTCTCCTTAAATCTTTAACAAACACCAGTAATCTTAGCCCAGCTGAAACCCGTACCAGGAAACAACTCTCCAGCAATCCAGATCTCATCACCCTTCCAGCTGACAAGGGCTCAACCACTGTAGTCATGAACAGGAGTGACTATGTGGCTGAAGCTCTTTGTCTATTATCAGACACCTGCACTTACTGCCACCTATCGGAAGATCCAACTTCTACTGTCAACAAGAAAATACAGGAATATGTTCAGTTTAGTGTGCCCTTCCAAGGTCTCACCCCACAATCCATTTCACTTTTTACTCTCCAAAATCTATGTACACCTACACTTTATCTCCATCCCAAAATCCATAAACCTGGCAATCCAGGATGCCCTACTGTTGCAGATTATGGATTGCCACAGTCCACATCAAACCCACCAACCTTAAACAGTATCTTCATTTCGACAGTTGCCACCCATACCATACCAAACGTTCCCTCCCCTACAGTCTTGTCATTCGAGGCAGTCGCATATCCTCCAACCAACAGTCACTCGTGGATTATTCAAACAGTATTTCACAAGCATTGATTTCTCATAACTACCCTCCGGCTTTGGTGAACAAATAGCTTTCGCGGGCAACATTACAACCTACTCAGCCCATCAGTCATCTGAAACCTGCAAAAACAAACCACAATCCAGTCTTGATCACACAATACTACCCTGGCCTCGAATCCGTTAACAAAATCCTCCAGCACGGTTCTGATTTCCTACAAACCTGCCTTGAAATGAGATCTATTCTTACTAAAATCCTCTCTGCACCTCCTAGAACTTGTTTCAGCAGACCTCCTAACCTCAGTAAACTTCTAGTACACAAACATAGTCTTCCTCGTCCCAACAGTCAGCCCCAAGGCTCTTTTGCATGCAATAGACCCCGTGCTAAATGTGTGACATACACCATGTCTCCACCACTTTCACCAACCCTGTCACAGGGGAAAGCTTCCCTATTATAGGACATGCCACCTGTGGAATTCCTCATGTAATTTACCAGTTAACATGCAACCACTGCCTGGCTTCATATAGAGGTTTGATCACAAATCCACTTTCCATAAGAATAAATGGCCACCGACAAACGGTGTTCACACAGAACCCAAAGCACTCAGTTGCTGCCCATGCCATCACCCATGACTCGAATAATTTCAACTCTTGTTTCACGGTCTGTGCTATTAAAGTCCTCCCTAGCAGCAGCAGCACCTCTGAACTAAGAAGGTAGGAACTTGTCTACCAGTACAAACTGGGCACAAGGCAATCACCTGGCCTCAACTTCAGATAATACCCGATCATTATTATTATTATTATTACTACTTATGTTTACCCTTTTTTAATCCTCTCTTTGCCTCCATCCCCACTACCTATATTGAACCACCAATAACCTAACGTAATGTTCACTTCATAGAGTCTTTAGTTCAAAATTTTATATTTTTTTAAATTATTATATTATTATTTTTTTATTAGCTATATTGAACATTGGATAGGATAAAAAACCACCGCTTACCAAAGAAGGGGATTCCAGCGGCATTGGTACACGAAAAAAAACACGAACACACAAAGAATAGAATTTTCGAGCATGGCTCTTCCTCAGTAGAAGTGAGATGCCTGAACACAAGCACTAAGGAAGGATATGGAAATATGACCCAACACTTACCACAGATGAAGGCAGTTGAGACAAAAAAAAAGCAAGAAAAACAAAAACAAAACAAGAGAAGCGCTATATTTCAGCATACAGCCTTATTCATACAGAAGTGAGACACCAGGTGGAGTCAGATGTGTTAACAGAGACCGCAGTGTGGTGAAGGGCGTCGCTGACACGGATGGTAGTATAAGAGGGGGGGGGGGGAGGGCTCAAATTTTGGATCGATAATCAATACTGTTGAAGGTATATTATCATTGAAAATGGTAGACAATATAATAACTGAGTGAGGATACATATATAAAAATCAAATTTTGAAAAACTATAAGTGAAAAATAAAATATCAGAAATATAAGAATATAAGAAAGGTAAATACTAGAGATAATAAGTGCTGGGTCTGGTGGGAAGAATTTATTGGAGATTGAGGCCAGGAGGATGTCGTGTCCAGGATATTCGGATATTAATTTTTCATATTCAGATTTATTTATATTTTGCTCTTCCAACAGACTAGAGATCAGTTTGGATAATTATCTATGCTTAGGTATTAGCTCTGAACTTTTCCACTGTTTGAATTTACCCCCACCATATTCCTGGCCAACAGTCTTTCTGTGAGACCGTCTCGAACATCACCCACCTTCCATAATGTTCTTCTGTTGACAAAGGGCTCCTCCTGAAAATTTCTTCATCAGTTGTGTTTTTGTCTTTTCTGTGTGTTCGTGCCCAACATCCATCATCTAAAGGTAAGTGGTGGCTCATTTCCCTATCTCAATTTAATTCCTTTTCACTACTTAGCGCCTTTGATTTAATTGTTTACTATATACAGGGTGTTACAAAAAGGTACGGCCAAACTTTCAGGAAACATTCCTGACACACAAACAAAGAAAATATGTTATGTGGACATGTGTCCGGAAACGCTTACTTTACATGTTAGAGCTCATTTTATTACTTCTCTTCAAATCACATTAAACATGGAATGGAAACACACAGCAACAGAACGTACCAGCGTGATACATGCATCCACCCTCCGTCGCATGGAATCCCTGATGCGCTTATGCAGCCCTGGAGAATGGCGTATTGTATCACAGCCGTCCTCAATACGAGCACGAAGAGTCTCTACATTTGGTACCAGGGTTGCGTAGACAAGGGCTTTCAAATGCCCCTATAAATGGAAGTCAAGAGGGTTGAGGTCAGGAGAGCGTGGGGGCCATGGAATTGGTCTGCCTCTAATGAGATCTAACATGGAAAGTAAGCGTTTCCGGACACATGTCCACATAACATATTTTCTTTGTTTGTGTGTGAGGAATGTTTCCTGAAAGTTTGGCCGTACCTTTTTGTAACACCCTGTATATATATATATATATATTTATATATATATATATATATATATATATATAAAATGAATGTTTGTATGTTTGTTGCCCTCTATGCGCTCCTATACCGCTCAACTGATTACTATGGTGAGTTGCTGAGTGCGCTTCTGGGTAGGTTCCTGACAAAAAAAAAAAAAAAAAAAAGATTTTGAAGGAACTTCGCACACATATACATAAAAAAACTGTCTACATTTGGTTTGCCAAAGCCCATACCTCTCCCCTTTTACCCCCTCCCTTCTTAATTTCCAATGATCTTTACCCACAGTTCTTTTCTGATTTTGATGGAACTGTGCATACGTATACTTAAAAACAAGGAGAAAATACCTTCTACATTTGGTTTACAAAAACTAACCCATTTCCTCCCCCTTAATTTTTGTCTATGTATTTTTATACAAAGATAAAATCGATACCGTTTGACTGATCACCTTCAAAGTTGGCATTAAAATGTAATTTTTCATGGAAATTTTATGACCAAATAAAAAATCCAAAAGTCACACCCTCTCCCCCTTTACACCCCTTAACTTTTATACAAAAGCCACTATTTTTACCCAATTTCGATGGAACTTTGCACACATAAGAAAAAATATTGTACACATCAGTTTTACGAAAACCCAATCCCTCTCCCCTTTTCCATTCCCTTAATTATTGTCAATGTTCTTTATTCAAAGCTACAGTTTCTATCTGATTTTGAAGGAAGTTTGCAAACGTATACTTTAAAACAGACAGAAAAATACTGTTTGTATTTGGTTTGCCAAAGCCCAACCCCTCTCCCCTTTTATCCCCTCTCCTCTTAATTTCCAGTAATTTTTATAGAAACCCACAGTTTTTATCTGATTTCTATGGAACTTTACATATGTTTACTTTAAAACAAGGAAAAAAATTCAGTCAAAATTTGGTTTTAAAAGCCAACTACTCTCCCCCTTTATCCGAAACCCTAATTTTTTCCAATGTTTCTTATAAATACCCATAGTTTTTATATGATACAATATCAATGGGACCTTGCACATGCATACTTTAAAAAAAAAAAAAAAAAAAAAAAAAAAAAAAAAAAAAAAAAAAAAAAAAAAAAAACTAATTAAATTTGGTTGTCAAATCCCAACCCCTCTTGCTTTTACTCCTCTCTTAATTTCCAACGATTCTTACACAAAATTACAGATTTTATTTTATTTGGATGGTCCTTTGCATATGTATACATTAAAACAAAGAGGAAAATACTATATACATTTGGCTTACAGAAATCCACCCACTTTTCTCCATCACCCTAATTAAGCAAAATCTACACTTGAAAGCATTCAGTTTTTTCCAAATGTCTCGAAAAGGGTGGGTAAATTAGCCAAAGTAGGTAGCAATATTCTTAGAGTATACAACATTTCCTGTTAAACAGCACTGGACCAATTCTGATCAAACAATTGTTGACCAGGAAATTCGAACTTGAATTTTAAAATTTTTCAGACAACACATAAATCTACAGTTTTTAGTCAATATCGAAGGAAGTTTGCACACAAATGATTTAAAATAAGTGAAATTATTAGAAGAAATGCTCGTACAGTGGTTACACAGACAAGAAGTGCGTAATCAATAGTGCGTTTTTTAAAAATGAAGACAATTTGTGCGAATATAAACACACCACAGTGTATGTGCGGAACACACAAAAGCAATAGAAAAAGCACTGAAATGGAACTTCCCCTGACTTCAATGTAAAAACAAGAAACAAAAACTGGCACCGAAGATGATTGAATAAATCGAAACGCGTCTGCCAAAAAACGAAATTTTTTATTTAGCTGCTCTAGACGGATAAGTCACAGAAACCTTATTATTAAAGCAGCTAAGGAAAAAGGCCTGAATCTCAACATGGAAAATTATTATTATTATTTAATTAAATTGCAATGGAGCGTACGCTCTGGTGGCAATTTCCCTACACACCCATCTACATTTGCCCTACATTTTAACTTTAAATTTTGGTAAATTATTCATCATTTCCTTTGGTAACTTATTCCAATCCCTGACACAATTAATTAAAAAACAGCATCTTCTTACAGCCTTGTGCCTGAAATCGAGAGCCAGCTTGTGGTCATGGTCATCATTACTTTTCATTCTTACACCAATATCTTTCCATGCCTCATTACCAATATACGCCTTGTACGCTCCCATCACGCTCTTCAAACTCCTCCTATCTTCCAATGAATCCCATTCCATCTCTTTTATCATATCTGTTACTGATTGATTTTGCGATAATTTCCAGAAACAAATCTAGCAGCCCATTTTTGTACCCTCTCCAACTCCTGTATTTGATACTCAAAATGTAGGTCCCATACTACCCTACCATATTCAAGCAATGGTGTGACCAAAGTTTTATAAACCAATTCCTTTACTTCTCTCTTACAACCCCTCATCACTCTCTCCAACAAGTGAAGAATTTTGAAAAATTTTCCCACTACCTGTCCTATGTGTCCTACCCAGTTAAGCTTTTTATCAAATGTAATACCAAGATATTTACATTTCAAGTCTTCAACAAGCAATTCTTTCCTCACCTTCTAATCATAATCAACCTTAAGTGTTTTATTTGTTGATGTTTACATTTAGTTTACAAAACCACACCCACTCTTCCCTTTCACCCTTCTTAAGACTGTTACACATGCAACTTTTTTCCATGTTTAGCATATATATCCAAAAGGAACCGATAAATTTTTTTTTGTATATGCGCCGAGTCGAATCACCAAAAACATCATATATCCGAGACTACTGCGATGAGCTAGAAATTGAATGAAACAGTAATCAAAATTTATATGTAATTAGCTAATTTGAAATAAATACTAAGTTTCAAATGTGTAATCTATATGTGTACTCAAGTCTTGCAATAGTGAAGCATTGCCGTGTCAGCTAATTTTCTTATAAATTTATCACAAAAGTGGCATAGTGATTTAAGAGTAATGAAAATAAGGAATAATGGCGAATGGAAATGATACAAAGAATGAGAAGAGCTTCTGGGATTACTGAAACATGTTCATTGTTTATAACATTAAAGTCACAATTCTGTGACTATTATAAATGAGTGGAGTGTGATGAATATTTTTTTCAGTACTTAAATCCAACTGCCTGAAGGAATTAGAAATATTTCAATTTTCTACTCTCTCAAATACCTCTCTGTTATTTCAATCACCAACTTTTTACCTCCGTTTTCAAAGCTCTACTACAAATTTTGGTGACTTAGCAACTACAAACCTAATTGAGAAATTGATTTCATGTAAACCTGTAGGCCATTCAGAATTTTAACAGCAATACATATAACAGTTCAAATTCTGTGTTATAACATAGGTCCTCTACAACTTGCTACTCATACTGTTATAAATCTAGAATGGGGCTTTAAATTCTGAGGTATGTTTCATGATACTACATCAACTGGCACAGGAGCAGGCAGTTAAAATCGGTTCTGAACTTAAAACTTATTTACCTATAATCTGGCATAATTACTGGAATAACTGAACTGATTTTTATGGTGTTTTCACAAACTAAAACAATAGATTTTGTCTGAAAGTCAGAAGTATGTCTCAGCACTCTATGTTACCACACACTGGAGTGATAAATTAAAAATCTAACTGCTCTAACTAATATTATAAATCTGTACAGTTAATTATTTATTCTTCAATTAAACCAGAACAGCTGACAATTGACATTCCATATCTTGTGTTAACAGACTATTGTGTTCAACCTGAAAAACAATGTAGATCCCAAGAGAAAAATACTGAAAATGCCCCCCTCAGGCTCAATCACACAAAAATTGCTGAACCAATTTGGATGTAATTTATAATGTAGAAAGTACATATCCCAGATTAAGACAAAGGACAATTTTCATGTCCAACAAGACTGCAATTTCTGGGAAGAAAAAACTGAAAGTATCTACTTGTTGCAGTGTTTAGGATTAAATTTATAACACAGACTTTATAACACTGCACTTTCCATACAGATATACATATAGAACAATAGATTTTAAAAAAACTGTGCAGTTAAATATTATTGTTATTCTTATAAGTACTTGAGGTGTCAGTTGAATTTTACATTGTTCTGCTCACAATTGCAAATGGTGCTTAAGGGATGATCATTAATTCCAACGAGATTATTAGATGGTGTTAATTGAATTTTACAGCACACTTTGGTGTAATTACTGTAAATACAATTGGATTTTCACAATAACAGACTTTCGATTTTGTTCCTAGTTTCGAAACAGGCTCTTATTGATATTGTTTTTGGTTAGGCTTTGCATCAAATAATGGCTATTCGATTTGCTCTTTTTATTGGTTTTATTAATTTGCGTGTAGTACTACCAAACTTTAACCTTTTTTTCCTCCTTTCATTTATACTCTTCTCTTGACAAAATACGAGTAAAAAATGGAAACAATTGATATTTGAAAACAAATATTCAAGATAATATTTCTAAATAGATATTTTAAACACTGGCACAAAATAAAAATTTAAACAGAATAGTACCAATAAATTTTTTGTGTATACACACATATTCAAGATTATGCTTACTTCTGATTTTCATGGAAGCTGTAGTAACAGCTTCTCCAAGGGCATTGGAGGCCCTGCACATGTAGACACCATCATCTTCTGCCCTAACATGAGTCATGTCCAAGGCCACATACCCAAAGTCATGAGTTTTTGTGATACGTGAACCTGGAATGTGCAAATAAACCATTACCATATGGCATCTAGATATCTAAAAGTATAAGAATAATGGTAGGGAAATAGTTTTAGACAGTGAAAATAAGTTACGCTAAGAAAATAAACCCAACTCTTATCTTAGATGAAAGCATGGCAGCAGTGGTATTTTTACTAGTATAAAAATACTTCTAAGAACGAGAGAGGAACCATTATCTGTGCCACCTAATAGCCAAGCAGAACAGAAAAAGAGGAATATTACTAAACATTTTACATATAATCCTTTGTGAGCAGAGGAGCATGATATGGTTAAAATGGGATGTAAAAAAGCTCTCTGAATTCGATGCCATTCTACTACTTACAAAGAATGTACACTTGAAAATTTCATAGTTGCTTTTGTTCTTCATGTATTTACAATATCCTCCCATCACAGCAATGGCTGCTTTGTTTTATGTTTAAATACTGTATGTATATGGGAAAAGAAAGGACAGGAAACCCAAGGGTGCAGTGAAAACACACAAAACATGAGATGAACATAATTTCACAATATTTTGGAGTAACTACTTATCCATGTGGAGAGTTATGTGCCATTTGACAAGGGAGATGCATACACAATGTGATTATTGCATGACTGGCCTCCCTTGCCATGTACCTCTCTACATAAATAATGTGTTAAATTGAACTTTTGTAAAATGATGTTCATCTCATGTTTTGTGTGTTCATTGCTGCTCTCTTCCTTTCAACTTTTGTGAGCGATGTATTTGTTTTCTCTATCCATTGTTATTTTTGTTTCTGAAAAGCCTTTCCCATTTTATTAATATCCTATACATAAAATATATGTTTATTTTTAGGAAACACACATATTATAAAGCAGATAAATTAAACATTTGGATAGGAGAATAACTACCGTTTGCCAAACGATGAAGGTTGATGCGGTGTCAAAATACAGATATGCAAACACAGATAGAGCATTGAAATTTTCAGGCTTACAACCCATCTTCAACAAGAGTGTAATATTTACAATATTGTTGATGAAGGGATATAAGCCCAAAAATTTCAAGGCTCTATGTGCATCTGTGTCAATCCGTGAGGGGCAAATTTCAAATTTTTGTAAGCGATGGTTATTCTCCTATCCAAATGTTTAAAATATTTCAGTGTCAAACCTTATTCTTCTAAGTAGATTAAACGAATAATGAAGACAGAGGTGAAAAGAGATGAGTGCTTAATGGAGATACTGAGTAGTATGGCACCTGTGGATGTGACAGTGATGGAGTGGGACAAGAAAATAGTGAATCTATAATCCTGGAGAAATATTATCGTAGGAAGTGAGGGGATATCATTAATGTGAGAGAATATAAGTTTTAACAGAAAACTTTAGGATAATGGTGACAGTGAAACTGCCATTATGAAATGAAAATACGGATGGATAGGGAAAATAACCCATCACTTTCCACAGCTGAAGGCAGAAGGGCCAGATAAACATAAAAACACAAACATACTATACAATATTACAGTGAACAACCTTACTCATTTCGGAGACAAGACATATGACAAAGGGAAAGATGTGTACACATCTAGAACTACTTAGTAGAAAATATTAAATTCAGTATTTATAAAATGTGAATAAATAATAAGTGCAGAGTCTACCTGTAGGGTCTTATCGGGCAGTGAGGCCAGGAAGATGTCTCGTGTCAAGGATATTTTGGTAAGCTAGTTCCAATCATAAGAGATGAAAGAAAAGTTTTTTGAAAGAATGAGGTATGCCATGGAGATGAGGGAGGAGGTGCTGGGGAGGATGTAGGGGGTGCTGTTAATTTAATTGTGATCGAGCGCATGCTCCTGTGGCAATTTCCCTACACAGCTATTTTTCCCCCTTCCCAGAAAGTGTTCCATGGCACTAAGGCCTGGCAGTGGGAAATGCTGATATATAAGGAAGTGACATCTAAGGAAACAAGGAAAGATTCTGGCAGTAGAGGAGTGGAGAATGTGGAAAGACATTTGAGGAAGTGTAGTATGTCTTTTATGCACAATGGAAGTTCTCTACAAAACATTGGAGGTGCTGATACACAAAAGCTGAAATCCATTTAGGCTATCCACATGCAACAACTATAGGTCACAGAGGGTTGCCTGCCTCATGGATCTTGGGAAGAAGGTACAAAGTGGGGATACATAAAGAGCAAGTAGACATTAAAAAAATGTGCAATAATCTATTTCTCACAAACTCATAATGAATTGCCCACTGCTTGAATATCAAATTGTTCAAACAGTTAAAACAATAAATGACCTTGGTGTGATTGCTGATGAAAAATTAACTTTCTCTGAACTTATTTACTACATGACAAATCATGTTTATTGAAACTTAGGTTTTATTTGTAGAACAAGCAAGCAGTTCAGGAAAACCAAAACACTGATACCTTATTTTTCAGCATTCGTCAAGCTCATACTGTTTGGATCTGTTGTCTAACTGTTAACGGGATTACTAAGTCATTCTTAAAAAAATTCAACAAAAATTCTGTAATTATTTAAGCGTCTTGAGTGCCTTGAGGATATAATCAATGTCAATGATATTCAACACCAATATAAGCTCAGTAGCCTAATTAATCACAGACAAGTGTCCGATCATACTGTCTATTTCAAAGTTGTCAACAAGCTGCTTGATTTGGCCGAAATCTTAGCCTAGCTTTATCTGATCAAAGGCTGTACTAAGAACTAAAAGGCTGCTCTAATTTGAAAGCTCAAATAAAACAATGGTTACCACAGTCCAAGAAATAGAACTGCCAGATTGGTGAATCAGTACTCTGCAAATATCAACCTTTTTGAAGGATTTCACATCGTTCTCAGTGAGTGTAAAAAGCTGCTAATTACTAATTAAGTGTATATTATAATAATTTTCACAGGTACAGTGTGGTGAAATATCCTTTGTCTTTGGTTTTATCAATTATCTTCTATTTTTCTTTAAACTTAAACTTTTTTATACTATTTATGTATTATGCCAAGTGGTATAAAATTAATAAATAAATTAATTTTTTTTTTTAAATAACCCACACTTCCTTGAACGTCTTTCCACAGTCCCAACCCCTCTACAATCAAACTTCTACCTTCTCTCCATATATGTCACTTAGTTGTTCCATTCCTCATTGTCTGGGCCTCAGTGCCATTGAACACTTCCTGGAAATGCAACCACTCTACAGCCTCTGATGTTGAACCTTCTCCACCTCCTTGGCCTACCTCATTCTGTTCAAAAACTTATTAACCTTCAAATCTCAAGTTTTCAGAAAGATACATTAGTACCATCATTTCCCCATCCTATGCAAATCCATTCTTGGAGTGTCCTGGAGCAACGGTTCCCGGATGAACTCTCACTCAAACTTCTTATGTAGTTGAGATACATAGATGATATTTTTATGATCTGGACCCACGGTAAAAACCACCTACTAGACTTCCTTAACTCTCTAAGCAATAGCCATTTCATCAACCTAACCTAGAATTACTTCCACACACTTGTCCCCTTTCTTAATATTGACATTTCCTTTCAGAATGGACGCTTACATTAAACCTACAAATCAACAATACCTTCACTTGAATAATTGTCATCACTCCCAGATCAAAGGTTCCCTTACTTACAGCCTGACCATCTGTGGTAAATGCATCTGTTTTGATGAAGAATCTCTCTCCAGATACATCCAAAACCTGTTCCAAGCTCTCATCTCCCACTGCTAGCCCACTCATCTAGTACAAAACAAATCTCTCATGCTACAACCTACCCTTCACACTCTAATGCCATATCTCTTAAAGTGTGTATAAACAGACAATTAGTTATATTAGATTCATTAGTAAATATTTCATTATCTCTTCTTATGCCATAAGGATTTCATGAAGGTTTCAGTCAGTTTTTTGAAGAAAATTTCCTGAAACCTGGGGAGGAGCTATGACAGCACTAAGACCCTGTTCCACTAATTTCTGTCTTTGTAATTAAATAAATTTGGTCTGAGAGAAAAGTTAAGTAATTGATTTTAAATCTGTATATATATATACATACACATATATTTTCTATGAATGTGTGGTGCTGTGGTGGGTGAAATTGTTGTAAATTGACTAATTGTAACAAAATAAGTGCAGTGTATAGGATGTTAATTAAAAGAATTGTAAATCATCACAATGGCAGTAAATAAATTTTCAGTAAGATTTTGACTTCTTGGAATTGTTTTATGTTGTTTATGATTTCAAGTAATTTTGAATAAAAGTAGTTGTTTCTGTATGATTTGTATTGTTAACGTAATTTTTAGTGCCGTGGGAAAGTCGGTTGGCATCTTTATTGTCTTCCATAACATTTTGTGATGCATGTATAAGCTGCCGATAATTTCAACCTGGCAAGCTCAATCAGTATACTGCAATGATAAACTCTATTTCCTTTTATTATTATTATTATATGTTTTAATCTTGGGAAAGACATTTGATATGCACTTTAGGCTTGTTTTTCTGAGTGTTTGGATGAAATAAAAGTCAGTTTAAAAGTTTATCGATGCTGTGGTTATATGAGAAGCTACCTGCCAATGGAAAGTTAAGAGCCTAAGCAACGTACTGCATGTAAAAATATAAGTCAACTTGGCAACCGCAAAGAAACCTAAAAAATCTTCATACACCATTAAAAAACATTAAATTCTTATTACAGTGTTCCATTTTCGCAATACACATATAATTCACCATTCACTTAATTTCATAGCTTTTACTTAAAACCTGCTCTTAATTTTCAAATTTTATATAACTAACAATTTAACATATATTAAAATACAATTTCAATTAAATATAGACTATACACCTACTAACTATGCTTTGATCACTCACTTGTCTCAAGAGGTTTCTCATTACGGAACCACTCAACCTTAAGAGTTGGGTCGCCGACAGGAATAAGCCTGCATTCAAAGTGTGCTGTCTGGCCTTCTGGAATTGAATCAATGTTCTGCAATGGTTGTGTGAAAACAGGCCTCTGCCTAGTAGGTTCAGGAGCCTCTGGCCTCTGAAATGGCACCTGCTGCTCCAGAGCTCGTATTTTGTCCAGACCTTCTGGTCTCTGAGATTCCAATATAATATTGCTTTTTCCTAAAGACAGAAACAAAAACCTAAATAAAGAATATTTTCAAACTGAAGAAGAGGTACATTATGAAATCTTTATTAACTGGATAAATGCAAAATATTGGTAACATTTTTGAGATTGTATTGCTAATAAATTATTCCAATACTTTGATTTAAGACTTTGGAATTTTCATCTATGAAGATTCTTAAACTTTTGTTTCTATCTAATATTCTCTGATATCTATTGCTCTCTTAATTATTGAAGATGATATTAAGTTGGCACTATACCTTTAATTACAGTAAAAATCTAAATAATTAGTAGTAAAAAATTTATTTTTGTATAGATTTTATTACAATCTAAAAATAACTTGAAATACAACTGAAAAGAGTAGTAACAATTTTCTCGAAAAACTAATCAACGTATTTACCTGTGACCCGTAAAGTAATGGTGGATGTACACTGTCCAAGGGCATTTATTGCTCTAGCTGTATATTCACCAGCATCTTCAGGAACTGCATGACCAATGTCGAGAGCAAGGTATCCAAAATCAAATGTTATGTGGAATCGGGAAGCAGAAGGCAAAGGTTTACCATTATGATAGAACTCTATGCGAAGGTTTGGATCGTGTAAAGGCTCAACCTGTGCTTCAAAGTGAGCTGTCTGGCCTTCTACAATCTCTGTTGTTCCCTGTAATACAATGGTGAGAACATAATTACATACAAAAAGGAAAAGAAATACTGGAAATGTCAGGGCTTTTCTGCAAAGTCCTCTTGTGGTACATACAGTGTTAACCAGTTTTTTTTTCTTTTTTTTTAATCTTCTATTTGAAATAATTGTTATTAAAAAGAAGGAAAAGGGAAGACGGGAAAAGTAATCCCATCACTCACCACAGATAAGGGCAGGAGGGCCATGACAAACAAATAAACACTTTTTACAATATTTCAGTATAAGTCTGAATAAGGTTTAGAGATGAGACATTTGGCAAGAGGATCAGACATACACACACTCACACATGACTGAAGCCAGAAGTGAACAAGGTGGGAAGGTGTCAACTGGTGGGGGGAGGGAATTAGCTGCCATATTATGATAATTGTTATTAATATATTCTAAGCCCATCATAACTTCTGCCAAAAATACCAGCTACAAAGTGATAGCATAGAAGACATTAGAAATTTCAAATATGGAATTAAACAAATGGTAGGTAACTGGGATGGTAGAAGAGAGTGGAAAGCAAATAGAACATTGGTAAAATAAAATGTGGTATTATGCATAAAAAAGAAAAGTTTTTTGCAGAAATTTTATACATAGGAGATGGAGGGTGGCAAAGAATATTATTCTTATGTTTGCCATAGACATCTCATTTGTGAAACAGATCTTGAAATCTTAAATGTACCAGGTGTAGAGTGGCATGGAATTAAAATGGGTAATACAATGGAATAGAGGTTTTTTTAATGAGGGAAGGAAGCTTCACGCAAATAGTAAAGGAGAAAGCAAGGAGGCAAACAAGTTAGATATTATTCTTAATAAAGCCTGATGACAATTTTGGAAAGTCTCAATGTGCAGAAAGAATAAATGATCATAAGCAGTTACAATTGATATTAGAAGGTTTAGGGGCAAAAATTGAAGATACTTATAGGTATAGTTATAAAAAGGCACCTGTTTCAGACTTGAATAGTTATTTCAGAAAAAAGCTCAGTATGTGGAAGAAGAGAAGCAGTAAAGTGAAAAGGGCTTGGGAAGAGTTAAAGAAGATAATAAGAAGGGGTGTAGAAATGTTTCTGCCAAAATAAAAAAGAAACGAATAAAACCTACTTAATACAACAGAATTGTAATAAGCCTAAAGAGGCCAGTAAGAATAGAACACAACACAGTTAAGATACAGCAACGAAGTAGGAAAATCTTGAAACAAGGAATTAATAGCAACAAAGAGGGACACTAAATATGGGCTTATTAAAAATATTATAGTATAAGATGGACCACTAAGTGATGCTTCTAGGAATTTATATGGCTATATTATAAAACTGAAGGGAAAGGAAGGTAGACACACAATTATAGATAAGGATGGGGAAGAAATTACTTTGGATTTGAAAAATGGTTTCATGAGGCCATCATGGAATATCATTCTGTGGTGGAAGGGAAAAACTCAGAGGAGGAGCTTCTCCACTTAAGTAGTAAAGAGCAGAATAAAAAACTGGATATATATTCATAATATTTAAGGAAACTAAGAAAGCTAAGCAACATCAGAAATGTCTGTGAAGGAAAGAACTGGTTTGGAAAACAGCAACAACATTTGTGTGAGTCTCGGTGAACTATAAGCAAGATATTGCAAACGAAATGGAAAAGGGAGGCTAAGTTCATAGTGTAATACTCCATCCCTCCAAGGCATTTGACAGAGTGAACCATAAAATTGTAATACATAAGGTAAAAACCAATAGAGTGGTTGGAGAAGTGAGCTGGTGGGGGTAGGTATTCTTAAAAGATAGAAATCATAGAATTAAGGTTAGAAATGCAGTATCAAATGAGGTGGAAGTAAATATGGGAGTGCCAGAGGGCAGTGTATAGGGATTATAATATATAATATAATTGATAAAATTGTGATGGAGCGCCTGCTTCGGAGGCAATCTCCCTACACACCCCTCTTTCTCCCTTCTCTTTCCAACCTACTTCTGCCCTCTACTAATTTTTACTTTAAATTCCTTCAGTGTTCCCGGTAAATTATTCATCACTTTTCTCGGCAATTAAATCACACCCTTTCCTACGAAAGAAAATTTTCCCATATGCTTATGCCTCAAATCAAGTGCCAGCTTGTGGTCATGGTCAATCTTACCCTTACAAGCACCTCTCTAAATTTTCCCACCAATATCTTTCCATGCTTCATCACCAGCTTTGTACACTCCCATGATTCTCTTCCTCCTTCTTCTATTCTCCAATGAATCCCACTCCAGCTGCTTTATCATATTAGTTACCAATTGTGTTCAGCGGTAATTTCCAAAGACAAATCTGGCAGCCTATTGATGTTCAGTTTTACAATGAATGTTTGGGTTAAGCAGGAAGTTAGATTGGCTGCAGATGACATAATGTTATATAACAGAATTAAAATTTGAAAGCACTGTGAACAGATTTAATAGACATTTGGATAGGACAATAACCACTGCTTACCAAGGATGAAGATAACTGTGGCATCGAAACATGTACACACATAGTGTGTTGAAATTTTCGGGCTCATACTTTCTTCAACAATGGAATGAGATAGCTGCTTGGTGGAGACTTGGTTTTCTCCTATCCAAATTTTTAATCTGGTTTATAGTGCCTTTGTTTCTTAACAATATAAAGCAAAAGTTTTCTTTGATTATAATATAGGGAAAGAAATTCTTGTTGAAGATCTTAACTGCAGTTAACGGAGAATACAGTAACTAAATTACAGAAATCAGATCCAGGAGTTGGAGGGTTTGCATAGAAGAGAAGCTAGATTTGTTTGTGAAAATTAGTGTAGAACACAATCAGCAAATTGTGTGATTAATCAGCTGGAGGAGGAATCATTGGAGGACAACAGCAGGGAGAAAATGTATGAAAGTGAATAAGGCATACATTGGTGATGAGGCCTGGGTGAATATTAGTACAAGAATTAGTATAGTAGTGTAGATCAGCAAATTGTGTGATTAATCAGCTGGAGGGGGAATCATTGGAGGACAACAGCAGGGAGAAAACTTATGAAAGTGAATAAGGCATACATTGGTGATGAGGCCTGGGTGAATATTAGTACAAGAATTAGTATAGTAGTGTAGTGTAGAAGAATTAGTACTAGTGAAAAAAAAACAAGAAATGACTATGACCATAAGCTAGCACTTGATTAAAGGCATAAGTGTGAAGGGAAAATATCTTCTGGTAAGTAAGGGAAATAAATTATTAAGCTGTATGCTGAACAGGGTACCTCACACATGGAAAGAGTTTAAAGTGAAATTTCATAGCATTTACTCCATCACAATTAATAATAATAATAATAACAGCACTCAAGTTCTGTAGGAATTAGTTATTTTAGAAAAACTTTATTATCTATGCAAGAAAAAACTGTAGTAACAGAAAATGTGCATGAATGTTGTTTGTTGCTGCTGCCCTCTTCTCTTCAACTCTTGTGTGTGGTGGGTATATTTTATGTTTCATTTCCATATAAATATAGACATATTTTTATTATTAATAATAACTTTGCCACATAAATATATTTTCTTCCTTAGGTAATCTACTATCTTCAACAGTAACAACGTAAATTTAGTTACCCTTAGTTCAGTGACAAAGCGTGGTGGAGATAACTCCGGCTCCTCAACTTCCAGACGTCCAGGACGTCCCTGAGATTCCAGCTCTTGTATTTTCTGAAGACCTTCAGGATGCTGTGATTCCAGGTAGATACTACGATGAGCTGCAGACATATATAACAATAATTATTGCCCAATTTTATTTACAATTAAGGGCATAAATTGGTAGCATTCAAAAATTTATCTCATCCGTGTTACAAATTAAATACAAAATGTTTGTAACTGTTCTGTAATATTTGAAACAGAGCTAAAGATTGCCGTCCTTAAATCTACTAAATTTATATATTACCTAACAAAAGATTATAATCACTTATTAGTTAAAACAGTGAATAAAATTAACATTCAGGTATAGGCTAAGTGCCAACTAACATTACCATAGGTTACTTGTACATATTGCACATACATAATATTGTATTAGATGGAGGCTAAATGAGAATGGGATTGACAGATTTTGAAGTCCAAGTGAAGACAAAGATATCAAGTCAGGCAGGAAGACACGAGATAGAAACTGTAATAAAAAGTAATATAAAAAGAAACAGTTGCAAGGGAGTAAGTAGTTATTTACATTAATGAAGAGAGGTGTAAAATAAAATAAAGTTGACTTCTTGTATTAAGGATGCTGGTATGCCACTTACCATCAAGATCAGTCTCAGATGATACATTTTGTTCCACACTGAATTCAGTGCAGGATTCTGTATTTATGCACTATTGTTTGATTGAAGTGAATGTATTTAAATCACATCATTTACAGAATTCTAAACTAATCGACAGAAAATGGTTGTTTTGCTACGTATCAAGATGTGTAAACTCTCTGCTAACCTTTTGTTTATTTCTGTTATGTAACACAAATTTTGAGAATTAAATTGAGGACCATCCAAGAAAATGCCTAGATGATCACAGAAAATTATCTACTAACTATAATTACACACTATCTGATCAAAAGTATCCGGACACCCCTAGAATTGTGCAGAATTGAATCCCAAATGTCATAACACACACATCCAACAGTATAAAAGGAGGTGGGGATTACTGTGTTGCCAGTAGAGAAGCAGTTACAACAGAATGGGTCTGTCAGGAGAGCTCTGTGAACATGAACAATTCATTGGATGTCACCTGGCTATAAAATCCGTCAGTGAAATTTTAACCCTTCTTAAGCTGCCCAAGTTGACTGTTAGTGACATGATTGTGAAGTGGAAATGTGAAGAAACAACCACAACTAAATGAAGACCAGGCAGACCTTATTTAAAGACAGACAAGGGATTGTCAAGCATTACAGAGGGAGGGTGGTTGTAAACAGTCATAAAAATCAGTGGGAAGTCATAAGTTCCAAAGTGCTACGAGCAATCCAGCCAGAACAACGACTGTGAATTGGGAGTTAAAAAGAATGAGGTACAAAGGTCAACTTGTTGTTCTTAAGCCAAACATTTCTGTGTTCAATCCTAAACGACACTTGTGTAAAGAGTGATGCCAATTGACAGTGGATGACTGGAAATGAGTGATGAACCACACTATACCCTGTGGTAATCTGATGGAAGGAGTTGGGTTTGTCAAATGCCTGGAGAAAATTACCTGTCATCATGTATAGTGCCAATAGTGAAATATGGAGGAGGTGGTATTATGGTATGGTGGTATTTTTCATAGTAAGAGTGTGGTCCCCTTATTATACTTAATAAAACTCTTAATGTGAAAGGATATGAACACATTTTATGCAAATGTGTATTGCATACATAGTAGAGGCCCATTTTGGAGATGATGATTGTTAATATCAGCATAACAATATACCCTGTAATAAAGTTGCATCTATGAGGCAACAGTATGTATACAGTAACATTCCGAAAATGGACTTTCCTGTTCAAGCCCTGACTTGAATCCAATGGAACATTTATGGAATGAGTTAGAATGTTGACTTCATTCTAGACCTCAGCATTCAACATCACTACCTTTTCTGATTTCAGCTCTTGAGGAATAATGGGCTGCCATTCTTCACCTCACTGAAGGTCTCCCCAGAAGAGTTAAAACCATCATTTAGGTAAATGGTGAACCCATTCATATTAATGCCCCTTAGTAGGGACTGTGAAATAGGTAAAAAGTGCAGACTCAGATATATGTCCAGACACTTATGATCACATTAAGTATGGTAATCTTGATGGAATTTAAATTGATGATCTAGTAAAGTACAAGAGGCTCAGGAAAGCTATTGGACAGGTTCTGATTTGTTCCTTTACTTTTTCAATAAAAAATTCCAAGAGAACTCAAATTATGATACAAATTCATGCTGTGTTTTAGGTATAATGTGAGCACAAAATGGATGATACAGATTTCTAACCAGAAATGATTTCACTCTTGAACATTCATAATAGAAGTAATTATTGCTGCAATATATGTACCTGTGATGGAAGTAGGGAAAAGGAAGTGGAGATAGTTTGGAGTGGAAGAAAAAGTATTCTGGTTGCTCAGGTTGTCACATCATACATTTATGTTGATTGCAGCTAACCAACATTCGGCTCCTGATTAACCTCAGTAAGAGGAAAAATAAGACTCTTGATCAATCAGGAGCAATCTGGGGTCCTGTTGGGAATTGGGAAATGGGATGTAGTATACAAAATTTCTTTTTAGACCAACTGAGTGAGGGATTTTATTTTCATTGCTTTCAGATTTTATGAGGATAAACAAATATTCAAGCATTTTAGATTTTTAGGTAAAACAATGTGATATCTCAATTACATGCATATTTCTTACCTCCAACAGATATCTGGCATGTGTTGACGGCCTCTCCAACCAAATTTGTGGCTTTGCACATATATGTACCTGAATCTTCTGCATATGTGTACAGTATATCCAATGCCACATAACCAAAATCATGTGTTGTTCGGAATCGGTGGCCTGTTTTGATGGCAACTCCATTAACAAACCATTCAATTTTTAAGTTGGGATCATTTATGGGTTCAACACGGCACTCAAGATGGGCATGTTCACCTTCTTTGAGGTGTTCCAAACTGAAAAGTGGTGAAATAATAATAATGTCATGACCCTGGTTCAACACAACATTGAAAAATCCCAAAATGGTAATAAACAAAATAAAGGCATGTTGATAATCAAACTAATTTCAGGTGAGAATGGATCAATATTTGTTTCATACAAATATATATACTTTGATTACAGTCTATTTAAAGTTTTTTTTTCAATTCAGGTATATTTTCTGTTTGTTTAAGTTTTCATCAGAAAACCAACATCATAACAGTTACATAAGTACCAGACATTCATATATACTATACCAACTCAATCTGAATAGTTTGATCACACAAAAGAAAAAATTATTCAGTTATGAATGTAATTCAAACAGCATAAAAGAATTATTTTATTAACAGTAAAACCTCATGTTTCTATGTTTTGTGCCCAAAGAAAGACAATGGAGCCATACAATTATTTTTCACTTATTACAAGACTTATATATTTGGTGAATGCTGCAACTGTTCTGCCCCTTGCTTTATTTTTAAGAGAAATCTTATATTTTCATTTCATGATACTGTAGTTTTAATCTAGTTACTCTGAATTTAAAAAATAGTTTTATGCCTTGTTAAACAATAATCACAACTGTTTTTGTAAGTCTGCTCACACAAAAAAAGCATCAACAATTACAAATACAAACCTTATTAGAGGTGTAATGAAAACAGGTTTCTGCATTTCTGGTTCAGTTTCAGATTTCTGAGGTCTTTCATATGATTCAAGATCTCGAATCTTCTTGAGACGCTGTTCATCTAGTGTATCTAGATAAAGACTTGATTTCGCTAGAAAAGGAAAGAAAATAGATCACAGTTGTATTTATTATAGACATAATATAAATCATTATGCTAACATTTACCTGTTGGTTCTTACCTTCAACTTTGACAGAACATGTAGTAACTGCCTCTCCCACTGCATTACGAGCTTTGCACATATATGTGCCAGAATCCTCTGCATATGCATACAGAATGTCAAGTGCAACAAATCCAAAATCATAAGTTGTCTTGAAACGGTGACCTGTAAAAAATATAAAATGCTGATATATATGTGTGTGTTACTATTTATAATAAACTGTCCTTTTAAATTGATGAATACTGAAAACCACAAACTATTACTGCCTTCTCATGTATTCATAGTTAACATGTCAGTATTTCTTGTGTAAAAATTAATCACTGGAGTTTATCAGATTTGTATATGGCTGACAATTAGGATTCTCTCTGTCTCTTACTTAACTGCAAAAGCTAGACTAATTATAATCTAGCTTCTACAGTAAAAATATATAGAGAGAATATCAAGACTGAATATTGTATCTTAGCCTACACCATACTGTATATTCCTACCTACAAAACTGCAGAAAAGAAGGAAAGGCATAGAGATTATACAATACCTTATTTTACGGACTGTAAGATGCTACGGACTAAAAAAAACCATTCCTCTCTCATATACACTTTAAATGGTTTATTTATAAAGACATCAAGAGGTTGCAATTGTGAACTAAATCCTCCCGGAATAACAGCAAGCTCTGTATTTCCCTGTCTCAATTTCTCTTTCACAGAATTTTTGAAAACTGATCCAGTACAAGAAGAGAACTCTTCTTCAATGAAACACCTTTTATTCTCTCCCACACTCTGTTAATCCATAATTTCATACCAGACTCATCCATCCAACCCATCATGTACGTCAACAACAATACCTGGCAGCAGTATTTCAGAAGGTTTTGGCCTTGTTTTGTGCTTGAAAAGATCATTGGATTAGGTTTAGTACCGTAATCACAACATGAAAGGACAATAGTGTAGTGCATTTTTTCATGTTCTCTTGTTTTTATAGTTACAGTTTTAGCACCTTTCATGTCAACATTAAATGCTAGAAGAGTTTCATCCATATTCTCTACTTGACTTAGTTCCACGCTGGTGTTTTTTTCCAATGTTGAATAATAAAGTGATAGAAAGATAATATTTTCTCTTCATACTCTTGTGGCACTTTCTGAAATATTTTGGTTTTAGTTAGCATTCTAAATCCATTACGCTTCATAAACCTGTAGCACCAAACAATTCCACCCTTAAAGTCAGGTAAGTTCCACTGTAGCACTAGCTTATGAGCATGTATTTGAATCATTTTTGTATTAATTTAAATGCCATTTTGATGGTGTCCTTGAATCAATTTCATTACATCAACTTCTAATTTTGGTCGTTTTGTATTCAGTCCTCCATTGCACATTTAGTGTTCTTCTTTACTAGCCTGCCAATCATGAATTGTTTTTTTTTTTTTTTTCTGTTGGTGCAGGGCCGAACTGCTACTCAACTGCTCTGTTTCTATTGTATGTTCTTCTGCTTATGCTATTACTTTCAATTTATAGCCCGCATCATATGAATACTTTTATTTTTTCTATTGCGAAACTAGCTGTTAACAAAAAGATTGCAGTGTTAACGATAACACAAATCACTTTCAATTCAAGTCCACTGGTACCGTAGACTGCAATGACGCATCATAGGCTGTTCTGGGTTTGTGATGGCAGGGTGGGAGGGAGATAGTGTTAGCAAGCTTGTGAATCCCCACAAATCATGTTCTTTGCATCAGTGCACTGCTGTTACCTGTTGAATGTTGCCAGATAGAAATAGGTTTCTCGCGGCATCGAATATATGGCTATTTTAAAGACTGGCAAAAATTTTAAATCAAACACCGGACATTTTTATATTAATTTTGAGTATAAGACGCACCTGAATTTTGGAGTCAATTATTTTGAAGAAAAAAGTGCGTCTTATAGTCTGTAAAATACGGTAGGTATTATACTTTAACAAGCTTATTAATTATTGCAGAAATTAAATTATTACATTTCCGTTGAACTCAGGTAAACTTTTTGAAAAATGCATTATATTCTGCATTTTTATTTCAAAACTTCATGAAATTATTCATCTGTGTCTTGTACTGCAGTTAATAAAGAGGTGAAACAGACATGAGGAAAAAAATGAATGAAATAAATCAGAAAAAACATTACACACAAACATACATTTGAAACATTCTACATCATATAAGGAAAATTTTGCTTAAGTATCCATGACATGTTCCATGTCCCAGAGGTTCTTTCCAGCAACAAAAGAAAGAAATAAACTCAAATAAATCACCTTGTGGAATTGGCCGGCCATTGCAGAACCATTCAACACGCATTGTGGGATCATTGACTGGAGTAAGTGTAGCCTCAAGATGAGCACTTTGTCCTTCTGGTAATCTCTCAATATTATGAAGGGGTCGCCCAAATTGTGGCTTTTCAGCTATCACCTGTTCTTCAACTGCCGTGCGTCTGTAGCGGGAGTCATCTTCCAGATATTGAATCTTCTGCAAAGCTCCCTCATGTTGTGTATCCAGGATTATTGATGAGCGTGCTGTTAATTAACAGAAAAGGAAACAATGTGTATCATTAATAATGCTTAGGTACAGCTACAAAAATAAATAGAAAATTATTATTTTCCAAATATTTGGTTTTAATTGGTATGACAACAGTTTTATACTTTATCAGTCAACAATAATTGAAACACTTAAGCATTTGGTTTTAAATTACTATAACAGATGAAGCAGAATACGAACTTAACAATAAGTGAAACAGACACTATTTTACTTATTAAATTTTCAGTTCCCTACATTGAGATTAATAATATAATTTTTAACTCTAAAAAAAAAATTCAGTTATACTTACACTTCACATTAACTTTGATGGACGAAGAAGCTTGTCCTAGTTTATTTGTTGCTTTGCACATGTACTCTCCAGAATCTTCAGCGTAGACAGTTAATATATCTAGGGCAGCAAAGCCAAAATCATATGTTGTTCGGAAACGGTGGCCTGAAATATCAATGAAAATGCAGATTAAAGCGCAAATAAACAAACAGATGTAATAAAAAGATAATACTTTCAACTTTTTTTTACAACTGAAGCAAAAACCAAGAACTAAATTATAGACCATTATGCCAATTTTTCAGCAATAATTTCAGAAAAATTAAAATAGCCTTGCAGCCTTGAAATAAAATAAAACCATTATTCAGCTGCTGGATTTATTTATTTTTAAAATAAAAGCTGCTTAATTTATTTGTTTACTATTTATTTTTAATATTCGTTTTAACATTCTGTACTCTTTTGTTACATTATTAATTCTATCACCACCTGCGATATAATATTCATATGTAACATCTCAGTCTTTCCCAATATATTGATAATTCATCTGTTAAACTTCGGTGTGTGCACACCTCCCGAACCACAAGACTCATTCCCTACAACATAAATAAGGTGTAAAACCAAAATATTGTGTAGTTTAGTGTACTTCATATATGTGTTTCTCTCATTGCAGCCTTCAACTTTTCTTGTCATTTATATTGCCAAAGCTGCTTCCTTTTTCTAGTTTTATTAATTTTTTATTTACAACACAAAAAGTACTTATTATGTTAGAAAAGAGAATTTTAAACTAAACAGTTTTCTACTAAGCTAAGTTTCGCTTATATCAAGTTTTATTTTCTTTCGGCATAAACCCACTTTATCATGAGTGATTTCTTGGTGTTATTCCCAATTACTTTAACAACATTAGTATTTCAATTTCAAAATTTTTAGTTCATTGAATGATCACAACATCAATAAGACTCTTGTTTTTTAAAACTAATTGGTAAATTTATCCCTCTATTTATTTGAAACTTTATGAGAAATTATCTTATTTAAAATGTTTCTTCAATTAATTTGGCTGTGTATTGAGGATAAGTTTTGTGTTCAAAACTGTTTATCACAGAAAGAAACAATACAGATGCTGCCTCTCTTCATTTACTTTATAACGAACATGTGGATTTATAAAAAAATACTTTGCTTGGAAAATCCATACACATGGGTGCCGACGACAACCAGGGAAGTGGTGCGAACTCCATTTGGCTGGGTGACCTTTTTTTTTTTTTAGCTCTACTACTGCCCAGACGGCGACCCGGGAAGTGGTGCGAACCCCATTTTTTGTGGCGCGGAATGTGATGTGGAATGTCAAGGGGGGTGCAAGTGCACCCCCCTTGCACCCCCCTCCCGGCACCCATGTCCATACATTTGTCAGCTAAATAATTTTAGCTCCTGCGTAGTAAAATTTAAACTAGTCTGTTAGGTTGATAAATCAACAATTTCACTGAAATGATGTAAGTCTCAAAAAGATGGTACGCATAACCTCAAGCTCTAGTAGGAAGTGAATTAAAAATACTGGATACTTCAGTGAGATAATTTTTATGAGAAATTTGATTTTTGTTACCAACAGGAAACAAAGTGCAAAGTTTTACACTCTAAAGTTCATTTTTATATGCCTCCCCAATCTCCATTTATATCTACCATTTAAAAAAATTTCACCCTACTCATAATCATCACATTAGCTTCGGAAGGACAATCAGGAAAACCTTCTTTCTTATACATTACAACCCACAAGTTTCATAAAACCACAACTTGACCCTTCCATCATGAATTTTTCCTCATAAGTACTACATCACACCACACATAACAATGCACTGTATCCAGTATTATACATCTTATATTGATCTCCCTTTCAGTAAGCTAACCGAATATCAAATAGTTCAAAGAGACTACTCAGTTATTACTCATACAAATTTCAATAGCACTAATAATTCCAAAACATGTTTCTGTGTTTTACTAAAAATACAAATTGCATTGAAGTAAACAGTTTGAATTTATTTGATATAAAATTCTTGAGACTAGACATCCCTTTGCTTTCAATCTAAAACAGTTTCTTTCTGTATTCTTCGCTTTACTATTCCCTCAGTTCAACATAAATTAGTCACAGGAAGAAGTACCAAAAGCATTACTGTATATTTGTTTCAGGCACCAGATTTAAATGATAATGTGGCCAAGTGCTAAGTAAGACATATTGTATCTCTTGGTGTTCTTTTCTTGTAAGATGATGAAACTGGTCAATCTATAACTTGCATTCTTCCTGTAATAATTTATATATATATATACATATATCACTACCGTGACCCATACACTTTTATGGGAATACTTAATATTGTTTTTAGTATGTAACAGAAATAATTATTCTATGTACCTGTCTGCAGAGGTTTCCCATTATGAAACCATTCAACACGCATATTCGGATCGGGATATGGCTCAATACGACATTCATAATGTGCACTTTGTCCTTCCACCAGATTAGTGGGTCCATTGAGTTGAGCGGTGAACTTGGGAGGTTGTGTTACAATCACATCACCCTCCTCATGACGCTGATATCGTGATGAATCTTCCAGCTGTTGCAGTTTTTGTAATGCTGCCTCATGCTGACTTTCTAAAAGTAGCGATGCTTTGGCTGCAATCAAAGATTTATGTTTTATTCATGGTATAGACATAATTTTATTCATATTCTCGCAATAAACAGTTAAAATAAATTTTATTAACAGGTGCAGTAGTTCAGCCTTGAGAATAAAGAGAAGAAGAAGAAAAAGTTTTAAATTTATGATTGTCAAGAAATAAATTTTTTCTCATTCTATATTCTTTATGTTCAATGTGTACCACATTTAAAACCTATAACTAAGAGCGCTGAAATAATCTCACCAAACTTCTAAGGATGTTTCTCAGAAAAAGAAAAATAAGCAAATTCAGTTTCAAATAGTAAAACTACTAGAGAGGTGACAAGAAATCTTCAGAGGGGTATTGAACAGTGATTCCAGAACAAATCCGAGGCAAAGATTTGAAACCTTTTCCATGTCTATTAAGTAAAAGAATAAACCTTGCACTATAAATGATAATAGTTGTTTTTTCAAGGTTATTGTAAATACAAACTTATACTTGCTCTAATAAATGTCAACATAATACTTACAATGTACAACTAGTGTGGCAGAAGTTACTGCTTGTCCCAACTCATTTATGGCACGACAGGTATATGTACCAGAGTCTTCAGGATTCACATACTTCATGTTCAGAGCAACATATCCAAAATCGTGCATTGTTGTGATACGGTTTGCTGAAAATAGCATAAAATAATGTACTTACGTTAACAGCAATTGGTTATAGTCAAGCTTTAATAATTAATATTTACTGCATCTAATAACTTTTACTGTCAATTGTAAGCAGCAAGTTCTGCGGGTTTTATAAGATATTTATCAATAATCAAAAACTTGGCAAATAAATGTATGATTTTTTAGTTTAACCAGTGTGTACTACGTGCTTCTCTTTCTTTACCAAAAAAAAAATCACAAAAGAACATGCAAACACTGATGCTAGAGTTATCAAGGAGGTATAAAATTTATTCAAATGTAAATAGAACCCAAATAACACAGTAAAAATGTTGTTTCATATATAATACATTATATGTGAATAAAGAAAGAAAGAGAAACCATCACTTGCCACAGGTGACAGCAGGGTTGTATATAAACTGTAAAAATACAAACACAGAGCATATAGAAATTTTCCAGATATGAAGTGAACAGTGTGACCTCCATCCTGTTTGCTCCATGTTTTACTTCTGAAGAAGGGTTTAAAGATAAAAATCTATATGTTCCTTTTCATTTATTTTAATGTTTCTAAGCTGTCGTGTTCTGTAATAAGCAACTGATCCTCTGCCTTTCCTCATTTATATTTGCTAATCAGTGTCTAATTTTTTATCATAACCATAATATTTTATATGCCAACATATATGCTCTATACTGATTAGTATTTCGAAATATATCAAAATGTGATAGAAAAAAACAAAAATGCTGGAAACATTTCTTACAAGCCTGAATGGGAACGCCATTACGAAGCCACTCAACACGTAATTTTGGATCTCCCACAGGAATGAGCCTAGCTTCAAAGTGCACAGCCTGGTTTTCAGCCACACGTGCATCTCTCATAGGCTGAGTAAATACTGGTGCCTGGGTCACTGTGTCTTCTTGCACTGTATGGCGCTGATAGCGAGAGGTATCTTCCAAATACGTTAGTTTTGTCAATGCTTCCTCGTGCTGAGTCTCCATATAAATTGACTTCTTGGCTGTATTGGGAAAATTAAAATATTGAAATCTCTTTCAGCAAATAATATATCAAGTAAATATTATATGGCAAAATGTGACTCACACAATATATTTGAAAAATTGAAGCTGACACCAAACCATACAAATGGAAGCAAAAAAGAAATTGTAGTTTTCATGCAAAATATAATAAGACAGCACAATCTGAGTGATATTTATACGCATTCATAGCAAATGAAGTAAAGTTGCAATAAATAAAAATATTATAGCTAAAGTGTGTAGACAACTTAAAAGACTGACTGCTGCTGGAATGTAAACTAAACAATTAACATGTGGTGCTGTCATTTACAAGCCAAATTTGTACTTACAGATGCAACTAAGATTTGCTGATGTCATAGCTTCACCAACAATATTTTTTGCACGGCATGTGTATGTTCCTGAATCTTCAGGATAGCAATACATTATATCCAAAGCAACAAAGCCAAAGTTATTTGTCTCAGTAAATCGTGACCCTGGAAAAGAGGAGTATCCCTGCATTTTGCAAAATAGAAGCACATTTCTGTACTAAATATTTTTTTTAAAAAAAAGTATAAACTTTGGGCTAATTTAAAATTTTAAAAAATGTAATTCAAATATCGAAGAAGGTCTCAGAAGTAGTAATTCTTATCTACAGATAGGCAAAAATTCAAACATTATGATTATGATAGCAATAACAGTAGAAATGCTGTTAGGAAAAAAAAATAAAATAAGGAAGGATAGGGAAGCAAACCCAGCACTCACCACAGAGTCTGGTGGCTCATTGGTTAAGGCGACTGACTGGAGATCAAAAGGACCCTGGTTCGAATCTTAGGTGCGATAAGTATGTTCAAAGGCCATTAACCTGACCATGACCTTTGCTAGAGCATGTTATGTTATACAAAGTATGCCAGAATGTTTCAGAGGTTAGAATTTCACATTAAACTTTACATCCTCTTTACCCGGCAGTATCACCGGGTTAGGTTTAGGTGGCCATGACAGGAGCGGATTTCACAGCCAATAAAAACCCCGTCATTAGGTCATTACAACCACGTGAGCCTTTAGCTTAAACTCTATACCACCATGTGTGTCCATGTTTATGTGTTAATCACGACCTTCCTGCCTTCATCTGTAGGGAAACATCATAACAGGAAAAAATAATGCTGCAGGTATGAGAAGACCTTAATCTGTATTACACTGATATCCAAGTGACTAACTCCAAGTAAAAATGCAATAGTCACATTGTCTGAACCTTGCCATAAACAGCGGTGATAGATGGAAGTAAGAATTATTTACACTAACATATAAGTATGAAGAAAACAAATATACTGTACTCAGCAATATATAATCAGATTGAATAGAAATATGCCAATATTACTTCTCTCGGAAAACAAAATCTGTTTTTAAATTCAAATTTAGATAAGGACAAACAAAGGAAATATCTTTTACCACAGACCACAGCAGGGCAGCAAAATTGAATACCACAAAGTTAGTAAGGCCAAACAAACTGATATGCACAACCTGTGAGTGGTTTTGGTTTGGTAAGTGACTGAAGGTGATAGGCAGATGGAAAGAACAAAAACTTGGAAGACAAACAGAAAGGCAAAAGTCAAGTATTAAAGGGGGAAAAAACAGAAATCAAATGATCCTTGTTGACTTTAGCATTCCATTTCATTAAAAAGATGACCATCCATTATAGTTCTTGGTCCAAGAAAGAAGCGACAGTGGGTACAAGAAATTTTGTAGCTGAGATGTTGAAAAGGGGTGAGCTCTAGCCTCGCATTCGTGTGGATGCCGGTTTGAATCCCTGTCAGGGCATCCAGATTTGGGGTTTCCATGATTTCCTCAAATCACCCCAGGTGAATGCCGGGATGCTTCCTGCAAAACACCTTGGCTAAATTCCTTCCCATTCCTTGTCGTCAGTCCCATCCCACCTCTTATGTCCTCGATGTCAACGAGGTGTAAAGCCATAAGTAAAAAAAAAGAAGAGAAGGACTCTTTCAAAATGAGATCACTAGTACCCAGTAGGTAAAGGTAGGTCAGATGTAGGAAATATAGCTAAAAAAGGAAGGACTCTGACAGCAGAGAGAATGACACAGGAAAAGTAACAATTAGTGTTAAGTATAGTGGTACGCACAATAAAAGATATCTGGATTACTGTTAAATGAAGACTGTATATTATCGTTAATACTGCAGCATAAATCAATTATGGTAGCACCTATGTAAGAACCAGGACCTTAAATGGTAAAACACAGGTGAAGTTTTACATTGGAGTCAACATCCCAGACCAATTTGTGCAAAACATGGGTAATGAAGTAAAAAGTCTATGTTCTAACCTATAAATTTAACATGACTGAAATAACTACAGAACACTGAATGAAAACCATTATAGTAGGGTGTCCCTTATAAGAGCAAAAAAATTTTTTTCAAAAATTCAAACGCATACCCTCTAATTTTTATTTTATAATCACTGTAGTTTACTTACATAACAAATTTTATCCTCCTAGGATGACGTTAACCTGTGCCAAGTAGATCCGAAAGTTTACGAATAATGCTTATTTTGATTATTGCTTGAAATGTGACTAAGTCATTAAATTTTTGTATAATTATGGGTTAACAATAAAATCCAGACAACAAAAAATAATACTTCATTTTAAGTGAGACAAAAGTTTTAAAATTATGTGGGGTATTTTCTTTTTAGGACCTCTTTTTTTACGGTGCGGGTACAATTTCTTCTTTTTTTTTTTTTTTGCATGAAAATTGTTTCCGTTCTTCATTGGCCGTAATTAAACCATGAAATTCATTAATTAATTTTACAGCTCTTTCAGCTGTGTCGTTCAGATAAAAGACCTTTCTTTCAGCCTGTACAAAAACTGCAGATTCTTCCTTCGAACACTGCTTTAAATTTTCAACCAAGAAAACAAATGTTTGCTCTTCGTGGATACGAATTCACCATGGTTCTTGCTAAAACAAAATGTAAGCAATCATTAATCAAGTCGCAAAAAATATAAAATAATGTACAAGACAGCTAATTTTACATTTAATACAAAATAGAGCCTGATATTTCTGCCAACAAAGGAGTGTACCTTTCTATAAAGTCAGATGTACTCTCCCTTTCTAAATTAGTACCATTTTGCATTCCTTGCTCAGTTGAAAACTGAAGAAATGTATCTTGAGTGAATAAAAGACTCTTGCCAAACATCACGCTTGATGTCCTCATCACTCTATTGACGCAACTTGTTAATCATCTACCATTGCAAGGAGCCATGCATCCATGCCCGAAGCTTCCTTAAATTGCAACAAGATGCTGCAAAAGCGGCGCACCATCCAGTGAAGAAGTCAAAATAGAAGACCTACCTACAGTTATGCTATGACCCATCAAAATGACCTTGGAGTAAAATGTTGCAAGACAATAAACTCCACTATACTCTGCTCAAAGGGAGCAGTCACTTGGCTCTCTCACTCTCGCTTGATGCATTGCACAAGAATTCCTTATTTTCAGTTCTTTGCCACTATCTCCATTCAAAAATATAACTCATAGCTCAATTAGTTCTCTGTAGTCATCTATCAAGAAGGATTTTTGTTTTAATTAATACAAATAGAAATGTAACAACTACTCAATTTGTGTTTCATTGAAATATTTTTTCAGAGTGCTTATATCGATTTGATGCCGTAATGCAAAAGTATTAACTTTCTTTCTAACATTTGCTCCAGAACTATTAAACTATCAAACTGGTATCTATCCAAGGCAGCTATTAATTCAGGAGTAGTGATATTTCTTTTATCTGCGCTTTGCAGCAATTCTTGATTGAATTATTTTGGGTGGGATTGTTAAATGCTCTTCTTGATATTCTCCAGAACTAGAAGATGTGTTGTTCACTTCTTCAGATAGCAGCAACAAATCTTAGCCTAATAAAGAGCTTGACTACCCGCTGAACCACATATATTTAAGAGTTTTTTTTATTCATTTGTTTTAGCCTTTCTTATTTTTCAGCTAGTTTTACACACATATGAAGGAACCTGGTCTCCCTGGCTAACTCTGTTGCTGTAAGAACTTTTTACCCTTCTTTGTATACATCCTTTCGGAGGTGTAAGTGTGTGCAATACCATAAACTTTATCCAGTTAACTTTTGAAATCCTTTCACTAACAAACAACCAGAGATTTACTGGCATTCTCTTTCAGATGTCTCCATAATATTCTCCAGAACATAATGCACTCGTATAAAGCGACATTAGGGCTTTTGCTTATAGTCAGTTTGATAAAACTGATAGAACTCCTGTAATTTGTTAGTTCCTCTTCTAATAAAAAGATGCTCTTTCTAGCACTTCGTTATCCTAAAACCATCTATTAGAACAAAACAATACATGATACCTACTCAATAACTGTACTGACAGTATTAATTAATGTGGCCTCGCGCCACTACTCTTGCGTATAAGTTGGTGCAAGTCGTGCCGACAGTTCTCCGAACGGCATAAAAAATTATCTGTGAGTGTTTTAGGACAAAATTTAAAAAAATAGAACCTATGCGTTACAAAATTTTGACTTCGTAAAATAAGGGACACCCTACTTTACATATAAAACACAAACACACCAATTACGTGGACCGTTAGAGACCAATAGCACTAACTAGAATCTTTTGCAGAACTGGACTATTCCACAGAATTCCAGATCTTAACAGATAATGCACAATAAATCTTCTGCAAGAAAAACTGGACACCAAGTAGTCAAGTTCATGCCATTGATCAAAGAAAGTTTTCAACACAAGCTAGAGATTTCACAGTGCTGGTTATCATTGAAGCCATACATGATCAAAACGGAAGACACTACTGCACAAATTAATAAAAATTGACACAAGTAAGATTTTCCTGAAAAGGATTTGGATGCTGAGGCAGTACCTCATAAGCAGGGGCGGATCCACGGGGGGGGGGGGGGGGGTTCTAGGACTGAGGAGGCTATAAGCACTACCCCATGGCCGACTCAAGCCCCCCCCCCCCAAAAACCAAATCCACTGAAGGCAAGCCCTCTGAACCAAAATTCACTCGAGCTAAGCCACCCCCCCCCCCCAACCAAAATCCTGGATCCGCCCATGCTCATAAGTCAGCTATAACAATAATACTTCTCAATGCAGGAAACAGAGAGATAAACTATCTCAAGGAACATTACCAAGCTGTACATTTTGCAAGTAATAATTAATATAACAAAAGTACAGTCCAAGTGGTGCCAGAAATTAAGATCTGAGGGACCTGCTACTTTTGAACATGGGCAGAAGTATTCTCAGATTAGCTGTAAAGAAATGACGGCAATGGGCAGACAACAATATGAGCATCAGTATCACTATTTAAGTTTTCTATTACATCTAAAAGGCCCTAACATATGCAACTGTAATACCATCAACACACTCTGGAACAAAAGGAGAGCTCTTGGACCATTGACTGTAACCTCAAAGTAAATCTGCAAGACCACCTAATTCCTAAACACTGACAATGTAAGAAGTGATAAATAATATGTACAAAACTTATGTCGTGCCAGTACTAAAGTGCAGCATGTGGAATTATGGTCCTAGCAAGTGACACCACCTTTGCAGCACAATTATTTATTATCATTCCTGGCCATAGCCCAGACCAGAGCTGTGTAACAGAGAGCTGAAAACCATGCACCAATAGCTATTCACTAGAATGTGTCGGTATAATCTTTTGTTGAGAAAGAGGAGAAACCTTGCTCCTTTTAAAATTTAGCAATGTTTTGCTATCATTTCTGCTGTCTATGTTTTCTTAGTCTTTCATGATGTTAAATTGAAATTGGCTTACATTTACAATTGAAAAAAAGAATTTTCAAACAGCAATAAAACTTCTTAGCCTTATTTATATATATTTTAACAACAATTGAAGTAAAGGGTAGGTGTTACTATCAATAAATTTTGTTATAATACTTTACAGCGATAAAACTAAATACTTTATATACAAAAAGTAGTTTATACATTTTCAACAAAAAAAAAAAAAAAATCATAGCATTAACTCTAGATGTTGTCACAGTACAAACCTGACTTCACAGGCACATTGTTGTGGAACCATTCAACCTTCATTGTTGGATCCGAGACAGGAATGAGTCTACATTCAAAATGAGCTCGCTGACCTTCCTTGATTTCAATGTTCTTCAGGGAAGTAGTGAAAATTGGAGCTTGCTTTGTCATCTCCTCCACATATTCAGAACGCTGGAAGCGAGATTTATCTTCCAGATATTGGATCTGTTCAAGTCCTGTCTCATTCTGAGTACCTGTGAGGATCTGAGCAGTGCCTGAACAAAATGAAGAGGAAAATCATAAGGAAATTATCGCACTATAATTTTTCTCTTTTAAATTAGATTTTAATGACAAGAAACACTATTATGATGGAATAATTATAAAAACAAGTTCCCAGAACATAGTTAATTGCACACATACAAACATGAAAAAATGTGATCACAGATAAATAAATTATAAGTGTCATCCTGGAGATTAAAGGTTCATAGGTTATTGTTTACATAGCTGTCAGCCAAAGACCATTTCAGAAGTCTAAACTCAATGGTAAGTACAGGTGAAGTAGTTTTTTATTTAAAACTTCTCATTAATGCCAAATATAATCCTCAGAGGATGACGGAAAAATAAAATATGATTCACTTTCTAAGTGAATCTTCAGATTCTTAAATACAGAAGAATGGAGTTTTAATGCATTTCTCAAACATTACCTCTCTAATTTTCTTTTCATCATTATTACATCCAAGTCACACAAACAATTATTAGCTGCTAAGATAAGGTTGGAACTGCCCTAAGCAAGTATTAAATTCTATATTTAAAATGTGTTACAGGGGTAAGTGTATTAAATTCTTGATAGCTTTAATAATTTGACAGGAGGTAATAAACTGTATGAATCAATACGGCATCCAGAAAAATGTACTCTCAACATAATTACATGTTTTTTGTAGCAGTTTAGGAGAACCAACATTCTCCATAGCTTAGAGAAAATAGTAAACATAGAAAAAACTTAAAACTTTCTACTATCAACCAAATACACAGTACTTACTTCTGCAATTGAGCACACATGTGGTTTCATCAGCTCCAAGAAGGTTTACAGCACGGCAAGTGTAGGTAGCAGAGTCCTCTGCTATGAGGTCAATGATATCGAGTGCAACATAGCCAAAATCATGAATTGGCCGAAACCGATGACCTGTAGGAAAATGGAATTGTGACATTAAATGTTATTACGATCAGAATTAATGCAAGGGAACAAGTAGGTGTAAAAATGTTAAATTCATTATCAATTGTACAGGTAAGCTTCTTTATTCAATGTCATGCTACAAGAAACGGAATTTTATCTACAAAGTCCTGACAGCTTTAATCCTAGAATAAAACATTGTCTGCTTGGCACCAATTTCCTTACTGGTATTTGGAAACTGAAAACGACAGAATAATAGACACTTAGGGGTAAGGAAGGACAGATGTGTGATGTGCTGTATGATTACTAAAAATATAGCAATTAACCATGGCATGTTAAAATTATATTCAGATTTAAAAATTACTATGGGAGTTTTCAAATTTTAACACTGGAATACAGGAAGGGAAAAACTAAACAGATCCATCACTTACCAAAGTTGAAGCAATGAGGGTTGCAGTAACAAAAAAAAAAGACACTAAACAAACAGAAAAAGCACCCAATATTATGGGAACATTCATTACTCATGATTTTCGAAGAGGAAGCACTTGGTTAGGTTCCAAAGGGCACTCGCGGTCTTCCCTGCCAAATAAATGGTTGTTTATGACCATTATTTCTGACTGCAGTTGGATACGAAGGAAGAGGAATGGTGAAAATAATATCACTGGAAATGTTAAGTGGTAAAATGATATTTCCTATATGCAAAAATAAGAAATACATATGTAGTGAAAAACTGCTATAAAAATGTGCAGTGTAAATTAATAACACTGAAGATGAATCGGTAAACTACACTTGCAAGTGATGGGTTTGCCAGAATGGGATGGTGAATAGGAATCCGAGACTGAGGATGGAATATTGTATAGTGTACAGAATGTATTGGTAGGCCAATTCCCACCAACAGAAATGGCTCTGCCTGAAATATTATGTCTGCAAAGTGTTTTAATTTTTTTCTTTTACCACTATCTGAAATAACAGAAAATCGATGAGAAAAGATTAATACATCAAATAATACTGTTTGAAATGTTTCTGTTGTATGATAAATTGCAAACAGCTCCAATAAACAAATCAACTTCCACAACTCTCCTTGTATCCTATAAACTGAACCACTTTTGCAGCAACTTGTAACAATTATTTAAATTCTGTTTTATAAAGGTTCAGTGTAACAAAGATCTTTACTCTAAAGCTGGGATTCTCATGTCTTTGATGAAATTTTCCATCTGACGTAATTTTATCTTTAAGAAGTACAGAACTCAATGTTTTATAGCTCATAATGGATCAGACAAAGAACCACTAAGGTGCTAATCCGTAGAATTACGACAACACTTATCATCAGTTCCAGTTTCCATAGAAACTTGAACTCTTATAGTAGCTTTTAAGCCTTTACTTATTCCAGTTTGAAATAATGAACACACTTACCTACTGTAATAGGTCGTCCATTCTTATACCATTCAACCTTCAAATTTGGGTCTGTAACGGGTTCAAGCTTGCATTCAAAATGTGCATGTTGTCCTTCACGCATGTTTTCCAAGTTCTTAGGTTTAGTTACAAAACGAGGGCGCACATTAACCACTTCATCCATGAACTCAGTTTTGCGGTAACGAGAGGTGTCTTCAAGATACTGGATTTTTTCCAGTCCAGAGGGGTGTTGTGAATCCAGTATTAGATCCTTTTTCGCTGTTAACATAAAATAAAGATCATATACTTTATTCTCAAAAAAAAAGTTTAATCTATATAGAATAAACAGGAATAAAATTTAGTACAGGGGAATAAAATACCACTTAACACTAATGATAGCAGTGCAGTCGTAAACACACTCGCAAACACACACACACACACACACACACACACACACACACTGGAAATGTAGTAATTATTGGGTGCATATCCTTCCTCAGCTGAAGAAAACTGAGAGCACAAGGTGGGGCTCAAGTGTGAATTGTGGCTCTTTGTGACACAGTAGACGGTATTGGTATTATTAACATCAGTAAGATTTCATTCTGCAAAGTTTGCTGTTCAGGACTACTGACTTTGGTCATGTGGCATCCTGATGTCAGACCCATATAGGTTATAAATAAGGCTGGACTGTTGTAAAAGAGCTTCTTTTCTTTTTAATCTTTGCGAGGACAGACAAGAACTACGTGCAGCTAATTCAATCCTCAAATATTATTGAACCTTTCGAAGTAATTAATCCGTGGTAAAACAAAATAAAATTGGTAATCAGTTTTAAGAGTTATTCTCATAGGGCTCTTCCTGCAATCAATTTGGATACGAAGTCTGTAGTGAATCTTTCATCGACGCAAAACTGGTATCAGTTATAAAAGGAAACATGTGCACATAGAAAAAGAATAAATGTTCATTTCATTTAATGAAATAGATAAATTGTATGATAAGAGAAATACCAACGTAAAAATAGAAATGCGAGAAAATATGCAAGAGTAAAAAACCATTTATCTGTGACATCTTATTATTACCCTAACCTAATTTTTAATTTGCTATTCAGCATCTTCCATTTCCTTGCATATAAGATTATAGGAAGATATTACAAAAATTCTTAACAAGAAATCAACTAATATAAAATTAATGTCTTGCACTGTTCCAGAACTTTTTCACAGTACAGAATATAACAAGCTAGAAATAAGTATGTTCTGAATATTTCCAAACTTATTTTTTTACTATTAACAATTGATACAGACGTTATTAAAAATCAGAAATCAAACATACCAATTATTTTGACAGAGCATGAAGTAATAGCCTCCCCAAGCTGGTTTCTTGCAAGGCATGTGTAAACACCTGAATCCACTGGATAAACGCTTAATAGATCCAGAGCCACATAATCAAAATCATATGCTGGGCGAAATCGATGCCCTGCGAATCAACAGATATATTTATTTTCCTTAAAGTTAGTGTTATTACAAATAGGCATAATACACCACACACACACACACACACACACAGAGAGAGAGAAATTTGTTTCTTAAGGAAACAAAGAAATATGGTTCATGCTGAAAGAAGAGAAATGAGTGCCTGTAAAAGTCTGCAGTATACAACTAATTTACTATCATTTTCTATAATACTCAAAGAATCTAAATAAACAGAAAACAAATTTTATCCTGGAGATATTAAACAGACAAACAGCTATTAATTTATCAATGGATAACCTAATGTCTGTGAAATAAACTTAGAATTAAATTGATGTCACATGCTAATGATTCAACTGTAAACTGATGTTAAATTTTCAAAGCAATGCAACTGTTTAAATATGACAGACCAGTAACTTAAGAAATTTCCCTGAGCAGTTATAACACTACTATTCACTGAACTGTAGGCTCTTTGTAACCTGTGAAATTGCTCACCAGGCTGTGAATCTACAATTCACTGAATACTTGGGACCCTTGACAGGTCAGTAACTCGCTAGCCAAATACTATACAAATTCAATAAGATACATGCCTAATGAACACACAGAATAGGAAAGAGATTGTGTTTGCCATGGTGCATGGAAAGCTTGGACTCTTCTAAAGTTGTATGGCCAGACATAGTCCTATTGGAAACAGCGTCATTGAAAAGAAAGTTTGAAAACCACTGACAATTTGTGATCAGGCACTGTTTCAGTGGTGCTCTGAAGAAGTATGACTTCTTTTTCTACAATTTACTTGAAGTTTAAATTGACCTCAATTCATATTACAAGTCATACAAATTGATAGCTTGTGGGGGATTACTTATTGTGATGATTTCAAGTTTATTGAGGCAGGAAGCTGTTGGCTGCTAATGTATACATAACTATCAAGGAAAATCATAAAACACAATAATATTTTGGCAATCAGTTAACTGCTGACAATAATCACATTTCTCCTGAGGTTTCAATGCTTCATGGTCAAGGTAAAATGTTTCTTATGGATGGGTATAACTGGTCCCGCGTGCAGCAGAAGGCATCAAATTGTTAGCATCAGACAATGCCATATTTGTTTCAGAAATCTACTGTTGTAATAAAAATTGAAACAATGCTGAACTTTTCTACAATGCCAAGTGCAACTGTTGCCTGTCTTAGGGCACTTTAAAAAATTTAATGGTTAACTGCTGGATTTTTTATGCAAACTTTTCAGTTCACTCCTATCACACAACTTTACATTACAAGCAACATCATACTATAAAAAAAAAGCTCCTATGTACAGCCCAATTACTCCTACATCAAATCATCAATTAATGATATTATGGAATTCAGCACTGGGAAGGTTCAGTAAATCTAGGAGACAATCACTGTCTGTGAAGCACTACTTCTGACGGTACTAAACAGGCACCCATTTACAACCCTGATACAACAGTTATCATTGCATTGCTTAGACCAAACATTATCAGCCACTCTTCAAATCCCACTTTTGACTGATATAAGTCATTCATGATGTTACAGTCTTTACAAACACTGGTGTATCATTAGTGTCCAGCCAAATGGTTTAATGAAAAAACAACATACACTGTACACTTCTCCAGTTGACAAAAATAGCCAAGCCAGCAGTCAAAATATATTTTTTGCACGAATTCATCCAATCATACACCAGACGCAATAAAAAATGAGGAGAACCCTCAGAGTTGGACTGAAGCAATCTTTTGGAACTTGTAATAAGAGAAAGCCTCCCAACCTCCAAGTCAAACTACTTTCTCTCCTACTGCAGAAAACTATAACTGCTATTATGTTTCAATTTTTGTTATTTTTTTATTATTTTAATACAAATAGATTTTCCCTAAAAATATGATTTGGTTCTATCACTCCATTTTTTTTTCCCTAATCTGAATTTCTGCCACTACCCTTACCCATTTACAAGTTAACTTTCACTGAATGATGAGTTGCTAGCTGTTATCTGACTACCACAAGATATTTGAGTGAAGATGATCCCACGTAAAATATACATGATTATGTGAGAAATAATTGGATAAAGGAAACAAAGAAACTGCCGCGAGGCACTGAAAATAAGATAGGATAGGGAAAATAAACAGTTACCCGTCACTTACCACAGATGAAGGCAGGAGGGCGAGACACGTAAAAACACAGAAACACACGAATTGCACAATATTTCGACCTTAGTCTTACTCATGTGGGAGGCGAGACATATGGCAGGGGGAAAGATGTGGTCACATCCCAACCTGCCAAATATTCATGGCGGGTTGGGATGTGACCACATCTTTCCCCCTGCCATATGTCTCGCCTCCCACATGAGTAAGACTAAGGTCGAAATATTGTGCAATTCGTGTGTTTCTGTGTTTTTACGTGTCTCGCCCTCCTGCCTTCATCTGTGGTAAGTGACGGGTAACTGTTTATTTTCCCTATCCTATCTTATTTTATGTGAGAAATAAGACTTTCCTGGTGTATTTTTGATATAAAGTCTTCGCGGGTTCTCCGCTGGATAATATTATCGAAATACAAGCTTTCGGCGGCTTGCTCTGCCACCATTGTCTCCATTGTATGTATGTGACAAATAGAACTTCACTGGAAGTCTCGCGGATCCGTAGCTGGCCTACCTCGTCTTCTGATTGGCTGACTACAAGACCCGTTCAGTTCTGCTTGTCCGTAATTGATCGGCTCTGGAATCAGCTATAGATGGGATAGGACGGATCTGCCGCTGATCCCACCATCCATCAGCGAAAAACGAGGTTGTTTTGGAAAAAGCTGGTTTCCATGCATCACTGAGCCACAGCTTTTTTAAAAACAACCACATTTTTCGCTGATGGATGGTGGGACGCCGGCAGCAGATCTGTCCTATCCCGTCTACAGCTGATTCCAGAGCTGACCAATTACGGACAAGCAGAATGGAACGGGTCTTGTAGTCAGCCAATCAGAAGATGAGGCAGGCCTGTTACGGATCCGTGAGACTTCCAGTGCAGTTCTAGTTGTCACATACGTACAATGGACCTGACGATGGCGGCAGAACAAGCCGACGAAAGCTTGTCTTTCGAAAATACTATCCGACGGAGAACCCGCGAAGACTTTATATCATACATGATTATGTTATGCACCTACATTATGTCTATCAAGTACGTAATTTGAGATTACTCTTTAATGAAATTGAGAAATATTACACTTGAAACAAACCTGTCTTAATTGGTTGCCCATTAACAAGCCATTCAACTCGCATTGTTGGGTCACCTACAGGTTGCAGACGACATTCTAAGTGAATATTAGTGCCTTCTACAGTTTCTATGTTATGTAAAGGCCTAGTAAACTGTGGTGCTTGGACAACAGTAACATCTTCAGTTACTGTACGTCGGTGTCTGGATTCATCTTCCAGGAATTGTATCTGCTCCAGAGCAGATTCATTTTGTGTGTCTGTAACAATATCTGACCGACTGATAACCTATAGACAAAAGCAGAAGATAAATTTAATGATTAAAAAATAAGAAAGAAAGTAAATCAATAAGAAAACATGTACATGAAGTGGAAAATAAGTAGGCACAGAAGATACAATCATATAAAAATTAACGGGAATTCTGAAATATGATTATGTGTAACAACAGATGATATTAAATACCCACCCTCACACAAGCTGAAGTATGAGCAGAACCAAGGTGGTTGGTTGCTCTAACAGTGTATTCACCAGAGTCTGCAGATGTGGTATGCACAATGTCAAGTGCAACATATCCAAAGTCATAATATGTTCTAAACCGTGACCCTGAAAAATTGAGCTCACATTTAGAAACAGTTTATAGAAACCAGTGACAAGGGCATTCTACTTTTAAACATTTTATGTGTACATAACTGACAAACAACATACCAACCAATCTCTACTTATCATTAGTTGGTCCATTTCAATAAAACAAAAAGGAATAAATTTATTTGAAAAGCTCTGGAATGACATTGAAAAAATGTCTACAATATAGGTAGTAGAAAAGTTTTCTTGAATAAGGGAACTAACCAAGAAAGAAACATTATTATACTGCAATGAAGGGATTATAACATTCATACAGCTTATCCAGAACCATGACTCATTTAAACAAATGGAGAAAAAAAAGTGATTCGAGTTGAGAAGGAATTGGTAAAGAAAAGATACCATTACTAGAAATAAGACCAGAGGAAGGTCCATTATGTTGCACTATTCCACATATAAATAATGAAGGACAGGGAAATTAAGCCACCCCATGTAAAGTGGACGGCTGCGATGAGAGGGAACACTTATACTGACAAACAAATACACAATACACAATATTTCAGCATCTGCCTTCATCAGTGGTAGATAAACGGACCATTAGGCTCCGTATGTGTGTACACAACAAACTTCACCCAATGACTAAACGTTCGTTGTGTACACACATACGGAGCCTAATGGTAGATAAACGGACCATTAGGCTCCGTATGTGTGTACGCAACAAACTTCACCCAATGACTAAACGTTCGTTGTGTACACACATACGGAGCCTAATGGTAGATAAACGGACCATTAGGCTCCGTATGTGTGTACACAACAAACTTCACTCAATGACTAAACGTTCGTTGTGTACACACATACGGAGCCTAATGGCCCATTTATCTACCACTGATGAAGGCAGATGCCGAAATATTGTGTTTTGTGTATTTGTTTGTCAGCATAAGTGTTCCCTCCCACCACAGCCTTCGACTTTGTATGTAGTGGGTTAATTTCCCTGTCCTTCATTATTTATATCACCTAGAAGCCACTTCCATTTTCCTTAGTTTCATTTCTATTCCACTAATGCATGAATAGGTATATTCACAAAAACGTATCTATGTTCCTCAAACAATGCTCCATACCTAGGATGGCATGGAACTATTCTCTAGTTGTAAACAAGCTTGAGGTTTTTTCATGAATAATTAGAAAAATGGTTAAGAGTGGGAGTCTATGTATCATTCATTATACTTTATGAGAAATTGTTAACTGTGGCATCAATTAATTATGTTTCATTTGGAATATGTAAATAGGAAAAGAAAGGGATATTAACTCACCACATACCAAGTGGACGGATGTGATGAGAGAACACTAATGCTGACAAACAACTACACAATATTTCGGCATCTGCCTTGCTCACAAATAGACTAGTCATTAGGTAACGTTCGTTGTGCACACACGTTCCGAGCCTAATGGCCCGTTTTTCTATTTGTGAGCAAGGCAGATGCCGAAATATTGTGTAGTTGTTTGTCAGCATTAGTGTTCTCTCATCGCATCCGTCCACTTTGGTATGTGGTGGGTTAATTTCCCTTTCTTTTCCTATTTATATCGCCTCGAAGCCGCTTCCATTTTCCTTAGTTGCATCATTTGGAATATGTGGCAGATATAAAATTCAGATAAACGGGTGAATGGTCAGTCAACTTTGCAAGAAATATTACTGTGCTCACTGGCCAGAAAATATTAAGATGCAAGATCACTTTTATTTCTGATCCTGCTAGGCAGAAATTTGAAATTTTTTAAATGGTTTACGAATGTTAGAAGCAGATACTTACCAACGGTAATTGGCCTTCCATTGTAAAACCATTCAACCCTCATGGTGGGATCACCCATTGGTTCCAGACGGCATTCCAGATGGATATTCTTGCCTTCACTAACAGGTTTAGGGTCAGAAAGAGGCTGCACAAAGATTGGCTTTGATTTTGATATCTCTTCTATATGATAAGAAGGTTCAACAAATTTTGAGCCCTCAAGATGCTGTGTTTTTTCATAAGTGCCACGATGCATACTCGTGGTGTCTATACTCGAGCGAGCTGTAAATAAGCAATAATACGGATGATACATAAAATCCTAAGAAATTATGACTGCACATATCTCAAACTTTAATTTACAACCATGAAACATTAAAATTGTTATAAGTTTGTTACTTCAAACATTTTGATTTATTAGAGGAACTATCAATTTTTATTACATATGATCTCTTAAACCAGGTCTTTGTATTAATTTAAAATAATGCACTCATTACTTACTCTCAACAACCATTGTGGCTGATAGTTGCGCTTCTCCCAGGGCATTTCTTGCAACTACCGTATATGTGCCAGCATCCTCAGAACGCACACTCAGGATGTCTAGAGCCACATAGCCAAAGTCGTGATAAGTTTGGATTCTATTGGCACTCATGATTATCTTTCCATTGAAGTACCATTCAATCTAAAGACAAAATTTTATGATTCTTTATACTCATGTGATAAATTATTAAATAAACTAGGAATATGATAGCGCAGCAATGAAGCAACACAATGCACACAACAAAAAATAATGTTTAGATTAAAACAATTTTACAAATGCTAAAATACAATTAAATTAAAAGAAAACAATTTAGAGTAAATCTTTTTCCAATGATGTATCATTATATTGATTTAATGCTTCATTTGGTATGTTACTCTCAAGCAACATCAATATGTGTAAATATTTTCTACTCTTCATACTTCTACTGCCAATGTGGATCTCAAGCAACATGTTCTTTTGAATGTTATTATTATTATTAATTTTAATTGTAATGGAACCAACATTCTGGTGGCAATTCGCCTAGTCATCTAATTACCCATATATATCATCACTCAGTACTTCCCTGGTCTCGAGTCCATTAACCTAATCCTTCGCCGTGGACATGATTTTCTACGTTCCTTTCCCGGATGCGCACCATCCTCCATAAAATTCTACCCACTGCCCCTCGCACATGTTTTAGCAGACCACCGAATTTAAGTAATATCTTGGTCCACAAGTACTCACCAAGTAATTCGCCCAGACTGCCACAGGGTTCGTTCCCATGCAATAGACCCCGTTGTAAAACATGCAGCATGCACCCAGCCACTACCACTTACTCCAATCCTACAACAGGTGAGACATTCCCTATCATTGGTCATGCTACTTGCATGACAACACACCTCATATACCAACTGACATGCCTCCATTGCTCCAGCTCATATATAGGCCTCACAACCAATCCCCTAGCTATCAGAATGAATGGCCACAGGCAGACAGTCTATACTAACAACGAGGCCCATCCAGTTGCAAAACATGCCAGTGCCCACAAAATCAATAATTTGAACATCTGTTTTTCAGTTAGAGCAATCAGAGTTTTCCCTAACAATACGACCCCCTCTGAACTTCGTAGATGGGAACTGTCCTACCAGAATATCCTTGACACCAGACATCCTCCTGGCCTCAATCTCCAATAATTTCTGCCCACTAGACCCAGCACTTATTATCTATACCATTTATATATATATATATTTATTTTTTTTTTTTAGTTCTGTATTTACTATTTTCCATGCTACTTACATTTATTTTACTTTTCAATTATAGTTATATATATATATATATATATATATATCCCCACCCAGTTATTTTTCATCTCTTTCAATAATAACATATCGTTATCAGTATCAATTATCGATCTAATATTTGAGCTTACTCCCCCCCCCCCTCCCACCACCTAAACTACTATCCGTGCCTGAGACGCCATTCACCAGTCGGCTGTCTATGTGTACACATGTGATGCCGCCTGGGGCTTCACCTTCTGCACGCTTAAGGCTGCTGTAGGCCGAAATATTGCACTTCTCTTGTGTTTGTTTTTTGTTCGTCGTCCCAGCCGCCTTCATCTGTGGTAAGTGCTGGGTCATATTTCCCTATCCTTCCTTAATTTTATTGCCTTAAAGCTTTTTCCTGCTCATTGTTATTATATATATATATATATATATATAATAACAATGAAAAAAAGACGCTAAGTAGCGGAAAGGAATCAAATTAGGATAGGGAAATGAGCCACCACTTACCTTTAGATGATGGATGTGGGGCGCGAACATACAGAAAAGACACAAACCACAAATAATAAAGAAATTTTCGGGAAAAAACCCTTCTTCAACAAGAGAACATTATGAGAGGTGGGTGCACCCGGAGACTGCCTCACGGAAAGAGACCGCCGGTCGAGGAAATGGTGGGGGAAAATTCAAACATAGGAAAGTAGAGGGGCAGTGAATCAGAGCTCATACCCGAGCAAAAATTAATATCCAAACTAATTTCTGGTTGGTGGAAGATCAAAATATAATATATATTGAAAAAAATTAAAATATTTATACAAATAAAAATATGTATATAATAATAATAATATTTATGAAGTAAACATCACCTCAGGTTAGTGGTGGTTCAATATAGGTAGTGGAAAGGAGAGGAATTAAAAAAAAAAAAAAAAAAATGACCGGGTATTATCTTAAGTTGAGACCAGGTGGTTGCCTTGTGCCAAGTTTGTACTGGTAGGCAAGTTCCCACCTTCTGAGTTCAGAGAAACTGCTGCTATTAGGGAGAACTCTGATAGCACGGACTGTGTAACAAGAGTTGAAATTATTCAAGTCGTGGGTTATGGCATGGGCAGCAACTGGGTGCTTTGGGTTCTGTGTGAACACGTCTGACGGTGGCCATTCATTCTTATGGAGAGTGCATTTGTGGTCAAACCTATATATGAAGCCAGGCAGTGGTTGCATGTTAACTGGTATATTACATGCGTGGTTTCACAGGTGGCGTGTCCTATGATAGGGAAGCTTTCCCCTGTGACCGGGTTGATGAAAGTGGTGGAAGCATGGTGTATGTCACACATCTTGCAGCGTGGTCTATTACATGGGAAAGAGCCTTGGGGTTGACTGTTAGGAAGAGGAAGACTGTGTTTGTGGACTAGAAGTTCGCTGAGGTTAGGAGGTCTGCTGAAACAAGTTCTAGGAGGGGCAGGGAGGATTTTAGGAAGAATGGATCTCATTTCAGGGCATGTTTGTAAGAAATCATAGCCCTGCCGGAGGATTCTGTTGATGGATTCGAGGCCTGGGTAGTACTGTGTGACCAAGACTGGATTGTGGTTGGTTTTTGCGGGTCTGGGATGATTGATTGGCTGATTCAGTTGTGATGTAGCACGTGAAAGCTGTTTGTTAACCAAAGCTGGAGGGTAGTTGCGAGATATTAATGCTTCTGAAATACTGTTTGAATAATCCATGAGAGACTGTTGGTTAGAGCATATGCGACTACCTCGAATGCCAAGACTGTAGGGGAGTGAACGTTTGGTGTGGTATGGGTGGCAACTGTCGAAATGGAGATACTGTTGAAGATTGGTTGGTTTGATGTGAACTGAAGAGTTGAGATAGCCATTGGATAGGGACAAATCACATCCAAGAATGTGGCCTGGGTGTGGGAGTAGGACCAAGTGAATTTCAGCATGCTAAAGTTATTGAGATGGTTCAGGAAATTTAGCAGTTCATTTTCTCCATGCGTCCAAATCATAAATATGTCATCAATGAAACGAAGCCAAATGAGGGGTTTGAGAGGGAATTCCTCCAGAAATGTCTGTTCCAGCCGGCCCATGAACAGATTAGCATAAGAGGGGGCCATGCGGGTACCCATGGCAGTTCCGCAGGTTTGGTGATAGATGTTGCCTTCGAAGGAGAAGTAGTTATTATTAAGGATAAGGTGGGCTAATTTGATGAGGAAGGATGTCATGGGAAGGCTGTTGGGAGGGCGCTGGTCCAGAAAGTGTTCCATGGCCCTGAGGCCATGCCAGTGTGGAATGTTTGTATACAAGGACGTGACGTCAATGGTAACCAGTATTGAGTCGGAAGGAAGAGGTGTGGGTAAGGTAGAAAGCCGGAAGAGAAAGTGCTGGGTGTCCTTTATATGAGAAGGGGAGCTGATTAACAATGGGCTGTAGATCTTCCCACCAACCAGAAATTAGTTTGGATATTAATTTTTGCTCGGGTATGAGCTCTGATTCACTGCCCCTCTACTTTTCCTATGTTTGAATTTTCCCCCACCATTTCCTCGACCGGCGGTCTTTCCGTGAGGCAGTCTCCGGGTGCACCCACCTCTCTGTTGAAGAAGGGTTTTTTCCCGAAAATTTCTTTATTATTTGTGGTTGTGTCTTTTCTGTATGTTCGCGCCCCACATCCATCATCTAAAGGTAGTGGTGGCTCATTTCCCTATCCTAATTTGATTCCTATATATATATATATTTTTAAATTCTTTCATAATTGTAATGTTAAATTCCTCCCCCATTTACTTTTCCAATTTACAACTTTTAATTTTAAATTCCTTAAACATTTTTGGTAAATTATTCATCACCAAACTTGGTAATTTGTTCCAATCCCTGATAACCTTACCAACAATAGAAAGTTTTACCACTCACTTATGCATGAAATCGAACGCAAGCTTGTGGTCATGGTTGCCTTTCCCCTTCCATGCATTATTCCTAATTCTTTGACCAATATCCCTCCAAGCCCCATCACCAACATATGCCCTGTACATTCCCAGCACTCTCTTCACCCTCCTCCTTTCCTCCAATCAGTCCCAATCCAGCTCTTTTCTCATATCAATTACTGTCTGGGTCCTGCAATAATTTCCGCAAACAAATCTGGCTGCTCTTCTCTGCACACCTTCCAACTCCTGTAATCGATAACGAAACTGTGGGTCCCAAACTACACCACCATATTCAACCAATGGTCTAACCAAAGTTTTGTAACCCAACTCCATGGCCAACACTGGGGGGGGGGGGGAAGGGGGAAGGGGAATGGAGGGGTGAGTGGGTGAAATGTACCCGGGCCCACCTGGCTGATGGGGGGCCCGATCACCAGCTGTAGGGGTGTCCCCCACTCGACAAATTGTAGAGCTAAAAAAGTGGTGTCAAGGATATGTTGAGACCATACACACCCCTGGCCTAAACCTACGTTAAACCTGTCACTTGCTATCTCTCATTTCATTTTACAGTCAGTTACTTATACATATATACATTTCATCTATTCATTTTATATATTTATATATATATTTCTAACTCTCTTTATTTTCATCTATAACCAATCTAAATAAAATTAAAACTTTTTGAATTATGCTACACAAAGATAATTTTGTTTTGTTTCACTTTTAATGCTGGTCAAGCCTATTCCCCCCCTCCCACTCCCTCCCGGCAATTCTACCAGCAGCACGCGTTTTCCGTCTGTGCTTCATTCATGTGGTGGGTTGGGATGTGAGCACATCTTTCCCCCTGCCTTATGTCTTGCCTCCCACATGACTAAGACTTATGTCGAAATATTGTGCAATTTATGTTTTTGTGTTTTTGTGTGTTCGTCCTCGCCCTCCTGCCTTCATCTGTGGTAAGTGACGGGTATCTGTTTATTTTTCCCTATTTTATCTTATTTTCAATGCCTCACAGCAGTTTCTTTGTTTCCATTATCCAATATATTTTACATGAGATAGAGTAGATTCTCATTTACAGTTAACTATTAAAATCAAATATAAACTTGGAATACAGATCACAAAACTGACTGTATAAATTGCAAAATAACAATTTCAGAATTACATTTCAATATCAACAATTGATTAGCATATAATGAAAGGCAGAGGAAAGGTAGAAGATTACAATTTTCTAATTAATTAAGAGTCTGCCCCAAGCAATGATAAAGCTACCTGTATGAGAAGAGTTTTGATTTGTTACTCAGTTCAATCACTGTAATAACATAGAATAATTTAGGGAACTCAAAGGTAACAGAATTCCTAATCGTTAACATCACTAAAGAACCATACATGAAAAGGAAGGCTGATGTTCAGAGAAGTATTATGACAATGACCAAACTATTACTGCTCTGTTCTATATGCAAGTATCATATAATGTTTAATTAGGAAAACTACCTGTGCAATGAATGCTTACCTGAAGAGTAGTGTCATGCTGAGGCTCAACTCGTGCTTCAAAATGTGCTCTCTGACCTTCTACAATTTTATTTGTACCCTTCAGTGGCCCCAAGAACATTGGTTTCTTTGTAACAGTCATTTCTTCTTGTTGTGTGCGTCCAAAGCGACTGTCAACAGACAACAAATTATGAGACCCCAACAAGAAATCATGATACATTAAAGGTAATAGAACTCCAAATAATATTAAGAACTGTATATGTCCCCCAAATACTTTTAACATTAATTATTATTATTAACTATGATGTAGCTTATACCTTGGTGGCGATACACCCAGTTTTGCTTTATTTGAATTTTTATTTCAAATTCTTTCACTGTTTTAAATAAACAGTTCAGCATCTCCCTCAATTATTTATTCCATTCTGCCTCCCTTACCAGCAAATGAAATTTTTCACGTGCCCTAATGCCTGAAATCAAGTGCTAATTTACAGCCCTACTGATCTCTTCCCTTTCACATACTACTCGCAATTCTTCACCCAATATCAATGCAGGACCTCACCAATTAGGGTATAATCTCAAAGTTTTTAACTTACCTGGAATCTTCCAGGTACTGTATCTTCTCTAATCCTCCTGGATGCTGACTGTCCATAATTATATCCTTTTTGCTTACAACAGTCAATTTAGCAGATGTTGTTGCCTGCCCCAATGTATTGTACGCACGACATGTGTAAGTGCCGATATCATGAGTTGTTACTGATTTTATTGTTAATGCCACATATCCAAAGTTAAAAAATGTTGTAATTCGTGAACCTGAAATTAAAGTTTATACCAATGATACAAGAAGCATTATAAAACAAAAGTAGCACAATCAGCACTATTTTTTCTTTTTACAGAAGCGGTAAAATGTATGCAGATGCTTACTTGCTTCAACTGTTTTCCCATCTTTGAGCCATTCAACATGTAGAGTTGAGTCGCCAACTGGTTCAAGTCTGGCCTCAAAATGAGCAAAACCACCTTCCCGAATGTTTAGTTGATCCTTGATTGGTGACTTGAACACGGGAGGTGCTGTGCTCTCTGGTGGCTCAGGAGCATATCGCTGAGATTGAACATACTGCTGATAGGCTTCCAACTCTTCTACTTTCTCGATATATCGCTGTTGCTCAGGGATTCCCAAGTCACCTGTCACACTGGTGCGTGCTGCATTCAAGAAAATGATTGAGAGGTACAACATGGAAACAGAAAAAGGACGTTAAAACCATAACCAACACCCAAGTATAAAAGTATATTAATGTAGGATACTAAGTATAGCACCCTTTATAGGATGAGAGTGATTTTGAAGCATTACTATTAATAGATGGTAAAGAAATAACATATACACAACATACCATATACTTTAAGCGTAGATGAGCTGATGGCCTCGCCTGTGCGGTTCACAGCTCGCACGGTGTAAGTACCAGCATCTTCAGCCCGTAGGTGCAAAATATTTAAGGAGACATATCCGAAGTTGAAGATGGTGGTAATGCGAGAACCTATATATACCACAAACATTAGAAACAATAAAATTATACAAATATACAGATTTAAATTATTAGAACAATATATGGATGGATTTAAATATTCGTTCTTATGTACAATGAAAGGGAAATGATAAGTGCAGCAGAAGTAATAGAGTGCTTTACAACAACAACAAAAAAATAGGAATTAGATAAATGAAAGCAAGAACAATGACTTGGCAATATGAGAGATAGGTTAAAAATGGAAACTAAACAAAAAATAGAAAAGTAGTTAAAAAATAAGAAAAGTAATATGAAAGAAAGAACAGAGTAAAACAATAAACATAGCAGTATAAATTATAAATATTTAAGTTTTATTTTATGATCCCTACCTAGTGAAAATTATGTCCATCTGCTAGTGAATGAACTACAAACAAAAATTCTCTTAGTACCTCAATATAGTTTTTTTTATGATGAATCAGTCTTATCTTAGTGTCATGTGTGGTATGTCAAAGTTCCTTTCACTGCCATTAATTATATTTTCCAGTCTGCTTGTATTTTCCCCATTAGATTCATTATATATATATAGTGAGGAGAGATAAATTCAAATATCAAACATAAATGAGAAAAAAGAATGGGACAACAGCTTACATACAGATGTTTGCAACTTGCAAACCAATATTCACAATATATGTTGTCTATAGTAAAGAAATTGTAACGACGAAATGTTACTTGGGGTATGCAGGATTCGAACATTAGCTGTAACTAAGGTTGAAAATGTTCCAATAATCTGATATCTAAATGAATGTTTGTTTATGCAAATTCTTACGGTCACCAAACTGTTGAATATTCTATCACAACAGATAATGGTCAGGTGTAACATTGAAATGAAAAGTCACAGATGGTAGCTAGCCAATATATTTTTTCAAAATCTGAAGCTAAGCTGGTATTAGATCAAACGCTTTTGCAGCAATAGATGATATATGATCAGACTTCACATTAGAAGACTGCAGGTCATTCTTCAAGTTGGACATATACTGACATAATACCATTATCTATTGCAAATCTAATTGAATCACAACCCTGTTAAGAGTGAGTTTAGCAGAACTGGTTTTTCACTTTGATTGTTACTGAGCAGCACATTGTTGGAAAAGTTTCTATTCACTGAATAAATTTATAAATTCTCTGTCATCGAAATATTTTTTGAGTCCATGAACCTTGTCCGAGGCCCAAATTTTAGAAGTTTTACAACTACTTCCTTACAACTTAGGTTTAGTTTCCAGTTTAAAGTTCCTTTATTATTAAGATTATGCTTATATTATCAATTTGTAAGGATAGTAACTTTGAATTTACCCCCCCCCCCTTTTCACTATTCTGGAAAGCTATTTATCCATAGCAAAATCATAGAAAAATAAAGACTAATTGTGTTTTAGCTTCGTGCTGAATTAAAAACTATGAACAAATACGGAAGGGAAAGAAAGGAGAATGCGTCAGGTTAAAAAATAAACCTAAAGAAATTTAAATAATAGTTTAAATATTGAAATATTACTAATAAAATTATCAAAATCAAGTCATAGTGAAATAAGGACAAATAATAGATTTAATTGGATGATCAAGAAAAAGAGGGAGCTCAGTAACGAAAATAAAGGAAAACTAATTCACAAACTTATGGAGCAGGAAAAAATGTCTAAGGAGATACTAACACAGAAGAAGAAAGATAAAGTATACTTATCACTTGCCAATTGCTACTAAAATAAATTATTGCCCTAAAGTTCGTGCTGTTAGAACCATCCCTGTAAGCGGCAGTTCTAAGTTTGTATGGTCAACCAGTACATTATGAGATAATCCTCCTTCCCCTCTAACTTCAGTTCACCTTCCCTTGAACTACCTAATAATCTACTCTTTATCCTTCTGCTCCTCTGCTGCAACAGGAACTATGATTGATGTTTTTATAATATAATTTAAATCTTTTACAAAAATTTCCTAAATATAATGATATTTACAGTTTTACTTTTTTAATATTTACTTCTATACTTCCTACTTTACTCCTTTCTTTCTGCCATTTTAGTTTATGGTTATTCAGTTGCTCTGCTCTACATTTTCACATCATAATTAGTTGCCCCTTGTTCCTTAAGTCCCAACCAGCACCAATCAGTTTATTCTGCCAAAGAAGTGTTTAGAAATGAAAATCCCCACAGAACTAACAATTTTATGTATTTGTAGCAGAACAGTCATTTTAGTCTGTATAATTAACTTTAAATCAGAACACATTTTAAATACAATTACTCTTACAAGATCTATTTCTCAATTTTGATAACAGTAACAGTGGAAATGCTATTAGGCAATGATGTCAAGGAAAACTAGGGAAAGTGAACCCATTTTCACCACAGAAAAAGGCAGGACAGAAACAAACACACTTTAGAATATTTCAGTGAAATACTTAATCATATGGGATCTCAATGTGTATACATCTGAGAGTCATGTGGTAGGTACTTTTTGATGCGTTCACATTTGAATCATGTGTTAATTTTTGATAAGTACGCGTATGATCCCCTTCCCATATGTCTCACCTACAAAATACTAAGGCTTTTACTGGAATATTGTAGTAAAGTGTGTTTTTTGTGTATGTTTGTTGCAATGCTCCTGCTTTTATCTATGGCGAATGACACGTTTACTTTCCCTATCCTTCCTTATTCTTCTTTTTTCCCCCCGATGTATTTAAGTTGTTTATCTCTGTCAACGTTATTCTAAAGGCTTTTAAATAAGTTTTTATTTGTTTGGTGCATTTTCACTACGTAATTCTAATTGATAGATCATGTATTAACAATGTCTGTATTGTCAAGAAACTAAAATTATGCATTGTCAAACTACATGACTGCCCTAATATTTCCTTTGTCGGTATAAACTGCTGAATTTGGGCGTGTAGGCAAGTTAGTGGTCAGAATGTAGGAGTTGCTCGGTTTTTGTGTATTATTATTGTCTTATAATTTTTATTGCAACTCATTTGACTGTTGCCTGTTCTAATTCATTAACAAAAATGTGCTCTGTAATTTCTTTGGACAAAAAATTTGAATATACTTGGAACATTGAGTCAATTAAAAGCAAAGTTACAAAGATTTCTGATTCTCCAATTTTGAAATTACATGAACCTGGCAACTTAATTCCAGCATTATCAAAAAGTTTTGGCAGAAACTAACACCACCTTGTGACCAAATCATTAGATTATTAACAGGCAGTGGACCATTGAATGTTGCAAAGGCAGGAACGAAAGTGACAGTACCATCACATGTTTCTGCGATGCTCTACTGTTGCTCATGGTAAACATGTACCTATCACAGCCATAATTTAAATGTATTTGAAACAATAAAAATAAATTACATAAAAAGGCTAAGAAATGGAAGTGCAAAAATTAGACGAATTAAGTATAAAACAAATATCAAGAAACATTAATGAATCCCAGTACTAGAACAGGTGGTAGTGGCTGAGCAACAAACTGGCAGGAAGAAAGTTTGATGAGGGGGAGTGAAGAGCAAGAATAAAAAGGAGGTAAGAGATAAAATAATCATTACATGTTACATCAGACTTCTATACAGTTTCATAAATATACTACTGTTTCCATTTGTTTCAGCATTTGAAGCAATTTAGCTTTAATTGTAAGTTTGTTCATTCCCTCACTATTGCCTTGCTGTTATTTTTACCCACTTTTTCATCCAAAACTTTGCCCTAAATGTAAATATGCTTTCCACAACCTTGCCATAATCAATTACATTCTAAATAATTTCTTGAGAGGTTTATCTATTTCTCATTTTCACTTATGGATAAAAGGTCCTCAAATTGTTTTCATTACAAATTATTACAAAAAGCTTTAACACTGGAACAAGGTAGTTACAAAAACAGCTCTGTCTCAATGACAGCCACGAACCACAATACAAAACTGACGACACAAAACTTACTAGCTGTGATAGGTTTCCCGTCCTTGAACCACTCCACCCTCATGGTGGGGTCGCTGACAGGTGTGAGCTGCCCTTCAAAGTGGGCATTTCGTCCCTCTTGCAGCTCTCCCAGGTCCTGTAGTGGCCTGATGAAATTTGGTCGCTGTGACGAGACCTCATCTACACTATCAGTACGTTGGTATCGAGAGTAATCTTCCAGATGCTGGATATATTGCAGACTGTCTGGGTGTTGACTTGACTGCTCAATACCAACACGACCTAGAAATATATCAGGATGTAAAACAATAAAAAATTTAAAATATTACTTCAAACATGTTTCAACAATAAAACATTACTGTAAACAGATGTTTTATTTTTACAAAAACTTAAATCTCAATGACTGTGATGTAAGGATATTTAGTACCTGTCACACTGAGCAAAGCTAGCGATTCAACAGATCCAGAGTTGCTGGAGACTCGACACACGTATTCTCCACTGTCTTCCAGCTGAATACCAATAAGATCAAGTGCAATGAAGCCAAACTGAAAGGTGGCAGTAACACGTGAGCCTGCAATGTACAGAGATATTGATAAGAGAAGGAGATATAAATTTTTACAGCAAATGGATTATTTTTGTTGACACATGGCTGACAGAAGAATTATTGTTCACTTACTTGCAGAGAGTGGCTTCCCGTTGACAAACCACTCAACACGCATACTGGGATCACCAACAGGTTCAATACGGGCCTCAAAATGCACACGTCCACCCTCTACTTGGTGAGCATTACTCAACGGGATGATGAACTGAGGTGGTGGATATATACGATCCTCCTCAGGTGCTGCCATGTGGGGCTTGGAACGCTCCACATGTCGCAAATATATCACCTCAGGCCCAGGTTCAGGTCTGAATGAAAAATAAAGCTTAGAAATTATCCATCATTTAAACCAGTTTCTTCAGAGACAAATGAAATAAATAAGTGTAGTAAAGATGGAAAGGTCTGTACCATTTACCATTCTGCAATCAAAAATTTATTTCTAAACATTTTATTTTACTAACTAAATAAAGAGTTAAAAAATTAACATTTTTAGGCATATAATTTTCCTAATTCCATTGAAGATGAGTATGAAGGATGTAAATTGTGGAGTGACAACACAATGGAACACAATGCAACTATCATCAGTTTTCAGATGGTTCAAAGTGTAATGAAATAATCTTTACCTGAATCAGTCATTTCTGAAATGATGTTACATTAAAAACAGAACAAAAGAACCATTGTCAACAACAGAAAGTGAAGATAGAGCAAAAAAATTGACTCCAAGAGGGCAACACAAAAATTTATGAGTGCTAATATAGTTTAATCTGAGACCATCAATCTTTCATTCAATGACTGTCATGAAGTTACTTGACAGAATGCCGTTTTCAACTAACATCTAATGCAATCATATGCACTTAAATCAATGAGCATGCTACAAACTGTTTTTGGATTAAAGAATTATTTTTATGATGGTATATTACCTAATATTATTCAAAAATTCAGAAGCAACTACAAAAAATACCTTTTTCTATTTGAGACTGTATATTAATTTATAGTTTTATCAAAAGGATAAACAAGCTAAATGATTTTGTTAGTTTCATTCCATTTTATGCTGAGAAATTTCCGTTATGTCCCATACATATCCACTGCTAGATTTACGACAAGACATCTCAACAAAAACTCAGAAGGATCATTTAAGATTCAGAATACAATGGATATAAAAGCTTTTGGAATCGCTGTTTAGTTCTAGAGAGAAAATTTTCAAAATTTTAAAATTGAAGAAAAAAATGCATTTTAATATAACAGAAGAATTGATATGTACTCAGGCTCTATAATTTTTGTAGGCCGAGGCAGGTTAAGCCGACGAGGTGGTGGTGTTGCACCCTTGGGTGTCTCAACGAAGAGACGAGCGCGAGTGGCGGTGGAGCCTGCAACATTCTGAGCGGTGCACTGGTACCAGGCCGCATCCGACGCCTTGGCTCGCGGGATGTCCAAGGTTGAGGCTCCACCGTCAGTACGGATGTTTACGTCGGGTCCCGGCGCCAAGGGGACCCCATCCTACAAACAAATCAAATATTGAATTGCAATTTATTTTTAAAATACTGTGAGAAATGACATTACACTTCCAGAAGAAAATAAATAAATTTTGTAAATTAGAAATTAACTAAAATATGATATGGTGGAGAAACAGATAAATAATAAATTAAAATGATATTATGAATTTCATTTATTAAAAATTTGAAATATCACCTGAGAAAATATGTATTACAGAAGAAGCAAAAGTAGTTTTAAAAGTCTCTCCAATTCAAACTCAATACTTTCTTTTAAAATACTTAGTGATATATCTTCAAGTTAAATTTATTTAAGTGATGTTTATAGAGAATAGCTTGCAAATCTCAAATACCTTTTGCCATGAGATGCGTGGGACAGGAGTGCCAACAGCTCGTGCTTTCAGAACCACTGGTTCCCCTTCCTTTACATTAACTGTGCTGAATCGCTCCACAAATTTTGGGGCAACAACTTGTTCTTTCTCTATCACATTCAGATTGCACTGAATAGGGAAAAAAATTATTTCTTTTACTGTTCTTTCTCTTCCTCAAAATTACTAAAAAAAACTTAAAAAACACTGTACAAACAACCAAGCATTAACTATTTATACCGACCTGGAAGGAGGTCTCTCCAGCCTTATTGCGAGCAATGCAAGTGACAACTCCAGCATCCGAACGGCTCACGTTAGTGATCATGAGGGCATGGTTGCCCGACTCGTTAACCAACAGTTTATGATTGGCATCATCACGGACTTGTTGCCCATTGATAAACCATGCTACTTCTGGATATGGTCGACCAGTGACTCGGCAATCAAATCGTGTCATTTTCCCTTCTGTGACATCCCGATCACTACACACCCGTACGAAGTTGGGTGCAAGAGCCTTTCCAGCTTCAATGCCTTCAGACGTTTCTTGGTGTGATACCTTCTCCCTATAGTTGAATATTAATCAAATTTATAGATCTGATTTTATAATTGTTAATTTATAAAAGTTTATACAAAATCACAGATATTTAGATTCATTGGATTATTGAGTTCTGAAACTATATCACTAATCTCAAATTTAGCTTTGTGTATATTACAGCCATCATAAGAGTATTATAAACAAACCTCTTATCAAATAATCCATCCTGAGTAAGAGAAGATTCCACAGCTAAGTATGCTGAAGAAACAATACATCCTGAAAAAGAGAGGACATGTATTTATTGTTTCTTAAACACTTTCATATACATATCATAGTAAATATCCTAGACCTTTATCGTATGTGTGTATGTACAGAGATCTTTTGCTTTAGTCAAAAGGAAACAATTTTTCATACCTTGTGGGTTCTCTGCAAGAAGAGTATAATGCCCAGAATCTTCAGACTGAACAGATTTAACTTTTAGAATAGCCTGCTGGTTGGAATAAGTAGTTTCATATTTCTCAGACTGAGTCACACGTTTTCCATTTTTGAACCATGTTACCTGAAAAAGAAATATGACAAAACTATTAAGTTGTTAATTTTTACATTTAGTAAGCAACAAGTTGTAGCACCATTTACAGATCAATATTTTATTTTAAAAAAATACATTAACCTTGCATAGGAAAAAATGAAATGCAAAATTAACTTTGAAAGCTAACAAATTACTCTTTGAACTATGAAGTTAACTGATCCTAATTCTGGGTCTCCTCAATTATGAAAATTCTTAATCTACATTGTTTCTTAATTTAATTTAATTGTGATGCACGCATGCTCCAGTGGAAATTGCCCAACACACCCATTTTTCCTCTCTCCCGTATCTACCTACTTTTGCCCTCTATAATTCCAACTTTAAATTCTTTCATTTCTCTTGGTAATTTATTCGAATCCCTAACTCCCTTACCCACAAAAGAGAGTTCCCACACCATTATGCATGAAATTGAGTCATATTTTCCCTTTCATGTACCTCTCTAAATTCTTCCACAATATCTATACAAATCTCATCACCAATATATGCCTTGTATACTCCTGTGACTTTCCTCACTCTCCTCCTGTCTTCCAATGAATCCCACTGCGTTACTAATTGCGTTCTGCGGTAATTTTCACAGACGAATCTAGCAACCCTTCCTTGTATCACCTCCAAATACTGTTTCTGATACCCAAAATGTGGGTACTTTACTACACCAAAATTTTCAAGCAATTGTCTGGGCAAAGTTTCGCAACTCAATTTACTTATGTGTCAATGTGTCCTGCCCAATAGTGTTTTTTTTTTTTTTTTTTTTTTTTTTTTAAATGCCAAGATATTTAGATTTTAAGCTCTCAACAAGCAATTCCTTTATAATCATGATCAACCTTTAATTTTTTGTGTATCTAATAAGCTGACTCTTCTTTGCATTTATCTTCATCCCATGTTGATATCCTGTCCAGATCATTGTTTAAAGTCTTCTCCCATTCTGATCCTAGTATGTGACATTTTTTAATCTGCAAATAACCTAACTGATAGTAAATCATTAACACAATCATTAATTAGAATAACTAATAAAATGGACCCAATACGCTATCCTGACATTTCCATTTTTACTTCCACTTCATTCAACACTGCATATCCTACCATAACTTTTTTCCTTCTATCTTTTAAGAATTTGTCTAGCCAGCAAATCACTTTTTCATCCACTGCAGTAGTTTTTATCAAATTTACCACCATTTTATGGCTCACTCTATCATAAGCCGTTGAAAGATCTAGTTCTACCCTATCAATTTCACCTGACAATGTCAATTTCATCCTAAATATATTTCATACAGCCTACTAACTGTAATTTTCATAAATATACCTGCCTACAGCCACATTGCTGACTGTAATACCCCTTACATTTCTCAAAGATATTTCTGCTCTCCATTATTTTGCCTACCACTGACATCAAACTAATTGGCTTGTAATTTTTGCCCCTGTTTGTCACCCCTAATTAATGGACCTGTACTACTGTTGCACTTTTCCAATCCTCTGGTAAGCAGCAAATATCCAGACTCAATTTAAATAACATTTCAAGATAAGATACAATGTCACATCCAACTATTTTAAGACATCCGCAGTAATATTATCTACAACAGTCCTTCGAACTTTTTTAGTTTTTTTATGATATCATCAGGGGCGGATCCAGGGGGGGGGGCTAGGGGGCTCAAGCCCCCCCCCCAAAACCCAAAAGTATCTTAGTCCACCCCCGAAATTGTAGTTTTGATACCCTTTTTTTTTTTTTAGCTCTACGGATTTGAGGCCCGAGGAGGCTATAAAAACTACTTT